>JABACO010000008.1:324875-426592 GCA_013339895.1 Ephydatia muelleri | reverse complement strand
GTGCCACAATGTGTAATACAAGATTAAATGAGATATGAACAATTTCTTCACAATTCTGTGTGTTTCGGGGATGGTTGTGTTACATGAAATGCAAATCTCAAGGGTGGGACAAAGTGGCTGCTTGCAGGTGGATGGTTGTTTGCCAGAAGGCTGTCTGTCTCCCTCCCCATGCTCCCAGTACAGCACTACCCCACTACCCTGGTAGTGCTGTACTGGGAGCATGGGGAGGGAGACAGACAGATACACAGGATGCAACCCTTGAGATTTGCATTTCATGTAACACAACCATCCCCGAAACACACAGAATTGTGAAGAAATTGTTCATATCTCATTTAATCTTGTATTACACATTGTGGCACAATAAGCAATGAAATGTCTATACATATCTTCATTACTCTGGCCTTTAGGAAGCCTGGATTATTGTATACTTGTTTCGTGTTTTAAACCTGTGAATAAATCATAGATAAAATCATACCCTACAGTATTCCGGTTACAAATATTTATTGATTGATTTATGTAAGTTTTAAAAATACAAATAACAAGATGGGGGACACAATAATACCCCAAGTCAGTTAAGTATTTTGTTATGCGCAAGGATTCTCAAACGACACACTGGCATACAAGGTATTGTTCATTTCTATTAAGCGAACACCACAGTAAAAAAGCACGCCAGTAGGCTACCTTGCCGTGATCCATGCCAGATCTGAAGTGGGGATAGCAGCCAGAATCCTTCGCACAGCTAAGCGATTGCGAGGCAGCGAACGTTGATGTGAGTGCTGTAACAACGGAGGAGGCATTGTTACCAGTGATCACATAAGACATTCTCCCTGTCCTGTACGAACACACACACACACACACACATACACACACGTGCACACACACACACACACACACACATACACATTAAATTAGTCAGAGTTCATTCAAACGAACGCACGCACACACACACACACACACACACACACACACACACACACACACACACACACACACAGGGTTTAAAAAAAAGGGGGGTTACCCAATGCAGAGGTCACCCAGAAGACAGATACCAAGGGAGAAGCTTACAGGATGTTCTTACACAGAAATAATCCCATGCAGTGTCAAGGGTTCGAACAAAGTGGGACTTTGAAAATATCCCTAAGTGTACACGCCCCATATAGCAGAACCATAAGGGTTAACAAATAAAAAGGGGGGGTTACCCAATGCAGAGGTCACCCAGAAGACAGATACCAAGGGAGAAGCTTACAGGATGTTCTTACACAGAGATAATCCCATGCAGTGTCAAGGGTTCGAACAAAGTGGGACTTTGAAAATATCCCTAAGTGTACACGCCCCATATAGCAGGACCATAAGGGTTAAACATAAAAAAGGGGCTTCCCCCATGCAGAGGTCACTCAGAAGACAGATACCAAGGGACAAGCACACAGGATGTTCTTACACAGAGATAATCCCATGCAGTGTCAAGGGTTCGAACAAAGTGGGACTTGAAAAAATCCCTAAGTGTACACGCCCCATATAGCAGGACCATAAGGGTTAAACATAAAAAAAGGGGGTTACCCCATGCAGAGGTCACTCAGAAGACAGATACCAAGGGACAAGCACACAGGATGTTCTTACACAGAGATAATCCCATGCAGTGTCAAGGGTTCGAACAAAGTGGGACTTTGAAAATATCCCTAAGTGTACACGCCCCATATAGCAGGACCATAAGGGTTAAAAAAAAAAAAGGGGGGGTTACCCAATGCAGAGGTCACCCAGAAGACAGATACCAAGGGAGAAGCTTACAGGATGTTCTTACACAGAGATAATCCCATGCAGTGTCAAGGGTTCGAACAAAGTGGGACTTTGAAAATATCGATATCTATTCTATTTAGCGAACACCATTATGACACGTACCTCAGTTGGGAAGGGTTCGTGTGGAATTTGGAGTGGATTGGAGCTGAATTGGAAGCGCAGAAATTCCCAGTAAAATCCCTAAGTCAGCAGAACCAGATTGCCTTTAGGCATCTCCAATTAGCGAACACCACAGTAAAAAAGCACGCCAGTAAATGTATTGAGACATGCATGAGAAGGCCGTGTGTGCATTCAGGAATCCATCCGTTGTAAGATGGTGTCACAATACATTGGCCAGTTAAGTATTTAGCGTGTACACCTTCAATTCAAAGTAAGGCGTACTTCTATTTAGCGAACACCACAACCATGCATGAGGAGGCCGTGTGTGCATTCAGGAAAAACCTGCATGACAATCGCATACAATCACACAAGATGCGTTGTGCGCCAATTAGAATAAGGTACTTACACAAGCGTAGAGAACGTTCGTGTTTCGTGGGAGCCACTCCGACAGTCGATAGGGACAACGCTAGAAGCAAGCAACAACCACGCAGTTCTGTCCTTCCGTAGATGCATAAAAAAAGGGGGTTACCCCATGCAGAGGTTTGTAATGAAGATATGCACGCGCAATATTCACTATGAATATATTAATCCGGCTGCGATATCGATCGTACAACGACCAGTACACACCCAACTGGTACTAAATATAAATTTGCATCATGCATGCTTCCATATATATATATAGGCCTATATTTGGAAGCATGCATGATACTAAATATAAATTTGCATAGGCCTATATATATATATGGAAGCATGCATGATGCAAATTTATATTTAGTACCAGTTGGGTGTGTACTGGTCGTTGTACGATCGATATCGCAGCCGGTAATTGTCATTGCCGACAACTGAACTCAAGCGCGCATGCATGTGCGCTTGAGTTACTTCATTTCATAGTTGGAGGAGGAAATCCTAACCTATTATGGCGTCGTCCGCGTCCTCCAGTGAGGTAAGGTGATAAATAGTTAGCCTGATATAGGGATGCATTTGAACCTCATCGTGTATATATGCACATGCACATGCCGTTTGGCTCTTATTGAACACTTTCCTTGTACCTGATTCTATATAGCCACACCCTAATTAAGTCACATGAGTCTACGAGCCAGCTGGCCATGCATACAAATGTATTAATACAGCTAGATCAGTGCCCATCACATGAAAACTTTGTCCTATACCGGGAACCGCTTATTATTGTACCCGCAGGATGCAATAAGCGGCATGTTTCAGTTACATGTATACTCTTCACACTGAGGCTATTTATTTCATATTCAGATATCCCCATCGTAGTTAATACTCTTAAGAAATGTTGTTCATGTCGTCGCAATGGGCCCCCACTAAATATTCCGCGGGTGTGCTGCGTAGTGTCGAACTTTGGCTGGTATATATTAATCAGGCCCGTAGCCAGGGGGTGCAAACGGGTGCAATTGCACACACACGCACACTCCCCCCTGGATGCAAGGTCCGCTTGGCAGACTATGAATATTATTCACTTGATTGTTTATTGCAGTGCAATCTACGCATATTTGAATGCCTGTTTGTGTATATTATAACCAATATTGTGCGCGTGTGCAGCATTGGTATGATCCAAATGTAGGATTGGAGAGATGGCTACAAGGATCATTTACCCCATCCCAAAAGCAAGAATTCCAGTCCGGCATTCCCTCCTATATTTAATTTATTTATAGTGCTCCATACAAAAAGATGCCTGTTACGGTTGTCGTCTGCTAGGCACTGACTTGTTTTCAAATGAAATCATTATGCTAGTGGAATCTAGTAAATGGATGTACAACAATAACTCTTGAAGATGGGTGCATGCAATGAGTTAAGTAGGAGGAGGAATATGGTACATGCATAAACTAATTATAGCGAGTAGTATGCCCGAGCTACACATTCAGGGTTTTACCGGTCTGGAGAATTAGACAAAGCTATTGCCTTGCTTGGTTGACCACGCGTACATGGATGCCACATGCAGCACTTTATACAGTTTGTTCCTGCATGGCACTTATTGCACGCTGGCTTCTGAGAAAATTTTTTATTTTGCAAAAACTTATAATGCGCATGCGCAAAATAATAAGTGTAAGTCTGGGTACGAGTTTATGTACAGTTTGCACGTCTAGCTATGAACATGCTATTCACTAGGCCTCTATTTGGTATCTAGGAGAATCAAAAAATACCATCAGATTTTGTTGATTAGCGATAGGAAAAAAGTGTACCGATCAGCTTTCGAACATCAAAAAACAGGAAAGTGCGTAAGTTTCACCCGATACATGTATAAGTATGTTGTTATATATGCCACAAAGCTAAAATTAAATGGCTCATCGAGAGTTGGGCTATCAGAAAATATGCTTTCTAAAGCATACAGACCTTTTCCGACTAATTTTCCAAAAGGTCGGTTCGACAAAAAAATACATTCGATTCTCACGGAAGCGGTGATAAGCGTTTTAAAGTCCATCGTGGCAAATGATAGGCTTATATACTTGTTCAGTTTCAGAAAATGAAGACTAGATCGTTGAAGAAGGCAACAGCTAGTGATAAGTTATGCATTTGATGAAATAAATAGTATGCGGGGCTCACATTTCACTGCTGGAGGGCCTTGTTCAAATGTACAATACAGTTGCGAGTGACTGCCGGAACTGATGTGGCATGCATGATAAAATTAAAAACTGCAAAGTTCATCCCGCGCGTATTCCACTAAAAACTGTCAATGAAAATGCTCAATATAACTGCAGGTTTGCATGCAACGTGAACCGTTTCATCTAACGGCTACATGCGTACACCGAATTTGGTTTAGAATGCGGTCAGTAAGCAGCCGTTCATAGGGCTATTGCCCCAATATAATTATACATGTATAATTATAATTATTATTATATATATTGTGGACTATTGGAACGCACATGACCTGCATGGTTTCCTGCTGTGCCAGCAATTAGCCCTTCTCGAGTATTTTAATTGTTTGATGTTCCTTTTTGAGCCGACTGTTTAACCGCTGCGTCAATGATAAGATGTTAAAGTATTATTATGTTTGCGTTAAGTCAGTGTAACGCCAGCTAGTTCCCATGTAACAATAATCCTCACATAGTGCATTGTTCCACCATTGTAGGAATGTAATATGCAGCTAATCGAAGCTGCAGCTGTTGGTTGGATGGATGAGGTTGTTAAGCTTCTTGACCAGGGTGCAGATGTTAATGCCACTGAAGGGGTAAGACATGGATCAGAAATTACATGTGATAATATTTCTGGGTGTCACACCAAGTGCATAATTATAATTATAATTATGTGTAACTCTCCCTTGTATAACTGCTGGTATAACTATATTATATAACTTTGAAGAAACAGAGATAACCAACATAATTTGAGTATCTATTTACACAGAATATGTGTAGTCTTCCATAATGTGTGGTGGTCTGGGGAGGAGATGTAGCCTGGAGAGGAGATGTGGCCTGGGGAGGAGATGCAGTAAGGCATAGTACACTGTTAGGCTTGTTCTGCTATAGGATCATGTGTGTGTGTGTGGTGTGTTCTTACATGTATGTACAATATGGTTTTATGGTAGTGCATGTATAGGTTTTTTGTGGTACATCTATCATTTCAATCTACATAGAAGGAAAAAACTGCCCTGATGGTGGCATCATATGAGGGGCATGCTGAATGTGTTCAGCTGCTGTTGGACAGGGGTGCCCAGGCCAATCATCAGGATGAGGTAAGTGCATGCAGTTTCACATCATGCCAATGTCGGTCGCTAGCACTCTGCTGATCTATCAATTGGATTGTACTAACATGGTGATGTGTTACCGTGATTTATATGCATATTGTAGTCTTTTGGATCAAAGCAAACTTATTCCATTAATCCAGACCCAAAATACACATATGCTTTGAATCTCAAGCCTTTCAATTTCCGTGCATTTTGGTAATCCAATCAACAATGCACGATCCACTAACCTGCAGCAAGTTGGAGGTCCGGCTTTATATTTTCATTGCCTAAAGAGTGTAACAGTTGGTTCTTGGTAACATCACTGAACTGCCCGTATCACTTAATCATTGCAGTAAAGTTCTGTGGTTTGTTCTATGTGAATTTTCCCTATGATATCTATGGTTGTACACTTATCTTTACAGGACGGACTGACTGCACTGATGGTGGCATCATATGGGGGGCATGTTGAGTGTGTAAACCTGCTATTGGATAGGGGTGCCCAGGTCAACCAGCAGGATAAGGTGGGTGTAATTTTATAGTGTGTCATTTTCTTGTGTGAAACTGGCATAGTATGTTAGCAGTGGCAGCCCTTTGCCAAGAATAAATTTTCACTGTTAAAGCGTTGGATTTTGCGGCTCCACTCCAGGCCTGCATCCCCAGCTATGAAGGAGGGGTGCCCACACTGCTTTTGTTCTTTGTCCATATACTAACCCCCCCCCCACCCCCTTTATTTTTTTATTCACCATTGGATAAGCACTCACCTGTATCCCCCTGCATAACTGTATTAAATGCCGACAACCAATAATTTAGGCTAAGAACACCCACCATTTGTTTTCTATCCGGATGAAATGATTTGATGTGAATTTCACCATGTGTAAGTCACTGCAAAAATGTCATATCAAGATGGGTACTAGTGTGACACTTTCACTATTCTACCCAATCCTTCAAATACGCTGAGTTGTTTTCCTGATGTGATGCCATGAGAGCAGGCTGTGCACACAAGTGGGGCCACTCCCTCTTCATTGCAATTTGGTTTCAATTATCATGCTTCCTTTTTGCTAGTCTCATGCTCAGACCCTAAAATATAATCACAGCTGTGGATGTCACACCTACTCTGTACATTGTCTGGAGACTACACTACAACAAATCCACTATGACCGGGGCACCCTTAGAGACCATCTGCTCCCAACAAACTGATCTGATGTGCTATTAGTATGGCCCTGACCTTGTGATAGGCTTACTCCAAGCTCACTACACAAATAAACAGTTTTAGCCTTGAGAAGGTGATGAATTGGCACAATAATGTGTGACTTAAATATAAATAAAATATTTTAAATGATTCCATTTCATCCAGCCCTACATTCCAGTATGTAAGCACGAAGTGTACTGGTGATATTATCCATCCGCAGCTGTCATGGTCTGAGCACGAGACTGCATTTTTGCCCTACCCAGGAATTATTAAAATACACTCCACCTTTTACTGAATGCCATCTACCTTCGATATTATCCGGCTACCCAGCTGTGCTGTGCAATGCCGTTACTGTGCTATGCTATTACTGAATTGCCACGCACTAATAGTTGGTGTTGTTGCGTAGAACATATGAATGAAGTTAATATGCATTCCTCACCCCTCTGGTTAAATTACCTTCCAACGGCTATAGCGTGCTGTGCTGTGACCACATGATGGTGTCATTATGAAATTGTCTATACTCGTGCCCAATGCCACTGTAATTACTGGCAAAAGTTTAGACCTTTTACCACTGATATCACTCATGAATTAGGGAGTCAGCTTTCTAAATCGTATAAATTGTTAGGTAAGTTATATTTACAATGCATGGTACTTTTGTAAGGGATTTCTATACAGTTGCAGTAGGTAATGAGACAAGTGTAGTCGTGTTTCCCAATATTTGGAGGGGGACAACTTGTGAGCACAGTAACATCTGCACCATAAGTGCCTAACTGAAGGAACTTCACTTTGGTGTATACATGTAGTTATGCATTCATTTAGCATTCATTGTGTACTGGTTGTGTTTCCTCGTGGTGTTGCGGCTATAAGGAATCAAACATAGTAAAATTAATTTGTGATGTAAGCGGTGAAAGGTCCACTGTACTGTCCCTTTGCCCTTAATCTTGTTCCTCAAATAATATGGCTGATGGCTGTTGGAGATAATCTTTGCTTCGAAGGAAAAACCATGCTTGATGATAGCCACTGCCAAACTATTGACCATGCATGCTGTCAAAATATATTAGTTCTGAGAATTTCAATACTCAAAACCACTGTGCAAGGAGACCGGGAGCAGAGGGGCTATTTTACTTTCTCAACAGAAGACTAAGAGTTAGTATTAAACTAAACCTGCTACCCTACTACAAAATGTGTCAATATTGCATGTGCATGCATAAGGCATTTGAAAATGTCATGCAAACTACGAGCATAGTTCTGTGCAAATTCCCACCCCACCCCCCACCCCCCCATTTCCGTATCCAAAACATATGCAGGTTATTAAGGTTATGTGCTTATATTTATAGCACACATACATCATGTTACTAAATATACCCTACTTTCTTGTCCTTAACTCTTTGAACGCCATGTGCGTATTGCATGCATGCACACACAACCATTACTCCATTCATACATGATTTAGATATTGCGTGCAAAAATGTGTTGATCCGTCACAACTTTATGATGCATGCAAATGCTTGCTGCACTTGTAGCCTTATAAGTACATGTACAAAGTAATTATGTTTCCTCTTCACACTGGCTAAAGAACCCCATTATTCAGATGACCTCACTTGACTTCACTAATGCATCACTTCAATACTCCAAGAACAAGAATGCGTAGCCCAGATCAGTGTAGTATATCATACTTGTTCACTCCCCCCACCCCCCCACCCCCACCCCCACCAACCTTTTGCCAGTTCGTATTATGGGTTATTGCAACATAAGGTGCAGTGGGTTATAATGGACACACTTAATGTGCTTAGAAACATATTTGTATGACTATGGGGTTACATGCATGTCAGTATTGTACTTCCATGCATCTACAATGGTATTCAAGGTGATTTTGATCAACACAACATAACACACATAACTGCATGAATGGTGAGGCAGATAATTATCGCATGTATGTATATATGCACTTGGCGTTCAAAGAGTTAATAGTAGTACCATGTTACATGAAGATAGATTTCAAAGCCAAATTATATACATGCAATTTGCATGCATGAATGGTTTCTAATGAATGGAGAATAAGTGACATGTATTACAACCTAGGACAGAAACCTATCCATTTTTATACCAATTAAAATTTGAATAACTTCACATGTGATCTGAGGTCTGAGTGTATGGCTGATGTGCACCACTTTCACTGTAAATGTAGAACATTATTTTCATAGCGATCTGGATATTGATGCAACAATTGATGTACAAGAAAACTATGACAGATATCTCATTGAATACATCAGTACCAAGTTGTAGGGGGCATTCTGTAATGTGTTATTATGTGTTGATGTCCTTCACAGGATGGTAATACTGCACTACATGTTGCTGTTATGCAGGACAAACCAAATCATGCAAAAATTGTAAAGCTGCTCCTATCTCAGTTGGATATTGACCCTTCTATCAAAAACAAACATGGACATTCAGTTTTTGATTTTACCAAAAATGCTAAATGTACACTAGAAGTATTCATTTTTTGCAATTACATGGCTGACAAATCGAAACGCTTTCCTGCTGACAAGTATGGAAAGGTTTACTTGTGTGGACATTCCGGTGCCGGGAAGAGTACACTGACACAGGTAAAGCTTTCATGAAGTAAGATTTGGGGGGGGGGGGGGGGGAGATCAGCCATAAACATGTGATTGTTCTATTTTTAGTTTTAGTTTCAGCATTCACATTTTGCACAAATCAACTATCATATATAATTTGACAGAAGATGGATCTTAGCCCACTGCAGTCCATACAAACTTCATGGTACCTAGGACATAAAAGTACTCAGTCCTCTTTATTTTATAGTCTCAGGGCATGTAAAATATTTCTTCTTGGAATATTTTATGAAAAGGTGTTGGGCCATTGTTGTATTAGGTTTCCCTTCACATTGCATTTAGCTATTTATTATGCATCATTTTAAAAAAAATGAATTTTCAGCTGAGGCCAAACCTCATTTCCTAAAACAGAAGATTTCTTGTTATCTTTTCCCATGATCCACATTAGCTGGTCCGGCAAACAGCACAGCACACACAGCGTACAAACCATACAGCATTCATACAACAGGATGCAGGAGCATTAACTCTTTCGTGGGCGGCAACGCATTATTGCTCCGCAGATAAAGAATCAAACCATTAAAATGTTTTTGGAGACAGCAACACATTGTTTAGAGGAAAGTCACTGCAATAATTCTCTCGAAATGATGCTAAATTAAAGTTCTTCGTGATCACGGCTTCAGGCTTCAGTTAAACTGAAGCCGTGATCATGAAGTTAAATTAAATTAGTGCTTTGGCAGTTGCTGTTTCGGGAAAACGCTCCTTGTAAACAAGTTCTGCGAATTTGACAAGCAAATAATATTTCCTCTGAACAATATGTTATGGCCTCCAAAAGCGTTAATGGTTACGTCGGCGCAATATTGCGCTGTTGCCCGCGAAAGAGTTAATGTACATGCAAACATCCAGGCCACCTCCTATACATTGCATGGTACATGCCTCAAACCTTATTGCATTTAGCTAATATTCCTGCAATTCAAAAACAGACAATCTCATGATGGTAGGAAATAGACACATTGTGTCACATAGGGCATTAATAACATCAATGATTTGGAATGGTATCAAAAAAAATAATTATATCCATAAATGGTTGTATAATGAAGCCAGTTCCATACTTTGAATCAATGAGTAAGTCCAATTAATTTCCTATTATGTATAAAGGAGTCAGTGGACAGTGGATGTGTGTCTATGTGGTTAAGTTTGGGGTGTGACCTTTTCAGAGTCTTTGTTCATTTTTAGGACATCATCAACATTTCAAAATCAATGCCAACGCGTCTTCTAAAGGTGAGAATTGAGTGGTATCAATATACAAATAATCCAGATGGGATGGTTACAAGCTATTCCAGATGGAATGTACCTTTTGTGAGCTCCAGACTGAATACGCACATGGTGATGTATTACAAAAATAAAACAGTACCAAAGGGCATGCAAAAATATTAAGTCAGTATGCTACAGTGAGGTTAGGTAGGATCCTACAACTATAACAGTCCTACATTTGCAAATAGGCTTCTTCATTTGAAAATTCAGGACTGTGAGTTGTAGGGTCCTACCAAACCTCACTTTAACATACTGTACCTTGTTTCCTTGCTTTTTGCACCACCAATCCTACATACCACCAATCACTTTCTCGATAGAGAAGTTTTTGATGTACTTAGTATTATTATTGTTATTAATATCATGTACAGCATGTGTCTAATAATATTATTAATGCACTAAACAGTAACACTAAAACCCTAAAACAACCCCTCCCCCCCCCCACCCGCCCCCCTAAAAGTCAGTAGTGGAAGGTGAAATAAGTGTTCCTATGATGGAGGCAGCATTGCCCCTTTGTACAGCCACTGAAAAGTGCTGGAGCAGGTAGTGATAGATTAGTAAACAAATTTTAATACACAGTAGTAACCATTACAAACCCTTATTGAGCACTCGCGTTTAAAACATCTACATGGCCACTGCACAGCTTGTGCACATAAGTGAGACCAAACTATTTTGTAAGAGCTATAGATGCTACCGTTGAGCAGTTAGTCTGAGTCTGTAGCATTGTCATATTCCACCCCAACACAAATGCCAACTAGGTTCTCGGTTGCAACTAACAAATACACACCATGCAAAATTATATAGCACTTGCTACCTATCATGCATAGGCACATTACAAGTATCATGCATAGAGTGCTTTAGGTTTAGATGATGGTGCTCACCTGACCTCACTTCTAATGTGAAATAGATTACTTATTCACTTGTGATTACTAACCAGTTGTGTAATGTAGCAGACGAAAGAATAACTTTTGAAGATTTGGTTTTTAACTTGTGCATTCATTTTGTGTGACACCCAGTATATTAAATTCATTTAGCGTGCCCTTGGATGGCAAGATGCAGTAGAACCACTCACAGCTGGGATCATTCCCCATCAAGTGGACAGCTCTAACAGCAATATGATTGTATATGACTTGGCTGGACAGCAGCATTACTTCTCCAGCCACTCTGCATGTCTGGAGGCCATCTCCAACAAAAGTCCAGCCATCTTCCTTCTCCTGCAGGACCTAACAAAGCCCTATGATGTCATCACTAAGGAAGTCTACTACTGGTCAGCAATGATGGATGGTGTGTGCCACAAGTGTCCCCAGAAGTCATCAGTCATAGTGGTGGGCACACATGCTGACCTGCTAACACCAGAGCAGGTGACCACAAAACTAAGCCACCTACAGTCAGTTGCTATGTTAGCCATCAGTAACCAAAAATTAGTTCGTGTTGTGGCCTTAAATCTTAAAGCAATGTACAGTGATGAGATGGGTCAGTTCAAAACCCTGCTACAAGAAACTAACAAAGAAGTTGTAAGTATGGGGCCATCAGTTCCCTTTCATTGCAATCTAATGCTAGCCTATTTGAAAGGTGTGATACCTTCTGACCTAGATGCTATATCCCTCTCTGACCTTCTTAAAGTAATATCCAATGATCCAAACAAAACAATGCAACCAGATATGTTTCAAATCACCCCACTTCTTACAACTTTATCTGAAAAGGGCTTGATTCTTTTTATTCCATCTGAAGACCCTTCTTACAGCTGGATAGTCCTTCACAAAGAGGTTATCCTGCAAAACGTCAATGGAGCTTTGTTTGCAGATCCTAATAAACACAGTCCCATAGCTAGCAGTACTGGAATAATATGCACGAAACACCTTATGACTCTTTTCCCACAATACAACATTCAAATGTTGATTCAGGTTATGATTCAGTATGAGTTGTGTCAACAAGTGGACCTATCCCAGGTTAAAGTGGGTACAAACATGGCACCTGCATCCCCATCCGGCTCAGACCTTGGCCCCCTCCTCTTCTTCCCAGCTCTTATACGTGATGATAGGCCAAATGGTGCCACAGTTCCCAATAACAGCTTTGGTTGGTCCATGATTGTCAAGTCTACCGACCAGTTCTTCACACCACGCTTTCTTCATGTCCTTCTTCATAGACTGCCCTTTGAGTTTGCATTCCCCACAGTACAGGCCACACCCCTCCACTCTCACCTCAATCGTCGCTGTGATGTGTGGAGCAGGGGTGTAAAGTGGCTTAGTGAGACAGGGGTGACCACCATTGTCGAAATTGATAAGATGTTCCAGTCCTTCTCCATGGCTATGTCCTCACCTGACAGGACAGACCCCAAGTACCTAGAATTAGCACACTCTGTTCTTGCAGTGATTAAGAGGGCTTGTCATGAATTCTGTCCACATGTAGAGGTGTTAGACGTTATCTCCTGTCCTCCTGAAGCCAGCTCAGACCACTCTGATGACACAAAGGTAGAATTGTGCTTGTTAATGAAAGCCATAGTTGATGCTGAATCATGCATTCTGGATGTGAGTGGACAAAAGAATGTAGAATTAGATAAGTGGATTAAGATAGAGCCATGTCTACCATACCTACTTGGAGGTGAGGTTATTGGGAAGTGTGTGGCTTATGTGTTAATAACTCTCCATTGTCTTGCAGTGTCTGATTCTATGGTCCCCTCCTCTTCATTAGGTAAGTGAGGTAGCTTGTTATGGAATATACTGCCTGGCAAAATAAAGCTAATAAAATGTATTGCAGTAAACTTTAATAAAACGGCATCAGTAGCACTAATAAAAACTTAGACACTGTATTAAACAGTTTGCTGTGTGTATTGCATGTCATTGCTTAATTACAAACACTTGTATAATATATGCTTATAAGTAAGTATTAATTACAGTTATCATGAGAAAGTATTAGTAAAATAAAATAGAAGGGGTATTATTCTTTGATTGCAGTAACAAAGTTTATTATAATATGATTTTGCCAGTGATATTATAACAAGCAGATACAATTAAGATAGACTAAACAAAACACATTAGCTACAAAGTTATGTTGAGGAACTGGAGTGAGCATCCACCCGTAAGAGAAGGGCCTGGGCATTTGCTCATTGGATTAGTGTACATGCATCATCACATATAATTATTTCATTGCCACCATTTTGAGTCTGACTTGACTGTTAGAAACTTGATAATTAAAATAATTTTAACTAATACTCCATATTGATATTTACAACATGTGTACCATAGCTGTTTGTTTTGTTATTACTTTATTTTTATAGGGTTTTATAAACATCACTAGTAATAAATAAATGGGACAG
Organism: Ephydatia muelleri; assembly: GCA_013339895.1. Lineage (NCBI taxonomy): Eukaryota > Metazoa > Porifera > Demospongiae > Spongillida > Spongillidae > Ephydatia > Ephydatia muelleri. The sequence continues at coordinate 412,628 of JABACO010000008.1, read as the reverse complement.
TGTCCAGCAAAATCGGGCTTGTGGGATTATAATTTTATCACTATAAAAATTGCCCGTTACACTAACCCACATTCGCAACGGTACAACCTTTTCCTTTCATATTTCATACACATGTTCCCACATCATTTCTCTACGTTCGTTTCCATTTTGGAGCTCTAATTATTTTCTATGCCATTAGTGCAAAGATCGCTAATCCAACAGGTTAGAATTTCACATCTCGCCATGTACGAATCTTGAAAACGCGTCAAATTCGGAGTGTACATAGAGGAGTCCTGTAGCTATTGATTTGTCCTGTTTGTTAATTCTCATATCATCCGTTACAGAGATACAGTTGAGCAAACTACATGCATGTTTGATTCGCGCCAAAGATATAATCACCGCCTCCCCATACATTGAGCGGGACGCGATTTACCAAAATCATTGGCGCGAATCAAACGGTAAAACATGCACGTAGTTTGTTTAACTCTATCTCCGTAACGGATCGATGATACAGAAATTAATGAATAGAACAAATCAATAGCTACCGGACTCCTCTATGTACAACCCAAATTCGATGCGTTTTCCACACTCGTACATCCAGGAGAAATGTTGAATTCTAACCCGTTGGGTTAGCGATCTTTGTACTCGGGGCATGGAAAACAGTTAGAGCACCAAAATCGATTTCCACATAGAGAGATGATGTGAGAACAAGTGTACGAACTTTTAAAGGAAAAGGTTGTACCGTTGCAAAGATGTGCTATTTAGTGTCACATGCAATTTTTATAGTGATAAAATTATAACCTCACAAGCCCGATTTTGCTGGACACTGTCCCAAATACTTGTAAGCGTTGATTACAGTAATCATGATTTAAACATTTAAAACTCACTAGTAAAATTTCTTTGCCTTCCTGCAGTTTCGGCATCTTCCAAGAGCTTATCAGAGGTGATAATTCAAGAAGTAGATGAACCTATGTTGAAAGGTCAGTTTAATACTGCTAAATGCATGATTGTTGCATAACCGTCTGCAGTATAGCATAAGGTATCAATGGTTCAGTACTGACATGGATCCATGCACCAAGAGAATGTTTTATATTGTCATTCACCCTTCTCTCACGTCCAGAAGAAACACCCACTCTGAAAGAGTTATTGTCCTTCTCTGATAAGAGACTGAACATTGTGGAGCAAGTTGGAGTACATTATCTACATTTTGGAATATCTCTACTAGAGGATAGTAAAGGGGTTGTTGTGAAAGCATTTGAGATGGAGCACAGAGGGAATGCTGAGCAGATCAACACGGCCATATTCCAAAGATGGCTTCAAGGAAGGGGTTTGAAGCCTGTGACCTGGTCAACTCTGATAACTGTTTTAAAAAGTATTGGACTGTAATCTATATGTGTGTACTCTTACAAACACTATAAGAAATTACATTGCAAATGTGTGATTAGTGACCTGTATTGTTTATTATTTTATCCATATACAATGTGCAACTTTGAAAAATATCACATCAGTAGGCAAAGCAAGGGGGACTTTCTATCACAGCTGTATAGAAGAAAAGGGTGGCATGTGATGCAGTGAGTATATCACCGGACACGTATACATGTATACGGCTTATCAGTATTCAAAACTGAAGTACAGAATCACTACATACGTGACCTTATAATTATTAACTTTCGCGAGAGCGCTGCCACGGCCATGAATTTCTAAAACCATTCTGTGTTCAAGGGCTGCGTTATTGTTGGCGCGGCTAATGTATTTTGGAGTTTATGCCAAGATGGGAGTCGATCTTGCTATATGTACAGGGCAAGGATCGAGACATTTGTTAGCCGTAGAAAAATTAGCTGCGGGGACAGGCCAATCACCGTACCCGTGAGGCAAGGTGGAGAGGAAAGGATGTCTGCAAACTGTGCTAATTACAACATTAAATACGTAATAGCGAGGGTGTCCTTTCGTTCGGAGAAGTAATTTGTTTCCGTGAAAGTTAATGTAAGCCTACGACTACGTTACTTTTTTAGAATGCATAAAAAATACACATGAATTTACAGGGTGGTCTCCACATTAATTTTGTATATATGTGGGGTAGGACATGTATTATCTGCATGCACGCAAACAAATGAACGTTGCGTTACTGCTAAACCTATATACAAATTGATTGATGATGATCATAAGAGCAACTGCATGGCCATGGGATTTTGAAAGATAGAAACTGTATTAACGGGATACAGAAGTTCAGTTCTCGTCAAGAAACAACTAAACAATCTCCATGTTTCAAAAGCAGATGCATTTACCTATTGATAGTGAAATGATATATACCTCCTCAAAACTTAGTTCATCAAGCTCTGAAGATGCGCTTCAGATATCATTAAGGCGCTATTAGAAAGCAGAGAATCATTGTTCACGAAAGCAAGCTTGAATATATCTGCATCTCAGAGGGAACAAAAGAAACCATCACCAGACAAAACAATTGTCAGTTGGTACAATGGTTTATTTTAGAGGAAAATTCACATAATTGGAAGGAGAATGTGAAGCTGGATTTTGACCAGAAGGTGCCAATAAAACAGCTTGATTCACCAAACCTCTTGCAACTATGAAGAACTGGGGCATCTGAATTATTGTACAACTCAGAAGAAGGTGATGTAAGTACTTACTTAAGTTTTGTATTATTTATACAATGTTGTTATTGAGGCAGATTCTCTGAACTTGCAAAATGATGAATTTTGCAGTAAGCAAAGATCTTATGGTGTCTCTATGGACACAGTATCAGGCATTCACAGGAAATGAACCCCTAAGAGAAGTTTAATTTATGGTGGCAATTTTGTTAATTGTTGATTATGACCTTTATGATGAATACAAGGAATTCAAAAAGATTGGGGAAAACTTTAGAATACTGTGCTGTTGAGGCTGTTGATATCATTAATTGGAACAGGTCGAACAAAAAGGAATTTAAAAAAAATCGTCAATGTCATTAGTAACAGTTATTTTCTAATGTCACCATTTGAGTTAGATGAATTCTGTAGTAGGATTTATGCCACAAGTAAACAGTTGTTCATCTTGCTAGGTACGTGTGTTTAATATTAACTGCACTGTTTATCTCCTTATACAGGTGAGAAAGTTTAACGTGGAAGAGAGAGTATGGATACAGAGGTGCAGTCACATTGTGAAGGACTTACACTTAATACATCAACTGATCAACTACCATTGAAGCGAGGAAAAAAGTATCAAGTGGCCTGTGGCTATATGCAGGTGACGAAAAGCCGGCTGTACCGAATACAATAAGAAATATTATATTAGACGTGGAGTGATCGGATGATATGATAATTTATTTTGCTCAAACATTACTTCATAAGCAGTTTGCTACACCTGGACTTCAGAACACCGTATCGGGATACACATTAATGATGTTGTGTGAACCATTTGTCCGAATTTTGCACAATTACATCAATGCTAGCATGTATTCCATCTTATCAATTGAGCCAAGCTAAAGATCAAATTTGTGCTTTTCTACACACTAATCAAAAGGTATGTTGATATTGAAAATTCATATGATTGTGGTATATATGTTATTACATATGCCATGAGTTTATGTCATGGACCAAGATGACGCTTCTCGTATGAAGTATAACAGCCAAGAAATGAGACAACTCTTATTGCATTGTCTTGATGCAGGTATTATAACACGATTCAGTCCAAGTACACAGGGACCTCCTCTGGCTGAAGTATAGATATCCCTTTGTACTGTTATTGCAGAACAAGACAAAGGGGAAATATGATCGGATGTTGCGAGGAATGGTTTCACTTGAAATGTGTTTAGTGTCAAGAAAAAACTGGAGGGAAAAAACCCCAACTATTCATGGCTGTGCAGAAACTGTTTATGAGTGCATGCAAGTGTATACTATATAATTATATCATTATTTTTATTTTGTTAATGTTGGAGCTTGATGGTGTAATGAGCAGTGACTGGCATGAGCTCGAGACAAGATCATGATATGATTGTTTTAATGCTGCTCAAATGTTACTACGTAAGCAGTTTGCTACACCTGAGCTTCAGACCGCCACTTGTAGCATATTGCATATGACAGGCCCCTACAAGTAGGTACTTTAATAAATTGCGTATGCGTAGGCGGAAACTAGTAATCTAAATTCCGTCGAAAAATGTGACCGTATTACGGATTTCTCTACGAGTGCTCAAGAAGATACGCGTTTTGTAAAGTTGTTTGGAAGGTATTTAGGACTTTATTACTAGGTTAAAGAAGAAAAAGGGTTGCACGATACACTAATGGTGTCAAAATGTAAGGCAGCATACGGCGTAATTGTGTGTGCCTCGTTGATTTTTATAGTATTCTATCGCGATTAGCCATTCCCTAGTTTTTAAAGGTGCCAACTTGAGGAAGCGTTTGCCATATTTATTAGTTCTTAGTCTATACCAGGATACAATTTCATGAACTTTGAATGGTGCCCAGAGGTCCATTTAACGGCACAGGTGTTTACTGTTGGATTGCTTAGAGCTCGACATAATATAACTTAACCTGGTATTTCAGTGTTAGAGTCCTGTGAATTAAACTTAATTTTTGCATTTTCAATGCATAGACAATCTATTTTGTTTGTGTGCCAAGGAGTTTTTTGATAGCTCTATTTAATACACACCAAATTCGTCAAGGTGCGCGTTAGTATTGAAACTGTTTTACAGTACGGATCCTCATGTCATTAAAAATAGCTGTATTATTGTGATATGATGGTGCCCACACAGCGTATTTTTCAAGACAATATATTGATGTTAGTAGTGTATCCTAGCTATGCATTAACATTGAGAAATGCATGATATTTGTATTGTTGATTAGAATGAGAACTGTTCAGATGTTTAGATGACCATTACAAACTGCTAGTTCTTGAAATAAGGAATGGGTTGGTGCTATACATTAATTTAGACCTGGCAAACATCATCAGCACCAGTGGACAATATGTTTGCTGAGACCTGGCTGCATGGCTATGCCTTTATAGAAATGCACTTTCTGTCGGTTGAGGAGCAAAATATGCTCCTATAGGAATGCAGTTTGAGTGTAGCCAACAGATTGTATGTTAAGGTATAGAAGTTGAAGGGTGTTGATATCCTGGTATGTTGGATACAATGTCATGGCCTCTGTGTTGGGCTGTTGATGAGTGTTAGATATGCATACACACAGTGCCATGTAGTATAAGAGATGGTTTCTGCAGATGTGTGAGCATTCCGCTAGGTGTCATGTGCACGGTCACTCTACCCCCACCCCCCCCCCCCCCCCCCCCCCCCAGTGGTGTTTTATCTTATGCACAGGCTGAAGTCTAGAGATCTTGAGAATAAGCAGGCCAGTGGCAGCAGATCAGGAAGCATCATGATTCTTAATACAACTGTATATTAGTTGTGGCTATATGCCATGTCGTGATATTTTGTTTGAATAGAGCCGGCATGGTTTTTCCCCTCACTTCAGTGAGGTTTTTTCCCCTGAGGTGGTAAGGGCCCACCACCATCGCTAAATAAAGTAGGCTCAAAATCAAAAGCTTAGCTATATAGGTAGTTGGTCCCTGTTCTGTATGTAGGTTCTCGGTAGTATGAGGATCATGTCATGTGACGTTTTGTTTTGTGTCGGCATGTGCGGCACCAATTATATGTCAAAGTGATCAGTTGCATGGGTGATGCGACCACAATATAGAAGAAGCGTCTAATATTAAAGTAGGTTCCTTGTTGGAAAACTAAAATGGGACAATGCAGAAGTTGTGTGCGCACACATTCTCAGAACGAGTAAGAAAATATAGTTAAATCTGTAAAGTTAGTTAGTAAACAACATTTTTATATCTACAAGAACAGAGACCTAAAGATAAGAAGAGAGTAGTTTAACTGAGGAGGAAGATAGAAAAGAAGTTGCAATGTGTGGCACTAGAGGAAGTTGATTTATCAAATTAATTTCCAGATACCTTGGAATGTAAAAGGAATAAAATATTAAGCAATTGTCAGTCAGTTATTAATGGTCTGTATTTTGAACAGCTATGGTAGCATCACAATGTGCTATATAATATGTGTAAAGCGATCAGAGAAGTCCTAAAGTAATTATTACATATTGGAAGAATGACAGCGAAGTAGAAGGAGAGAACATTACAATATCACAATATGGGCTATTGGCAGCGGGTTGCATAAATGGAGACCTAAATTTAGATATACTGTGTATTTGACACTGTGAGCCTTATCAAGAGTATCTATGTTGTATTTTATGCATTATGGCATCATTATCTTGAATACTTTTACAGTAGCTGCATGGAGAAGTCAAGCGGTCACATTTTTTATATCGCGGTCCATTCACATTGCGTACATTGTTAGTTACCCGCGATGCAATGTTTGAAACGCTATAACTTTTGAAATACTAATCTGTTTTCATTGGCAAAAGCATATTTTTGATGCATTCATTTTGCTCTGTTAGGGTATACATAAAAGTTCAAGTTATATTAATTTTCAAAAATTTATTAAAGTACCTACTACAAGTGCGTGTCGATGATGTTTCTAATTATATTATCGCAACTCCATGGGGTTGCTTATCGGATCGATGATCCCAATTTACCGAGGGACGGGGAGGACCACGGGTTCCCCAGATTTCCAGAAAATAGGTGACGGGTCCCCAATTTTACGTGACACCGGTCGTATAACGTTTGGTCGGCCTCCAGGGCCACGGCTCCGTGTTGTCTTTGTCTTCAACAAGCGGTTACAAACCAGAGCTCTTCTCTATAAATACACCAACATACTCGTACTCTTGTACATACGCTATATATTTAGTGTTGTAATAGCTAGATAATAAATTTAATAACAATAAAGGGTTTGGCGGCCTATATACAGATATAATATTTACTATTTGTTGCTGATCAATCCGACCGGAATCGTGATTGAGCACAAACATTACAATGGCGTCCTCCAAAAAGGTAACGTGAAACTCAAAGCATAACTACGTTCCGTAGGTCGTTTAATAATCGAAGCCGGTTATGCGGCTAAGTCTTGCGTGCATGCATGCATGGCCTTTGGTAACGTTTGGTTTCTTGTGAGGTCTCATCGACCGATTCATAGGCCTACGTCTGTGGATAACGGGGCAGTGATTGTACAAAGTATTTTTAAAGTTGGGCGTAGCTTTTGGGGTACTTTAACTAGTAGTACACTGTGACTGTACCGCGATTTGTATCCATATGATAGCTAGTATCACATATGTGGACAATTATCCACGGGGACAAGTCCTGACCTGGCAAGAATGGCTCTTGTATTGGACTGCATAAAATTGGTGATGTAGGATTTGTAGACAGCAATTGACTAGAAAGTAAGGAAACAAGGAATTATGGAAATTATGCATTCACTTTGCTAATCTACCTGCCTACTCGATTGCTGTCTACATATCCTAGCCTCCATCTTGACCCCAATGTGTTACAGACAGCAGTCAAAAGGTGGCTAGGGGTAGATACCTCGGTAATCCTTGTGCCGGGGGGGGGGGGGGGGGGGGGGGGGGGGGGGGGGGGGAGGAGCCGCCCTCTCCTCCCCCCTCCTCCTGGATTCGCCACTATACATGTACATACGAATACTGCACAGCAGATCGACACAGTACACATACCAATACTACACATTACATACATGTAACTGTCTCAAAAAAATTATCTTAAGTTAAGCTTGATGCATGTCGTTGCAAATTAATGATATCTCTCCGTCCGATACTGCACTTGGAAGTTTTAGAACATTGAGCTAGCGTAACGAAGGAAATCTGTGCACGCATCGAATTTGTCACAATACTATTCCTCTTTGCTGATATACTCACCACTCATTTTAAAACAGCTCAGTGCATGCTCTGCCTCGAGAAATATGGCCCACGTACCGGTATATGCATGAATCTTACGTTTTATGGTCGGCTCGAAAAGGTTGACATATTTGTGACTACAAAAGGGGGACCATATGTAGCAGAGGGAGACCATGGGTAGTGACCATGGATGGTCTGGGGGGAACCGTCTGTAGCACCATGGACAGTCCGGTCGGACTGGTTATAGCCCGGACCATTTACGGCGTGACAGTACTTGTATTGAACATAATCTTACATCACCAATTTTATCTTTTAGTTACATCTACATGCACACACATTTTCAATTACCATCTTTTCTTTAGCTGCTTAAATTCAGGGGATGGGGGAGGAGGGGGAACTGCTCCCTTCATTGTATTTACTTGCAACACAAGAGTTGTGATACGAGGTAATGGACAGTATAGTGGAAATGTATGTATTGTTGAACAATGTGTGGTACATGTGTACATTTGGCATATGTCCTTGTGTACTGTCTTATCTGTTTACACATACAGTGTATATGTACTAAGGCTTGAAACCGGTTGTTCCGGAGCTCCGGTTAACCGGTTAACCGACGGTTAACCGATTGCGAGAATCAAATAACCGCCCCAACTGGTTGTATTTCGGCTAAATAACCGCTTCAACCGGTTGTTAGAAACTTTGAACAACCTCAACCGACCGGTTAGTATTTTAATTATAGTAGCAAGTGGCATCACACTTGCAATAGTGCTGGGCACGAGATAACAATAAGCGGACGAGAGCGAACAACGGAAGGCAAGGGATCCATCAATATTTATAGCAACTAATCTTTGTTATATAATTATAACAACTCCTCTATTCACCCTAATAGTGAGTATACGCGCGCACAGCATGTCGTACGCGGCGAGATCAGCGACGTGCTTAGGAGCTAGTATACGCCGTGGACCATATCATCTTACTTGCCATGTGGCAAAGTGCTAGTCGGGCGGGTTTATTACCGCGTTTGGTCGGGTATTCGGTTGAAAAGCATATACCAAGATTTGTCCTGGAATTTTACATAATGTTATCGTTTATATATAATAATGAACCCGCTGCAATCCGATTGTACTGCACTCCCCGTTGCAGGGTATAGGCTTAATTGTCACCCAAACGCCGTAGTAGGGCCCGCCCGACTAGCAAAGCGCTGGTTTAGCTTTTGATCCATCGGTTATGCATAAATCATTGATCTGATAATTAATTTTTAAACCGGAAATTACCGGTTAATCAACCTTAACCGACCGGTTATTTTTAAAACAATCACCGTGACCGACCGGTTTTTTCTATTTTAATAACCTGTTACAACCGGTTTTTTCTATACTAACAGGTTTCAAGCCTTAATATGTACATATGGTGTCTTATTATGTAAATGTACTTATATTGATAGGATGGGCAGACCCCACTGATGAAGGCATCCCAAGGGGGTCATATTGGATGTGTGCAGCTGCTGGTGGACAGGGGTGCCCAGGTCAACCAACAAGATAAGGTGAGGGCAGTTGGAGAAAGACCAGTGTCTTTATGTCATGTATTACTCAGCATTACATACATGAGCCCTTACAATATACATTTGGGGTGTGGCCACCCTCCCCAGTTACTACTCCACCAATTTACATGTTCAAAGCAATGGGTAATTGGAAATTACTTACTTACAGATTAGAATTTAACAAATTAAAGAAGTATGGAAGGAAAAAGGCAAGGGGGAGGATTACCCCGCCCCCCCAATCATTATTACTCATACAATAACATGGGCGTACACAAACTTTAGAAACAAGGTGTATTACCTTAATATTATTACTTATTATTACAAAAGGTCACCGTATTAAAAGTTGACGTTTTGTGATGTACATGTAATGCAATATTATGTAGTACGTAAACGCTACGTATTGTATTTATACATGTACGTAAATGCTACACAACATATGGGATATATATGTTGTAAATATGGGTGGATTAATCAGCAGTTACTAAATCTTTTTAATTTGTTGGTGACCTCGTTTAGCAATGGGGGGGTGTTCATTCAAACCCATTGACCCACGCAGTGCCATGAGAAAACACAGTGTTCACTACAAATCGTTGCAGGTTTCCTGCAAAAGGGCGATGAAATCATTGGAATAGGAAATGTAACGATGTTGTTATCTCTCTTTGCAGTAATCTAGTATTAGGCCATTCCAAATGTGATCGTTGTTTCCCGTCCTCCGCCCACATCATTATAGACCACCCGCGTAAGTCCATTACTCTAATTATCAGAATACGTTTTCAATTTTATTTGTTTGAGATGTTGGTAAACATGTCACATTAGAAAAAGCTTGCGTGCTGCTTCTCAGACATCAACAGCTAGAAGCCTTAATATACAGCGCCATCATTTTCAGTTGTGCCACCTTTTGCTTATGATGTAAGATTACATAAGAATGGTGTAAGGTTGCATCATAATTATTGTATTCATTTTTAATAATAAGATGATAATAGCTGCCTGCCCACATGGATTTTGGTAAAAGGTCCGAACGGGAAACAACAATCACATTTGGAACATTTGGCCTAAATTAAGACATTGTAAATTCAACTGACACACATCTGAGCAGAGGCCACACAGCTCATCACGTGCACAATTGTGAAGGTGCATATGTGAGGGTGTGGTCCAGGGCTGAGAGCAGAGCAAGCACATCCGTCATTTTTTACACAATGACAAAGTTGTCATTACAGAAGTTGATCCATCCCTGCATGTACTTCTTGCTACTTACCTCCTCCAATGATCGCAATGGAGTATAACTTCCAATAGGTGGCTTCCCTGGCATGGTGGCTACATCGTGCTTCAACACCACAGACCTCATCACAAACACATTCCCCAGCTCCTTCCACCTAACGGTCCTATTTGGAACACGTTTGCAGGCTTCGCATGCATATCCTCACTGCATTTACATGTAAATTCAACAACATCGTGTATTATATGCTTGTGCACATGTGAATGTATCTAGTTAAACACTTGAAATTTTATGCCACAGCTGATCTATTGTGGCTTGAAAACTCAGACACTTACATGTAGTGTAGCTTTTACTGATTTGTGTGATGAAGCTAAGTATTCAGATGGCACATACATGTACAAGAAGCTTCCTTGCATCAATAGACATGTACATGTGCCACCTTTCATGCTGTAGCACATCCCTGATGGTATTGGGTATAGTGGTGAGCATACCCATGTCTATTGGTGTGCCGACATAGGGAAACTGATCTTTGTCATCCATCTCCTTCTGCCCAGCAATCAGCTGCTTTGTGATGAACTTAATGCTGCATACTATCTTCAAGTCATTATCACATTTTGTAACTAACAATTATGCCCACTCCTTCATACCTCTTAGAAAGATGTCCTCTATTAGTTGCATAGGACTTGACTAATAGTGTTGTTTTTCAGTCTCGCTAGCATGTAGCACCTGACATCTGGTATTGATGTGTGGGACCCTTTGCATGCTACTTTGGTGTTCCTTGCAGCACATCAGCTCCAGTACATACATGATTTGTGCTTGGGATGATAAAACTAAAACTCAGCTGCCATCTTCCTTTGCAGGGGTTTCTGCAGCAGCATTGCTGTCTTGATGGACCCTAGCTCCATGTTCAGGATTAACGTGCTGTTGTTGACTAGGCTGATGAAGTTCGTATTCACTTTCTTTGTCTGATCAAACATGCATTGACACATTCAACATTTCACACAGTACCAGCATCACACTGGCTTAATGCTTGTATTTTTGGCAATTTAGTGCTTGTTCTCAAACGAAGTAGAAATGCTAAAGTCCGGGCATGCAGCTAGACCATTGCAAATAGGTTTTGAGCTAACTGCCAACATTTTATCTATTGTGGTAGTTACGAGCATATCCAGAGCTGCTCTCATTTAATTGTATAGGAGAAAGTGTCCTCCTTCGTGACCAAAAAACATAAAACTGTACGTGTCGCTTTGAAAGCATACAGGTTAGTGCCCACGAATAACATTGAGATGATAGAAATGCCGGTGATGATTGAACTATCAGTCTAGTAAAAAGCATGTTTGTTTTTTCAGGCAATTGGATTAATTTTTACGTATTCAATTTTCACGGACCCAGTGTTAGGAAAACGGCACAAAATCTATTATAATACAGAGAGAAAGTAAGTCTTAGCATAGCGTGCATTTAGGACCTTAATGTTTGTTGCCTACCAGAGTGAATAGTGATTGCTGTAGCAATTGGAAAAGGTTCATAGTACATGTACATAAACGTTTATGTCGTTTGAACGTAGTGAATTAGACAGAAACTATGCTCTCTCCGATTGCAATTGGATACATATGATTTAGGTGTGAGGCATGTGAGCATGGCCACGTGGTGGAGGGTATATTAGCCTTGGAAGCGGGAAGATTGGTCAGTCTAGGTCTCAGTGCACGCGACACCGGGAAATTTCAACATGTGTATAATTTTTCAAGTGTTTTGTCCTACCGGTAGCAGATTGCTCCTTGACATCATGACCACACAGATAAAAGTGGAAGACTCTGGGTCAGGTCCTCACTAAGTGATGTTTTTTTTTCCCTGAGCTGGTGTGGGCCCACCGCTCTAAATAAAATAGGCAAAAATTTGATATAGGTAGTTGGTCCCTGCTCTGCGTGTGTGCTTGTATGTCCCTGTGAAGTGTTGGTTGTACTTGTCAAAAGTCTATGTTAGGTGTCGTGCACAGCCGACGCTACACCGTCTATGTTAGGTGTCGTGCACAGCCGACGCTACACCATGTGTTGTCATGGGAGTGGGTAGGGTGCATGAGTATGTGGGAGGCAATAGGAGAGAGATACTGTAGCTATGAGATTGTTACTTCTGTAAATGTGGGATTGAATAGGCCATGAACACATGAGAGATACACATGTACCTAGATTTTATTTTTTTTTATCACCATGCATTGCGTGCAAAATTTTCCTAGTTGATGAGGCAAATGGTTCTCCTTCACTGAAAATGTTTTTGCATTTTTTAAAGCAGCTAATTTGCAGCAGCTGTGATCAGATGCAGGACAGACATAACCATTCCTCTTGTGGCTATTCATCTTATCTCTCTTTGTCAACCATGAGAGACAGCGCACATTGTCCTGCAAATATTGAAGGGAGTGATTTTACAATATTTATGATTGGATGCCCTTGGGGATATACAATGTATATAAATATTGTCCTGGGATCCTAGGATGAAGAGAGTAGAGTAGTGTCCTGGTGTATATTTCTAAATATTGCCCTTTGGGCCTTATATATGCCACATTGCAGGATTGAATGAGTGCTGTTTGTCCTTGGGAATATATACTGAATGTCCTGTGGGAGAGGTTGCATGCCAGGGGGTATATTTAAAATTGGCAGAGAAATAGGGGGAAGGCACAATTTAAATTTCATTAGTGTAACACCAGGTTGGTACCCTCTGCCCATAGTTAGCCTTCTCCAACATCCTCTTATATACATGTACATGTGTATGCTACATGTAGCTGACATGCCTGTTATTATATATATATGTGGCCAGCACTTAAATTATTTAGTGGAGCATTAGATTGAGTTATGTCACTCAGGTACCATGCATATATTGGTGTAAAAATGAGGTGGAGTTAAGTGCTCTTCCAGCATTGCGTGGAGGTGCACATATGTGCTATGTGTTGGCTGATTTTTTGTGGCATTATTGATGATCCTGTGTGTACATGTAATTGTTTACACTGAGACCATTGTTCTTACCACCAGAATAAAGACACTGCTTTACATCTAGCTGCCATCAGGGATCATACCAACTGTGTTAGAGCACTCCTATCCCATCCTGGTATTGTCATCAATCTGATGAACAATGAAGGTCGTACAGCCATGATGGTTGCTGGGTACAAATCTATTGGTCTGCTTAACAAAATTGTGAAAATATGCGCCAGCTTTCCTGCTGATTCATATGGAAAGGTTGTGATATGTGGTCATTCCGGCTCTGGAAAGAGTACATTGACGCAGGTGAGCTGAGTGATGAATGGGCTAGGGACCAGGTAGTGGGACCCTTTAGCATGTCCATTAGGTGGTACATGTATTGAATTTAGCCAACCAAAATAATGCATGCAATGAGCCTTTTGATTTAACATCCATAAAATGTACCACAAAATATACAATCGGGAATATTTCTCCACCATAATGTAATGCTTTGTTAAAAATAAAAATAAAAATAAATTAAAACAGAATCTTTTGGCCGGTGTTTTAATGCTAATTATTAATGCAATCCTGCTGTACCAAAATTCTAGCTTAGAATGAGTCCTTAAAAAGGCATATTTAATTGGTGACTTTTCTAACCAGCCAAAGACATCTCTATTAATGCACACCATGTATTTATTTTATGTTTGCTTGTTCTAGTTGAAGGCTATCATCAACCTTTCAAAGCCCATGTCAACAGCAACTCGTCTTTTAAAGGTGAGAACAAATTATTTGTGTGATGTGTATCTCTTCTGGCCATTTACATGTATGATATGCCTCTGGGCATTGGTAAATTGCAGTGCTCAGTGTTTACTTAATAATGATGTCACTGCATGGTTATGAAACATCAGTTTGTTCCAGAGCAATTCTGAGTTCACCCAACACAATGGGTGTGGCGCATGCACCATGTAAATGGCTCGGAGTAGTAGTGTTAGAGATGGGCCACGTAAATGGCTGGGAGTGCCCTGTCAGTGGGCACTAGTAGTGTCTGAAGTAAGTCACTTAAATAGGGGAAGGGAGGTGAGTTACTGCATGGCAGATGTTAGCTGTTCAGTCAATGATTTTTGGGTGGAAGGGCCAGATGTGTAGCAAGTCATTCTCAGCATCCAAGTAGTGACAGTGTAGGTAGGTGTGTGGATGGGATGAAATGTGACCATCATGCTTTGTGCAGATTGAATGTGTAAGTGGCAGGGGTCGAAATCAGTGCCGGATGAACCATAAGGCAAAGTAGGCAATTGCCTACAGGCCCCGTGCCTTTAGGGGCCCCGCAGCCCTGGGCAGCGAAAAATAATAATACATGTAAGATTCGCGGGGCCGGGCCAGAATCCCTACAAGCCTAGGCAATCATGAAGTAATAGTTCTACAAGTAAATAAAAACATTCTCTAACGAGAAAGTTGTTGGTATATAGTATTGACCAATGGTGGTGTAAAAAGCACGGAAACAAGAGTGACTGAAATTTGACTGGAAAATTGAAATAGCCTATGCTTAGCACACTAACGTACAGTACATGCCTGAGTAATGGGCTAAATATAGGCCTATTTCAATTTTCCAGTCAAATTTCTGTCACTCTTGTTTCCGTGCTTTTTACACCACCATTGGTCAATCCTATATACCAACAACTTTCTCGTTAGAGAATGTTTTTATTTACTTGTTTCATAAGTTTTTTCCTCTGGCGTCTTTATAAGTGGTGACAAATTGATTCTAATTTACGAAAGGAGGGAGGGAGGTTAAAATTTTTAATAATAGAAATGGTAAGTATACGAGTTATTTATGTTATTGATTGTTCGGCCTTGTCCTCGACCTCCTCGTTTCCACCCTCTTCTATTGGCGCGGCGGCCTCGTTGTGGCCATGGGAGCCATGTGGGTGGTGGTGGCAGCGGCCAGGGGGGCAGCAGGCAAAGTGGTGGTGGGGCTAAATATAGGCCTATTTCAATTTTCCAGTCAAATTTCTGTCACTCTTGTTTCCGTGCTTTTTACACCACCATTGGTCAATCCTATATACCAACAACTTTCTCGTTAGAGAATGTTTGTATTTACTTGTTTCATAAGTTTTTTCCTCTGGCGTCTTTATAAGTGGTGATAAATTGATTTAAATTTACGAAAGGAGGGAGGGAGGGAGGTTAAATTTTTTTAATAATAATGGTAAGTATACGAATTTTTTATCGGAAGTTTCGCTAGAAACTTCCATATAGGATTTGACCCCGACTATGAATCTCATTACAAATACGCGACCCGTCTCTAACAAGAATCCCGATGATCGGATCGTTGAAGTTTTATGTCACAGAACCGCGTGGTTGTAGAGAACAAAAGGGTACTGTCCGTCCTCGTACCCAGTCCCGGAACAATGGGCGGGTCTCCTCCTTCTTCTTCTTCTTGGCAACGCATAACTCGGGATAGGAACACTTTTAAACAATGAAAATTCCACCAATAGCTTCAGAATAGGCTGGAAGAGCCGCTTTCATATAAAATAGCCGATGTTATATTTTGGTAAACAATCGACTATACGGTCTATGTAAGACGCATAATTAGATAACTTGTAAGACGTAAGTTATAAATGTTTGATAAACGCTTGGTGCTTCAATTGTCGTTTGGTGTAACCTCTTTTGTTAGTGAAGTTGTTTTTCTCAAAATGCCTTCACGTCAGGAAAAGAAACAAGCGAAACGACATGCGAAATACCTTGAAGTTCGAGACGATGTGTTAGAATCGGCACGGGCATCCAACAAAGCAGAGCCAGAAAAGAAACGGACCGCTGAACGCGAGCGGTATCAAGCTGAGCCAGAAAAGAAACGGACCGCTGTACGCGAGCGGTATCAAGCAGAGCCATAAAAGAAACGGACCGCTGAACGCGAGCGGTATCAAGCAGAGCCAGAAAAGAAACGGACCGCTGAACGCGAGCGGTATCAAACAGAGCCAGAAAAGAAACGGACCGCTGAACGCGAGCGGTATCAAGCAGAGCCAGAAAAGAAACGAACTGCTGAACGCGAGTGGTATCAAGAAGACCCAGAAAAGAAACGGTCCGCTAAAAGGCAACGTTATTTGGGAGAGTCCTGAATCTGCTTGCTTGGCGAAGAGAGTGCGGTACGGGAAGGCTAGGCGTACCCTGCAAAACCAACGAGGCCATCGAAAGAGGACTACCGATAAAGTTATTCAAAGGTATGTAAATGTAGTAACCTTCTCTTACCTTAGTTATTAAGCTTAGTTTGCATATGACATTAGCTGAAACGTTGCGACAGCGTTGCCTTTTGTCAGTGTCGTTATGTAATGTTGGAAGAGACTTTAGTTCCATTCCAGACCTATGAGATGCGCATGCAGTTATTGTTTGAACTTTCTAGTGCAATGTAGCGGTTGCTGATATCATCTGTGCATTGAATTAGAATGGCTTCAGTTTACATAGGATTTCATGGCATGAAACTTTTAGTGTTGCATGTAAGAGCATAACTTTCAAGCCTTGGTGTATATAGTTTAGCACATACATAATGTTGCATGTACGCACTTCCTTTTTCACTGTAGCTACTCTCTGTACGAACCAAAGGATATCGTACTAAGCGAGTATAAGGGTGGCCTCGAAAAGGCTATTCTTAAGAATAGCACTTTACTAGTTCAGTTAAATGATGCCTTTTGCCAGACGCACCCATGGTTAGCACAAAAGGTGTGTACCAGTTCTGCACATGCTCACATCGCAGCATATGGAGCACATCATCACGAGAGACAAAGTAATGGAAATAGAGCGGATTTTAGAAGGCGGTGGTGATGGGGAGATGGCGAAGATCCACGTCCAGCACCACCTTCCCCACGTCCAGCACCACCTTCCCCACGTCCAGCACCACCTTCCCCACGTCCAGCACCACCTTCGCCACATCCAGCACCACCTTCGCCACATCCAACACCACCTTCCCCACGTCCAGCACTACCTTCGCCACGTCCAGCACCACCTTCCCCACGTACAACACCACCTTCGCCACATCCAGCACCACCTTCGCCACGTCCAGCACCACCTTCGCCACGTCCAACACCACCTTTGCCACATGCAGCACCACCTTCGCCACATCCAACACCACCTTCGCCACGTCCAGCACCACCTTCGCCACGTCCAGCACCACCTTCCCCACGTCCAGCACCACCTTCGCCACATCCAACACCACCTTCGCCACATCCAGGACGAGGCCAAGATGGCAGAGGACGAGGAGATAGAGGACGAGATGGGAGAGATAGAGGACGAAGAGAAGGAAGAGGGCAACGTGGAAGAGGCGGTGAAGGACGAGACCGTAATGTGAATCATTATTCGGACAATATATATGTATAACTACTAATGTTAATGTTATTAAATAATTATGCCTAATGCGCTAATGATAATGGTCGGTCTAAGTACAGCAAGGAAAGATTTCACGAATGATTTAAGCACGCATCCCGCCTTTAACTAAAACTTTAGTTCTGATATCGGATCGCTTAGTTTCGTTCATAGTTCTACATGTCTTAGCAAATGGCACACACATGATGTCACACAACTCGTTGTACATAGAAAAAAATCAATGAAACAAGTAAATAAAAACATTCTCTAGGAGAAAGTTGGTGGGATATAGGATTTGATGGCAATTGGTGGTGTAAAAAGCAAGGAAACAAGGTCTTATCAGAAGGGAAAATGTAATAGTCCTATATTTAGCACAGAAACAACACATGCCCTAGAAGTGTGCTTAATATAGGACTATTACATTTTCCCTTCTGATAAGACCTTGTTTCCTTGCTTTTTACACCACCAATTGCCATCAAATCCTATATCCCACCAACTTTCTCCTAGAGAATGTTTTTATTTACTTGTGTAATTAACTGTTCGGCCTTGTCCTCGACCTCCTCGTCTTCTATGCGCCCAGCGGCCTCGTTGTGGCCATGGGAGCCATGTGGGTGGTGGTGGCAGCGGCCAGGGGGGCAGCAGGCAAAGTGGTGGTGGGGGCACTGGTATAGGTGCCGGTGGTGGGGCTAGTGCTGGTAGCGGCGGGGGTCGCTCTGCGGCTTCTGCTGGTGGCGGCGGGGGCAGCCCTGCTGCTACTGCTGGTGGCGGGAGCTCTGCTGCTGGCGGTGGGGCAGCCCTGCTGCTACTGCTGCTGGTGGTGGGGGCAGCTCTGCTGCTGCTGGCGGTGGGGACAGTGCTGCTGCTACTGCTGGCGGCGGATGGTAGGGGGGCAGCACTGCTTCTAGCAGCGGTGGCGGTGGCTGCGTGAAAGGAAGAGGAGTCGGAGGATGTACTTCGTCCTCCAAGTCCTCTTCAAAAAATCTTGCATATTCCATCTGAATCAATATGACAGAGAGTATAGAAACGAAGTGCAAGGATTTAGTTTTTACCTTTTTCTTTCTCAGCAAGCAAAGTGCACTATCTGGCGGGTGAGTCGCTTTTACCTTAACGTGTGCTGGCTGTGCTACCCGTTACATCACCGATCAGTATACATATTCATGATCTCACAGATAAGGGGGAGTGGCTGTGTGTGTGTGTGTGTGTGTGTGTGTGTGTGTGTGTGTGTGTGTGTGTGTGTGTGTGTGTGTGTGCAATGATTGTGTAACAATGTTTACATGGGAAAGACCTCCCTCTCCAATGATGTCCATTGTTGTATATGTACACATTGGCCATGGGAAAGACCTCCCCTCCTTATTCCATTGTGCTGGAGTTCTCCTAATTAAAAGGTGTTAACAATCTTGCATATGTACATTGGCCATGGGAAAGACCTCCCTGTCTTATTCCAGACATTATTGTATATGTACATTGGCCATGGGAAAGACCTCCCCTCTTATTCCAGACATTCTTGTATATGTACATAATATTTACATTATTGGCCATGGGAGTAGGTCCCCCATATATCTATACCATATGAATGGTCTTCACTAACTACGGCATGCTCAACTCCATCCTCACTAAACAAATCTGACAAATTGTCCTTCATGCCCATTAATGGTATAAGCTCTTCAATATTCCCACTAGCAAGTGCTGAATCAATAGCCAAAATGGTCATATGACATTTGCGAGCTTTGTAAAGTAGCCTAGTGAAAGTCCGTAATGCAGGAAAGTGAGGCATAGCTGCCCTAATAATACGCAATGGACTAGAGCATTCTGGAAGCTCACAATAAATAGGATGCCCAAACTGATCAATAAACCCAGAATGTGATTTCAAAGTGACATCATAATGAACATGACCACACCCTGAATCAAGAGCATCAAGCCCAGCTCTGAGGTCTTCAATGGACTTTTGGAACAATGAATTTGTTTTTAACACTATTGCTACTTCTTCACTAGTGAGCTTGCGACACTCATTTGTACATTTCCATTTCAAAGGGCGCATGGTGACCTTATCCCTGTCCTTTATCTCCTCTGCCACTACACACCTACCATTGAGGTCTACTGGAATGGCTCCATGCTGTTTTGTGTGAGTGTACGAATTATCAAAGAAGTAAGGTTCAGCCCCAGCAGTATGAAACCTATGCCCGACTAAAATATCACTCTCTTGCAACTTCTTTGCATTAACCTTACGGATAGTTTTTAGCAGTGACCCTGCCTGTGATCTTCGTACACTGAGTGCTTTAGCAAGTAATGCATCTGCACTAATCTTACTTACTGCTGCACGGGCAGATCTTGTAACAACCTTTTGAGCTAGCAATGGATGGCTATTGCAAAAAGCATTGTTTACTTCACTCAGAAGCTCACTATCCCTAAGAATTGCTTTTTCAAGCCTCACTCCATACTCTGCTAGTGTGCGAGAGTTGGGCTCAAACAGGGAGTAACTATATGGGAGAAGATAGGGTTGCAGTACTTTTATTTTACCATACATTATGCCTTATACATGTATCAAAACATTTCACCAATTGCGCATTACATGAATTATTTCATTTTCATGCAACTCAATTTTGGGTAACACTTCTGTACACACGTGTAGTGGACCTTTAAAACAACAAAGATTGCACGGTCGTTCCGTAATGGACATTAGGTTTTTAATTAGAGAATGATAGTAAACATTACGGTATGTCGGCCAAAAAGATGCACAAAAGTTGCCATATGTTTAGTCCTTTTTTATTCCCATCTAGACGGTGACTAAAAATCCAAAAACTATTACATGAAGTTTCCCAGGGTACCAACTCCTTATTAAAAAGTACAACGCATTTTATACCCCTATGGATCGACGTATGTATTGATTGCGCATTATTTAGATGGTATTTTGTTTACAAACTACGTTCGATTCAGCCGTCTAGTACGCCACAACTGCCACATTCTAGAGCTCCAAACCTTAGCACTTAAGCGTGCAAGCGTAGTTTTCGTAGTATGTGAATAGCCTCTCTCTGGACGCTTTTTCTGTGAGAAGTTGTGACCTTTGCACAATGGTCAAGATCAATAGATCAACCGCGTGAGTGCCAGGTCAATAAATATTGCAGGATCTGTGGCTATAGGCTACAGACGGGTTCAAGGTCGTCTAATCCTACATGTACGTACGATTGCAGTGCTTAAAAAGAGCAACTTAAATATATCTTGCTTTGGAATCATCATCAGCACTGACATGCATTTCCAAGTAAATTCTGCAAAACATGCTATCTGGCTGTTCAGCGCCATATCAAGGCATCATCAACCAAGGCGCCTTACAGATGCATGATCAAGACATATGACTGGACCAAACATTTGTCACACAGCTGTGAGGTAAATACATTCAATGACCGTACTATGCATAGACACTGGCTGACTGCATGACGTATTCTTCAACGTCAACAGGAACCAATCCACTCACAATGAGCTAAAAAACGATCACAAGTTCCAGGCAGGCAGCCTGGAATCGCACCTAAAGTTTTTTTTAGATTTGTGTTAAGGCCATTGCACTATCAAAGGTTTCATCACAGCTTGAGCAACCACCACAATGTGCCAACCAGGCCTTGTCTGTCATGGACCAGCTTATGTGTCATATATGCACATAGGTTCTTATACAACCATTGCAGTTAGATTGCAGTGCAGTAGTGTGCAGTGGATGCCTATCTGAATGGATAACTATTTCAGCCAGCACTGAATGTCCATGTTGTGTTTCACACCACCATTTGACATTACAAAGTATCCACCCGGCCCCAGAAATAATTGTACGTTTGTTGTTCACCAATGATGGATTACAGACACTACTGTCTGAAAGAAAGCCTAAAAGGAAGACATGGGCCCCTCATTCACTGCACCTACTTCAAAAAGATCACAAATAATTTGTGCAATCGGGAGGGGATTTAAAGAATGCCAAGAAGTTGTATAACTGCATAGAGGACCATGTTTTTATATTCGATTAACTTAGGTAGGAATGAATGTGAATAATGTGTATAAGGCAAATCGTACATCTTTGTTTTGTTTTTTTTCACAAAGTGTGTTTGCCTGGATTCATAAATATCGCAAGGAATCTTCATATCCATCAAGTAGCAACATTGCTTCGTTCATTCAGATTTAATTCTTATCTGTTAATAATTTCCATCCAATCAGCAGAACCAGTAGGGTTAAGGAGCTCACAGCTATGTTGGAAAAAGGATTCCATTTGTAAAGGGACTAGATTTGGCTTTGCAATCCTTTCATGTACATCGGCAACAGTATCACAGTGGGGCATTTGTGGGTAACCATGCTCATAAGTCCTTGCAGGTAAGTAAACAGTGCAAAAATTTAGTGTTAAAGTTCTATCCACAATTTCTGTATAGCCTTCATATGTTGACACACTGTGTGAGTCTCTTCTAAACACAGCACAACAGTATTCACCATCACTGCTCAGTGATACTAGAACTGTATGTGAAAAGTAAAAACAAGCCTTCCATCAGTTTGCTAATTGTCACACTCTATACGATTGAGGTGTTCTGTCACAGGATTAAATTGGTACCTGCAAAATAATGAGTTTGCTAACGCTATTTTTTTCATTTCCACAGGTCAGGCTATCACAGGGATTTTCTCATATTTTGACAAAGACTTCAAAGGAGTAACAGAACAGTAAAAATGCATTTGTTGGAGAGGCACACAATGGAATGGATGCATCGATATGGAATTGGATGGGGAAGCAAGGCATTGAAACTATACATTCCAAACTCTACGCCTCGATGCAGGACAAAGTGTTCAAAGGCTTCAAAGCATAATGCAAGAAAGTTTTAAGCGTTTCTCCTATGCTGGAAGCCAGAAAGCCACCGCCAAAGCGACGAAAACAGTAACTTTTACACTCAGCCGTTTATTTACACCAGTAACCGCCATCTTGTAAACCCATATTCTAGATGTTTTGTATAGCCGACAGAAAAAGCGTCCATCTTAGTACACACCATAAATTTATACACTTATGCGTCCACTATACTTAGTATAAATGGTTTTCACAGATCTGTGGCAGTTGGTCCAAACAAGCCTCGTGTTCGTACCCTATTCGAACCAGGTATCCTAACTTCCGCAATTACAGCGTTGCGTAGGAGAGTGCTGTCAAGACAGGACTTGCACTGTTCTCATCAGAATAGATGACACTTTTCAGCCATCCGTTATTTATATGTATCACTATAACCAAAGACTAGTAGCAACGCGAATTCCATTCGCACGTGGTTGTCAGGCCGATAATGAGTCGGTAACTAGGTAGTTAATATTCATCACGGGCGGAGGCCTATAATGTCCAAGTTTTCAATGCATTGAAACGGCCGTGATTGACCCTTTACATGTACATGGGGGAACTTTTACTTGTGGGAAGCCTTACTGTACATCTGATAACAATTAAACACAGCTGCAGCAAGGGGTGGATGCGCATGACTGACTTGTACTATACACACGGTTGTATGCGGCTGGAAACTAGGTTTATAATTAGAACATTACGGTACCTGTCTAATAGATAGCGAAGAAACACCTCATTAAAAATGCTTATGTTTCAAAGCTCACAACTTCTCAGAATAAGTAGTAATGCAATATTGTAAACTAATATACAACACAACCTTTCATGCTCTTTTATTTATAGTTCTCACACACTTTCCAAATTTCAGGCATACCAGAGATCATATATTAGAGGGATTGGAAACGAATGTAATTAACACCAATTAACGCGGACAATGCTACCAATGACTTCTAAGGCTTCCGTGATCCATACTAGGTTAATGTACAGGTAAAAGCAAATTTCAAAACACAAAAAAAAAAACTGATCCAAAATGGGTCTATACTCAATCTTTTGCAAGTTCCTTTCGAAGACTCTTTGATTTCTGTACAGTCTTTTTTTGAGCTAATTTGTACTTCTCTATCCAAGCACTGCATAGTGAGTACCCTCGTATAGTGATCCATAACTGTATGATCATTGGAAGAAGTATAGAACTGCATTCCTCCTCCCATGAGGCACTGATGATGCACCAACAGAATAATACATTTTCATTCTTCTCCATCATTTCCGCAGTGTCACTGTTAATACCTTCCGCTCCAATATGTCTGCGAAATTCTAGCTCCATGGAATAAAACAATTCGAAGGTCATGTTGTTTACACATAACAACCCCCCACGATTCAAAGCTGTGAGCCACTCCTCTGACTCAGAAGGTTCTTCAGTTCCATCAGATAACAGGTCATCTAAGCATAGCACAAGGTCTTGTTGTTGTTCAGGGTCACGTGAAGACTTCAAAATCTTCTTCTTAAGAGACCTAGGGATGTATCCTGCCGTATATCGAAGGGCCTGAATTTCTTCATCTGATAGCTCCAAAGGTATTTCACAATTGCCATTATTGGTTGTGAAGGTACAACTAGACTTAATAAGAAGTAAAAACAGCTGATGTCCAACATATTGGCAAAACATAGGAGATGTTTCCATTTGACTTGCACTGCTCTTTTGTAGAAATGCTTTCCACGCATCAAGATATACAGCAGATGTACGTACAGCATGATACTTGCTCCACATCTTGGCTCTCACAGTAGCATTTGCTGTTGAGGAGGAAGATAGCGACTGGATGCAAGGAGACAGAATATCTTGCAGTTGAGTTTGTAATGATTCCACTTCATTGATGTTCTTGGGAATCCATTTTACTAACGCCCTAGCTGTATTCAGAGCTGATATAGCTGAAGAAGACTGGATTCCAAATGATTTGTCAGCTACCATTGCATTGATCGCAACACAGATCACTATATCTGAGGAAATAGTTTCTGAAAAAGATGACATTGACAATGAATCAGCTTGATCAGATGTTATTGATGATGTACGAGGGCGCTTAGAGAGGGGCTTATGCAATGCATCCTCCTGTTGCTCACTAGGACCACTTCTGCAATTCCCTCGGTATGGAGCATGGCAAAAGGAATTCACCACACGAAGAGCTTGAGTGTTTGTGGTGAATTCGAAAACATTTGGGTTTTCATGTACACCCCCTCTTTGGCGTTGTAACCCAAAAAATCGCTCTAAAGGATCTTGGCAGATTCTTTGGCTTAAGAAAGAATCTACGGAAGGAACTGTGAAAATGAACTGTACCAACTCGATAAAGGATTTACCTGCATGTAAAAAAAAGGGGATAATCAAATCATTCTTCGTGCATGCATGGCTCACAGCAATGTAATATGTAACATATACATGTACTTTACTTACAGGTCATTTCTAACCCATATCGAGTCTCATCACTGAGCAGCATTTTGTTTTTCTCGGCTTTTGAATATCCAGTTCGCTGCATAACAGAAATCTTCCAATCCTCCAAATACTTCAGGAAATCTGACTCTAACCACTTTATGCAAAGAAAATTTTTTTAAACGAGCACTATATTGCTTATTCATATAAAAATTTACCTTCAAACGATGATCTTCACCAGATGTATAAGGAAGTTGGAAACTCTTCCGACTCTTGGCTCCATGGTTGTAATTGTGAACATTCAGCGCATCAAAAAACTTGTCCATCATTTCAGCTAAGTGTGCTGTCTCCGTAGCATCATCACCACACACTTGTACAAGACCTTTTGATACAGATGCACTCAACACCTGAAGCAATGTTACATCAGTTAATTCATTCACATTTGACGATATTATTCTCTGCTTACTTGGGCAGCTAAATCAACCCTCATCTTTGAAAATGGAGTTAGGTTGACATGTTCCAACTTTAGCTTCGGCAATAAACGAAGTCCTGCTCCTTGTGCTGTGTCCACATTGTACAACCACCTCAAATGATCCCATGTAATGATCTTGCCTCTGCACTGCATTAAGACAGAGATATATATATGTTCTCTGAATACACAACATGCATCCTACAAAACACCTACCCACATCACCCTCTTATTCCAGCAATTGCGCACTGTTTTGATCAAATGAGGTGGATCAGATATGAAGTAGATATATCTCTCATTGCAGTAACGGATTCACAGCTCTGTACACAGGACCAGTAGTATTGTCACCCTGATGCAGCTTCATCAACTTGCGATTAGCAGAACTCCCATCCATTGTTACTCCAAGTACCTAATTCAGGTGAAACATCACTGTATGCACATTCAATAACTCAGATGCATACCTTCAAACCACAATTCTCCACACGTCCAACAGCTTCCCAAAATGGATCATAGAGTTGGTCACCAGAGAGTGCACAACATGGGAATTGAGCGTAAGGATATTGAAGCTTGCTAAATATTCCACGAATCATGATCACAACCATGGTCTTCGCCAATGGAGGACTGGTATCTCCACTAACTAGTGAAGCTTCTAACTTTGCTAGATGATTGTTGATGTCACCCATGTTAGCAAAACCAATAATTTTTCCGGTATACCGATCGAACACTAGATCTTCTCTAACATACATCTCATCAATCAGAAGCAAAACATACTTCTCTCTTTCAGAACAGGTATCTACATTTGCAGCACTCCTCACCATCAGATCTACTTCATACGAGAACCCAGAAGATGCCTTCACATAGTGAGTGTAATCTCTCAAAGTTCTTTGAGATGGAAGCTTGATGGCACCAGATTCTCGCAATGCTTCATAGGCTGCGCACCTGACCTATGGTCAAGGACAAACAAACACTTGTATGAATAAATATGTGCAAGAATAAAGGGGAAACTCACTTGTGCCTGAGATAGAGACAAAATCGAATCATCAGTGGGTGCCATCGCATGGAGCTTGATTTTGCTCTGGATGCTGCCTCAACTTGCTGCTGCCAAAATAAGTGTTGAAATGAATCAGGTGGCAATTTCTTGAAGTATTCTTCAGATTCTGGAGAAGCGATTGTATCATTGATGTAGGTCTCCGATTCTTCATCCAGTACCACAGCACATTTCCTTGTATCATCTTCAATTCTCTTCTGTAACCTCTCAGCAGTCTTGAGCAGTGAACGGTACGAGTGATGAAGCCTTTCTAGTCGCTCAACTAGTTCAGGAAGTTGAAGAAACCTGTATATCATTATATGATGCACACCATCAATCACATGTACATGTATACATGTAGCTTCTAAAATTAATAACCAACCTATAGTTCACTGTTACACTTGAGCCTTCCTCATCACGACCCTTTTTAGCTTGGATGTACAAAGTGGAACGGTATGTTGAGCAAGGTGAGCAACGCATGGCTCGAGCATCTTGCTGTAGCAACAAGCAACAATCCCTATGACGAATGGTTGGTGTCTGGGGTAGTAGTGTGTCATCAATATATCCTACTCGATCACCTAGATAAAATAAAGTTTCTACACTCAAATAACATGTATTTTCACTGACACATGCAGGTACCGTTATAGCTGTGCATAGTGTACTTCTTCTGATGCCATTGTTCAACCATGTTGAAGTCGGGATTACCTATGCAGAACTTGCTGAAATCCAAAACACTTATCAAATTGAGAACATCAGATACAGTGAAAAGCTTAGGTGGAAGGCTATTTGTCAAAGGAAAGTTGTCAACAGTGAATGTGGTGTTGAGGATTGTCACAGCCCAGAGCATCTCATCCTTTACCAACACAGACATCAACACAGTTGGCTTTATCCCATCCTGAACTTGTATCTTGCATAACACAACTGGTGACTGTGAAGCAATTACCCATGAGAGAGGGAGAGCAGATAACTTCAGGAGTCTTCTTCCAAGCTGACAGCTCGAATTTGCCTCCAAAGCATGAAAAATTCCCAATGGAAATGATATGGGTAGGGACACGGGTAGAGAAAGATCCTGCGGTGCTTCAGGGTCAGGAACACTTTCTACGGGATTGAAACTGGCTACAGACATGCCATACGCATATATGGGGTCCCATCTTATTGAAACAACAAGAGATAGTGCGTTCCTTTTCTTTCTTTCTTCATTTTTAAAGGAAGAAAATCGAATTCGCCTTCTACCCATACCTATAAAAAAAAAGTATATAAAAATAACAAAGATGGTCTAAAATGTAAAAGTGCCTTACTTTGGTAAAACACACATCACAAAGTCAAAATCAGTTGTAAGATATTTATTTCCATCACAGATGGAGTAGAAACTATCCCACAAAGTTAGGCTTGAAAAGGCGATTCGGACGAGCAAAAATCGATACAACGCGCATGAACTACAACGTGGCTTAATAAAAATCACATGGTAATGTAGAGCAGACTACGTACAATCTTATTTTGTACACTTTGAGCCAAACGCTCACTGTGTTTGTGAATAGTAGTCCCACAAATACGTACACACGCAATAAAAGGACCTTACGAGGCCTTGTTCGTAAAAGAAAAAACAAAACCTACCTAACATGAGTATGTTTACGCATTCGCTGATCAAAAGAACAACAATCTCACCGATAATGATGCACAAAACCGAATTTTCCAGCGTTGGTTCCAACGATCTCTGCAAAAATCCGCCCCTTCCAACACATGCGAGGTGTGAATCACACTATTGAGCATTGCCCGCGCACGCAAGTACAGACGTGAATGGCGCACGTGACTCCGTTTCCAATCCCTCTAATATATGATCTCTGATTGAACCTGCTGCCGCAGGTTCAGATTGAGCTCGATCAGATTCCGAGGTAAGCACTACGTTACATGGGGTTGTTTAAGCACGTACAATAAATGGGATAAACTCATCTTGCATAACAGCGCGCACAGCAATAACCGTCGCTGTTGCGTACTATTTCAATTAGTACATAATCTCCAGCGTAAACAAAGCGTTCATCCTCCCAAGAGTGCTCGTACAATGGATTTGGACCTACAGTAACACTCATAGCTAGGTTTCCCTCAGAGAGTAGTCGCTTAAACGTGTATTGCGTATTTACTTGTTGCTCAGGGACCAACCACTCTTAGTGCATGTCTTTCACTAATGCCGTACTTCATATGTACAAACTTTGAACGTTCCCAGACCCAACTTTTTAAGTAGCGTATGTTTTACCGTTCTGTAGTCTGACTTGGCCTCGAGTCGCCGTTTGGATCCTCGTGGAGCATTGCATAGCGGATTTTCAAACGACAGAAGGTATGTGTTATTTATTTATTTATGGAAATTTATATATGGGCTAACGTTAAACTGCACTATTGTCGAACACACCTGACCGTGCTTCATACGTGCCAGCCTGCTTCCTAGAAGCTTCAAACAATCCTATTGTGCCTCACATAAGCTTCGTACATGTCTGCCTTGTCACACATGCTTCACAATGCCACCACAAGCTTCACATAGTTTTTTTGCACTTGCTCCTGGGTCAGGCACACATACATTGGTATCAGCATTGCTTGAGCATGGAGCTTATAATTATGCCCTTCAAAATTGGCGTACACCAAGTGGCACACAAAAAGCTCCGTAGCCAGTCAGTGATGTATTGTGAGACCTGTAAAATATACTCAACACACACGCACACACACACACAAGCACACACATACACACACACGCACACACATACACACACACACACACACACACACACTGTAGTTGGTATGTTACCCGCTGTCTTAGCAGAAAACTACAATTGTAAATTTTAAAAAAGCTAAAACGTCACAATGAAGTGACATAATGCTGATTGCTGTATAACCAAGTGTATCACTTGTTCTCTGTTTACGTCCGTTTCTTTGTTCTAGTATGGCGACTTCTGGTGTGCCAATTCTGACTGCATGCAGCAGGGCATCAGGCTCATCAACAAGAGCACTTATGACTGTTGTGTAAGTCATTAACTGTAATGTACTTAGCTGACCATAGGTAGGTGTGCCATAACTGTAGGTATAAGAACAAAGCATTTACCATGCAGCACAGAGATTATGGATACAGTTACACAACGAGAACTTTACGTGCACTCTGTATGCACTTGTGTGCACTCTTTTTCCCTCTCAGGCAAAGTCCATCTTGAAGCATGGAGAAAATATGTTGTCTGCACATGAAGCTGTTGTGCGTGAAAGTGGTCAGGGAAGTAGACTGGATCAAGTTACCCATTTTCTAGGGATCAAGAATGATAGCGAAGGACAAGACTATTTCGATGGTAAAAATGGTTTAGGCAACCAGCATCTGAGGATGCAGTCCTAATGAGCACAGGTTAATATATACAACCTAACAGGGTGCAATGGATGGTTACTTTTATTTCTATTTACAGCACATGTGGCATCAAGCAGTGCACAAGTTTGCCGAGAAAGTTTGACAGCCATATTGAAAACTCTGATAATGTATTGTCTTTTTTTAAGGTTCCTTTAGTGCCATGACCGATTCTCTCCATCCCTTCCATCGTTGGTCAAGTCTGAGGCTTCAAGGGTCAAAAAATTGACAATGTGCAATGCCAAGTACTTAGTATAATAAGAGGCTCACATGCATCCATTTTGTACCACATGTCTTGGTTGATTTTAGTACAATCACATCTGCACAAAATGTTGTGTAGGCATACGCAAAATTCTATTTAAGGAATTACATACATTTATATATTTCACAGGCATGTTGAAGCGCATTCAAAAGAAAAGCATGGCACTCAACTTGTGCTTCCTTGTAAGGTACAAACATTATCTACGCGGCCCTTTGTCACTTTGGTGTGGAAGACACCCAGCCTCAATCCCAACCTGCTACAGTGTCTGACAACACAGCTACAGTTATTGACACTGCTTCAATTGTTAGACAAACCATGCGGCGAGCACTGAACCTTCCTGTCAATATGTGCGATACTGTGAAACATAGAGATATGTTTTATGTCCAGACAGGATGGTATCCAGAACCTGAGGCCCAAGATAGGTTCCATGCTGTTCCAATTCTAGAGCTCCTCAGCATACCAACACTGCCAAGTGACGAGTTCCACAAACAGAAGGAAAGCTTGAGAAACATATTTGAAGAGTGCATAGGAGGTATTATTTCTCACCCCATTGCACTGAGATTTGTTGTGAATCATCGAGGTAATGGCATAGAGAGACCATTTAGTCGTCCTCAAACTGATGAAACTGTGAGGAGTTATGCATTGGCTTCCACGCGTCTTGTTATGTTTGTATGGAAGCTAAGTGTTAGAGGCGTGTCAGAAATTGCAGTTGAAAAAAATGTGTCAGAGGCTGTGGCAACCATTTTCAACCAGGAGCCAAGTAAGCATGCTGTATTTCATCTTATGCATCTCCTCCTTGCTGAAATGGATTCCTCCTCAGATGACAGTTGTGCCTTAATGGCATTGTTCATAAGGTTCTCATGCCAGTCAAGAACACACGGTTCTCTGTTGCCACCAGATGATGTAAGTCGTCTCTGTGCTAAACTAGTGTATTTGATGAAGCTTTCTGTCCTGGAACTGGTTTCTGTTGAAATCTCAGAAGTTGCAAGAGTTGAAAAAATGAGAATCTTGCTTCCACTTGTGGAAGTTAACAACTTTAACGTTTTCTCTCTTGTATGCAGACTGCAAGGACTTGCCAAAAACTCAGATGCCACTCAATCTCGACTTCCTATTATTGCTTCTATGGGTGATAATGGGACGGAGATTGTCTTCCGTGGTACCAAGCTGCATGCATCTGACATCAGTTTGGAATATGGCGTAGCACTGGAGCGGTGTAAATCCATCATGAAGAAACTGCTACTAGGGCTCAATGGAATAACCAACACAGATCACGTTGTGGACAACTTTGCTGACAACTCGGCTGGATATCAAATCATGTCCAATCAAGAACCATGCAAAGATGAAGCAGTACGCTCACATCTATTAAGTCACATCTACTCAAATCAAGAGCTAAAGAAAAGGTTCATATATGGGCTAGGCTCAGGTGAAGCGATTTTCAATGTTGATGCAGCACGTGAATATGTGGCCCTGTACGACGAGTATGTGGCTATTGTAGTTGCAGTCATCCACATTGGTTCAGGCATGCCAGCAAGGGGTGGTGAATTAGAAACATATCGAATCCAAAAGTCATAGTTGTGCAAGAAGCACCTATTTTTTGGGCCAAAACATCTTTTTCTGTGCTGAATACAGCAAGACCAGATCTACGAGCGGGCGTACTAAAGTGATATGTAGATTCCTCGATGAAGAGGCATCGCTTCTATTTCTTACAGACCTTTTCATGGTGAGACAGAAGACCAGAAGATGGTGTGGATCAGCCAAGTACTCGACTAAGTATAAGAAATGAAATACGAGTTTGTAAAGCCTTTGAGCCATTCTGACAGCCATTATTTTTGCAGTTTGCCTAAAGGATGTATCCAATAAACATCAAGGAGCACTTGATATACAAAGGCACTCTGCATCAGACCCCATACATGACCAAGTGACAGCTGCTGAGATTAGAAACACAGTAATGATAGCCCATCATAATGCTGAACTGTGCCTTGCTGATCATATTGGACCCATGCTACGTGCAAGCATCACAGACTTACAGGTAGTAAAAGGCTACCATTGTGCAAGAACAAAAACAGCATGTATCCTTAACTATGCCCTGGCTCCTTACTTAATAGATGAGCTTCTATCAATCTATGAAGCAGATGCCATACTCCCTCAGTGTTGATGGATCTAATGATACAGGGCTTAGTAAGATGAATCCTCTGACTGTAAGAATTTACGATGTGAATGAAAAAGTAGTTTTGCAATAGTTCCTTGATCTCTGTCTAACAACTGGCACAAATTCTTCCAAAGCAAGTGATATCTTTGATGCCATAAACTGTGTTGTGGAAAAGAATGATATTCCATGGGACCTTGACAATACCAACACTAATGTAGGGGCTAAAAACTCAATCAAATCTAGAGTGAGAGCATTAAATCCTTCTGTATATTTTGTTGGATGTCCTTGCCACATTATCCACAATGCAGCACAAAACGGTGTTGAAGCCTTTAGAGATTTAAACATTGAAGAATGTTGTGTTCATCACTTTTATTGGTTTGACAAAAGCACAAAACGAAAAGGAGAACTGAATGAGTACTCGCTTTTCTGTGACACCTCCTCATACAGAGGGTTTATTAAGTACATCAATGTTAGATGGCTCTCCCTTCAAAAAGCCATTGATAGAATACTTCAAGTGTTTGTTGCAAACAGAGTATACTTTAGATCTGAAGATATTGCTGAAGCTAGATTTGTAAGGTTGAGGAAGTTATATGATGATCCGATGTATGAAATCCAGTTGCTGTTTTTTCAGGCTACCTTACCTGTCTTCACTACCTTCAATCTTTCTCTCCGAGTTGACCTAAAAATTTATATTCTGTATGCCTTTTTAAGAAGTTGCTGTCTCGGTTTGTACAACCAAGTGTTATTGAGAAGCACAAAGGCTGTTTACAGAGGTTGTCAATGCTGACCCTGCAAATCATCTCACACTTCAATAGATCTCACCACTGCATCACATATTTGGAAGGACTGGATGATGGAAACATTATTGAACACCATGTAAAGAAGTTTCATTCTTCTGTCATAGCATTCCATACATACATCAGCTGTTGCATATGTTCTACAGTGTTTTCCTTTTCATGATGCCATTGTCAAGGATAGTGTTTGTTAACTTCAACAATAAAGAACAGTGTGATTTGTACATTCATAGAGAATCAAATTACTACCATTCAATGGTATTGAACTTGACAAAGTTTCTGTAGAGTTTCTTGATTATCAGAGTGTGTCCAAAGATGAAATACCAAAAGATATATGGGATGAAGCTATTTGTGAAGAACAGGATGATGGCTGTAACAAGGTTACATACCATAGAATGGATAGAATTTGGTGCTATTTAGGAGAGATGGAGCTTCCAGGAATGAACACTGCTAGATTTTAAAGAATTGCGAAAGTGTCCGATGTCATTTTAACCATATCACATTCAAATGCAGGAGAAGAACGAGTGTTTTCTGGAATTCACAAAATCAGAAGAGATGACAGAGGTAGTTTGCAGGTTCAAGGAACTCTGTCTGTTAAATTGAATCTGCCTGAAACTAAGGCACACCCTTGCTATGCATTTGAACCATCAAGGGCACTAATTCAGAAAGCAAGAAAAGCAACTTCATTTTATAATAAAGAGGTGTGCTCCTCTAAAACGTATAACTGTACCTCACCCTTAGAATCTAAACAGTTGTGTATATGGATATTATTGTTTATGGCTAAATCGTTTTTCCTACTTTCAAGTCATTAAACATTGCATTGTATACAAGTAAATAAAAACATTCTCTAACGAGAAAGTTGTTGGTATATAGGATTGACCAATGGTGGTGTAAAAAGCACGGAAACAAGAGTGACAGAAAAATTGAAATAGGCCTATATTTAGCCCATTACTCAGGCATGTACTGTTATAACGTTAGTGTGCTAAATATAGGCCTATTTCAATTTTTCTGTCACTCTTGTTTCCGTGCTTGTTACACCACCATTGGTCAATCCTATGTACCAACAACTTTCTCGTTAGAGAATGTTTTTATTTACTTGTTTCATTAGTTTTTTCCCCTGTCGTAGTAACGCGTCTTTAAATGTTGTCACAAATTCATTTTAATTTTCGAAGGGAGGGAGGTTAATAATTGTAATTATAAGTATATGAGTTTTTTATGTACTGTTCCCCTGGCTTGTCTTCTTCCTCTCCCCAAGCCTCGTCTCTGACCTCGGCAGCCTGGTTCAGGCCATGGGAGTGGTGGTGGGGGCACTGGTACCAATACTGTAGCGGTGCTCCTGCTGCTTCTGCTGCTGCTGTTGGCGGTGAGGGCAGCTCTGCTGCTGGTGGCGGTGAGGGCAGCTCTGCTGCTGGTGGCGGTGAGGGCAGCTCTGCTGCTGGTGGCGGTGGGGGCAGCGCTGCTACTGCTGGCGGCGGACGGTAGGGACTTGGTTACGTGCATTTACCAAGTGTAAATACAAGTATTGCAAATGGTCGATGCGGAAATACTCATACCTGTCATTTTGGAGACGGTTGGTTTCCTACTCTTCAGTTGATAGTAGAGTGCCCGACAGATGCTGCTCAAAGCATGGCCATAAATTCTGAAATGTATGAACACACAAAGAATAATTCGGTCTGCATAAGAGACCGTTACAGTCGTGTTTGATGCTAAATTGACAACTGATCTTCACAGTGTAGATGGACTTGCCAATTCTCAGTCAATGTACTCTGTCCAATCACTGCAGAGAAATGTATTAATACAGGTCGACTTTGCCATTTTCAGTCGTCAATACATTACTTCGTATACAATGTGCATTTGCAGTTGCATGCTTAACTGCCATAATGTTAGCATACGCCTCATGTGCTTCTTGCTCGTGTTCAATACCCCATTTAATGGCTGGAACATCCCTATTAGAGCCTGAGTACTGCATGATTGTTTTAACTAAAGAGCTAGGAAATGTTTTCTCACGACATTTGGCAACACGACCAAATACAGATGCAGTAATTCTTCCCACTCTATGTTCAAACCATAATGGTGTGCTAGCCTGACCCCTAGTTGACCTCTCTAAATAGCATGCCTCTTCCTCATTTAGAGTGAGTGTGGTATGTTGAACAAGGTCAGAAAGTTGTTCCTTTGGAAGAAGATGATTCTGACCATTGTACAAATATGATGGAGGTTGAGGAAGTCTGGTTTCCATAGCACTGCATGCTGATATACGTGCCTCTGTACTGACACTGGGGAGAACAGTAAAAATAGCAGCAGAAAGATTAGCACTATGCACTGCATGTCCACAACCTTCTGTCTAGTTGTAAGTGATCGTTGTAGTTGTAATGAAGCCTTTTGTAGAGTTGTTGGTTTTAAAGTCAATGTCCACTACCAGAGCTGGATTAATCTACAATATATAGTATGCTAAATGATGATCATACATGTATGTGAAGAAAATGAATGTAAATGTCTGATTCCATGTGCATGGAAGTGACGTGCAGGTTACAGATTCCTTTCCAAGTCTTACACAGGCTTCCACCTTAAAGAGTACTGCGCCAATGTGTGAGCACACTTCTCCGAATCTATTAACATGAAATGATTGTCCTTAAGCAGTATACAAAAACCAAAACATACCCAGCCATACAAGTACAATGAGCTGTAACAACAGTTCCACATTGTTCCTCAACAGCTACCCATGGTTGGTGGGGCTTTTCAGACAGGTGCTGCGATGGGTTTACAGGTGCTTTCAGAAAGCAGTGTTTATTTTCATGCCCAAGGTCATGATAAAGTACAGCACGCACCCAACCTCTACATAAATAAGGAGAGGAATTCAGTAAACATTCTGTAACAGAACTGGGGACACTAAAAACTTCCAACCCCTAAGTAATTGTCATTTGAGTGACAATTAACCTTTGATAGTAGTTGTAAGCTTCGAGACTCTTAAACACCTTCAGCTTTTCTCTTGTGTAACCTCTGGGTGTTTCAATAAAGTAGGTATAAATACTGGGGTAGTCAACTGGAGGCCTCTTTAGAAACATCATCTACCCAATGCTGGTCAGGTATGCCAAACGGATCACAGTATGTTCCAAGTCCATACAGACATTGTAGCTTATTGTCGTATCTCTCTTTGTCGCTAGGCATATCCAGAAATGGCCCATACATAGGCGGTCATCTTGCTTTTTATTTCAAATTGAATTTTAAACACTTGTAAAATGTCCTATAAATCGGTCTGATCATGATATATGTACTTCAAAAAATTATTCCCTGAACCATTCTTGAACTAAAATCAAGACACAAAATTAATTTATACCGCGCATAATTTATTCATCAAAATATGTCATTGCGTAATGCCTTGCGTCATCCGCCAGAATTATTCAACTAATATTGATTTCATTGAACAAAATGGTGAATAAATATCACGGACGTTTGCGGCTGGACAAGAAGTCCATAATTAGACAATACCGTAATTTACAAAGAGCCAAAACCAAAAGTAATATCGTATCTCATTATACTGTTCATGTTTTGCGAACCACAAATCATACTTACTTTGAGACGTTTAGTAAAAATAAATAGCATCTACAAATGCTGTAACATATCTGTAAACAAAACCATCGACGCGCAAGTACAAGCATTATTATCAGTGATATGCGCAGCCCGTTTTCACGCCCATGTGTCTTTGGCGGGAAAAGAGGGGGTTACTTTAAGCGTGCGTAGTGGAGGAACCAACCGATAGAAAACGTTTGGCGAGCAATAACGCTCATCAGCACACATGGGGAAACACATATACAACACACAGAAGTAGCCACGATTTTTTTAAACCTGTGATCTAGACGTGAGTTTTTTTTATGAATAAAAGGGGCAGTATTGTATGGGGATCCGTAATGAAGGTAAACCAGCGATGCAGAGTGTATGGCCGCTTCTTGACGGAGGCTAGAAAGGGGAAAAAGGAGTTCATACAAGTGCAGAGAGTTTGCAGACGATTTGCACTCAGTCTGTGCAATTAACACAGGCAATGACATAATGGGCCACTCACCCACAATCTTTTGTTTATGCAAATAAGTGATGGATGGAAATTATCTGAAGAGTACATAGTTTACTTCGCCCTTTTGATTGGACAGTGCACACAGCAGTTGTCTGCAAGAAGGTACCATACACCATGCCAAATTGAAATTATCCACAAGGTGTATCCGCCCGTTTTACACGTGTTGTACGCGTGTGTGTACATGCTGCGCATACATTTGATGTATAACTTGTGTAGTCGCTCTAAGTACACGTGTTATCCACTATGGCGTATAACGCGCGTTGCTCTAGATGTATAACAAGCGTTTCAGTCTACTTACGCATGTTATACACCGAGGTGTGGATTGAGTGCTTACACTTTTCGTATAACGACCGCATTCAACCTGGATAAGCTTTGTATATCCTAAGGCGTATAACCGAGAATTTAACTTGTCGTTATGCCGGGGATGGGCATGGTGACACGACACAACTGCAAACGTGATTGTATTGCTGACTTTTGCCGTCAAGTAACGTTAGCAAACAAGTGGTCAGTATATTTCATGCTGGGTTCGTCCGAAACATCAATACGATATGCATGCTTCAAGAAATACTGCACAATTCCAAATATGTATGATGCAGTAGTGTGCAGGTTGACTTTCCCATCAGAATCATACCAGGATGCCATAACCACTGCAGAACGTTGAGATTTTGATTTTGCTGAACAACGTTCTTAGTGTATTTCAATATCACTGCAAATCAAATGTCGGCGAGATACTGGCTGCTCAAATTGGTTTATATTGGAATATAGTATGTGATACACAGCCGACAAAGCAGTAAGTACTGCGTCATTTAAATACCTTTCATAACACTTTGAAAGAATTGCATGATGGTTTGATGCAAATACTGCATTAATTTTATCACCATACATATTTAAATTTATCCATATCGCTGCTCTCTTCTTCCATATCAACACTGAAGTTATTTCTTTCTTGTGATATATTAGTATTCTTTGTCGTATGACATTCCTTTGTCGGCATTCTGACCAAAGCGGAACATCCATTTCGTTGCATATGCCTGTAATAGACAGATCGTGATAAGTCTTGTTGACACATCCAGCATCTATATCGCTTATTTAGTCCTTCCATGTTTTGTACGAGAGTAAAAATAAAAGCTGATGTGAAATTAGAAATTTGAAAATTATGACGAAATGCACGTGCGCATGGATGGGCAGCTGCGAAGTATGATTCATTGAAAATCGACTGCTCGAGTCTTTTGATGGACCTAACAGTTTCGTCGACTCCGATTAAGTTTCACCTGAGATAGGCCTGCAAAATGCTGAATCGTTTTACGGATCAGCTGGAAGATCTTCGTCTCGAATTTGTCACATAAGTATGTTACACGTGATGGAATACAATGTTGCATGTGTTCTAATATTCAATAGAAACGAGTGAAGTAACACCTCCGGCAAGAATACCCTCCGCAGATAGTGTGTGTGCGTGTCTGTGTGTATGTGCGTGTCTGTGTGTGTGTGTGTGTGTGTGTGTGTGTGTGTGCTGGTGTGTGTGCGTGTTGTGTGCGCGTGTGTGTGTGTGTGTGCGTGTGTGTGTGTGTGCCGGTGTGTGTGTGTGTGTGCCGGTGTGTGTTTGTGTGTGTGTGTGTGTATGTGTGTGTGTGTGTGTGTGTGTGTGTGTGTGTGTGTGTGTGTGTGTGTGTGTGTGTGTGTGTGTGTGTGTGTGTGTGTGTGTGTGTGTGTGTGTGTGTGTACCAGTAAATAAAGCACTTCCTTATAATGATGACCTCGCGTCACTAAGATCTGTCATCTCTCGCGGTAGTAGAACACCAGCTCCAGTAGATCATGACGTCAAATCACTTGTCGCCAATGAGATGGCCAAAGTGAATGAAAAATGGAGGGAAATTGAGTACCCTTGAAATCAAAGTGCAGGCGTTAGAGGCTGATAAAGGGACTTGTACATCAGAGGCCCCAGCAGAGCCTGCAAAAAGGAAAAGACGTACTCCGTTGTGTCTTCAGGTTTGCCAAGCTAAATTAGCAGTCATTCATTTGCTCAATGCATGCATGCTTTCAATCGAGTAGAGCAGTGTACACAAACTTTTAAAACGATGAAGGTTCACAACTCAGAACCGAAGAGCCGTAAGCAAGCATGCTTTTGTAAATTCTGCTAAACGTTTTATTCACATGCATATAGTTTGGAAAGTCCCCACAACGAAGGAGTTTGTAAGACTTCATCAGGAATAGAAGTACAGTGTAAGTCACATGTTCTGTTCGATTTGTTTGATTTATTCAAATAGCTACTGACGACCGCCAAAGACGAATAAGCGCGCGAGCAAGGCAGCAAAGGGTACGTTGTGATATAATCATAGCGTTACGAATGTAGTGTCATTCACTAGCTTTGGGAGCGCCGCAGTAAAGTCCTCCTTACAAATGAAGAAATGGAGGCATGGAAGTGCATTGCAATTGGCATGATGTCGGAGGAAGAAACTACGGGTG
Source organism: Ephydatia muelleri (assembly GCA_013339895.1). NCBI lineage: Eukaryota > Metazoa > Porifera > Demospongiae > Spongillida > Spongillidae > Ephydatia > Ephydatia muelleri. The sequence goes on along the minus strand of JABACO010000008.1, from coordinate 372,973 downwards.
ATGGGAAAATAGAAAGAAGACGGCCTAGCTGGAGATCGGAAGAATACACAATTGGATGGATGAGCTGGATAGACGGGGAACAGACACATGAAAGTGGCCAGGAAAGAAAGGATTGATGGATCTCTTCTCCAGTTACAGGCCCCGGCTGGTTTGCAAGCCTGGATGGTGAAATCCTAGCCGCGAACACTGAGACTTTAATTTGGTGGCATCTCAGATCATGTGCTCATGCACTGTATTTACATGTACCTGCATATACGTTTTGATTTGATTAATTTTCTTTTCCTACTATTATAAAAATAAAAATAAGCATATGCGATCGTCACAACGCGTCATAAATATGCGGAGTTATACAGAGATAGTTTCGTGTTGCATTCACTCTAAATACGCTTGTTGTACGCTTGTTATCATCTCCATACACGGCGTTTTACACAGTTGTTATCCATAAGTTATACACTAGAGTGTAAGACAGTCTCCTTCCACTAGTTATCCACTGCTGTATACACCGTGTTTACCGCAAGAGTTAAACACGTGTAGGCAGAGTGCATACACGCATTCTACACGGTCGGAAAACATTTAATTGGCACAGTGATAAAATAATTATGTGTACTGAATTGATGCATGTATACATGTATGTATACATGTAAGTTTACACTGGTCTTTTCTTACCAAAACAACCTACCACAAAAGTCAGGTGGTCAACCAGCAAACTTAAATCCACACAAAATTGTTGCTGGCATTCGTGCAGTTGCCCCTCCCATCCAAATGGGATTTTCACTGGATGAGCACAGTTCCAATCATCCAGTAATCCTGGAGCAGCTGTGGTGTCCCATATGCCTAATGATTGTGAGCCAACCACTGGAGCTTGGAGCTACCATGTAGGGCATTGGTATGCACTGACTGTACCATCCAGTGGTTCATGGCATAGGTCAAACTCAGATTATCGTCCAGCAGGTGGAAGACATGAGACAGTCTGTAGAGAAGATGGTAAGGATTAAACAAACACTAATTGAAAGCAAGCAAACAGAAGGAGGAAATAATCAACAGCACCAAAGTGACTGACAAGGAATTTGCTAGTCCCTTTGTCAAGCAATTGGATGAAGCCCTCCAATCTTTTAACATCCATAGGCAACAATACTTAGGTGGTGTGTTAGTTGGCAACCATATACACAAGACCCTCCAGGTATAACTAAGAATAAAATATGCTCAAAGAGCGTATTGGCATGGCAAACCCATATTGGATTCGGTCTCATGGGGTGAGAAAGAAGCCAATCCATTCATGCACCTTGCAAAGGATGTACCATTCGGTAACAGATCCTGTGAAACATTTGTTGCTCATTGTTAAGGAGCACTTACTGATTGCAGCTCTACAAAATGTGGCGCCTCCTCCTAAAAGAATGAAATAATAATACCGCAATTCAGGATAAACTTCAACAGTAAGTATCGCTGGTAAAAAAAATCGTGGCTACAAGAACATACGAGAACTAGTTAGTACCTTCTGTTAACTTTAATTTCTAGCTTGAATTCAAACTTTCTATCGGTTGGGAACGTGGAAAACACACTTCGAAGAGGAAAGGTACGTCGAGGGTTACCCGCTTTCAACAGCCATAACTTGCCGTGGCAAGAATTGCTGGCCCTAATGACTTGCATCAAAAAGAGGAAACTGTAGCTTCTTTTGTAATCTGCTTTTAAATGGCGCTTGTAGCCATCCTGTCTTTTGTACCAGCTCACGTTTTCAGCTCTCCAGGTTGTCAAGGGCGTTGCTATAGGCATTACGCAATCATTTCAATTTTTCGGATTACATACTTTTTGTCCACAAAATATATGGCCGCAAACGCCTGTGATATATGCGCAGTAAGTTAATTTAGCTGAAGATAGAACTTAACTATACTAATAGGCTGTTAATAACCGGACAATGTGGGGGGGGGGGGGAGGCCGTATGGCAAGCCATCAGTAACAAAATTCGAAGACGACCTCTGGGAGACGTCATGGAACCTTATGTCGTTGTCAGTGTATTTTAGGACGTCGTAAGATCGTGTTACGACGTCGTAAATGGTTTTTTTTTACGGCGTCGTGAGATTTTTTTACGACGTCGTGAGATGTGTTACGACGTCGTAGATTCTTTACGACGTCGTGACATTTACGACGTCGTGAGACTTACGACGTCGTGAGATACTTTACGACGTCGTGAGACTTACGACGTCGTGAGATACTTTACGACGTCGTGAGACTTACGACGTCGTGAGATACTTTACGACGTCGTGAGACTTACGACGTCGTGAGAACTTTACGACGTCGTGAGATATTTTTAGGCCTGATTACGTCATAACAACATGACCTTTCATATGTCTGTAGTCTCGTACCCACCCCCACATTTACGTAAGCAATCCTAATAACATGGCACAAGGCAACGATTCATCTTTCTCTAGCGAGTGGGAGACATTTTTTACGGAGGTGGCTCGAGTTGTTGCAAGTGCTAATAACCAGAGGGGCCTTGCAAACGAGGAATTCAGCGAGTATGTATCAAATCGATTACACCAGTGCAATTGAGTAGAATATAAGAAACAGTGAGTCCCCTTTCCGATGATTAGTGATTATGGTATATCACTGTATAGAATAGTTTTTCAGACACTGGACAATCCCTAAGTTTCACTTTTGTGCCGTCATGTACATATTACAGAATTTACCATTTTCACTATGATGTTGCAGTGATTATTATCAAGTTCAGAACAACATGATTATTGACAAAAATCATGCATGTGATCAAATCATGCATGTACAGAGATGTATATGGGTTAAGTAATGTTCTTATAACATAACCAACCACTTAACTTCCAAGTCAAAGTTTCAGTTCAAGTTTAATGCCAGACATTTAATGTTAACGTTTATTACCAGACATTTACTAGCAATTCTTTAATTTTTGAAGTACTCATAGCTGTGGAACTCTGTGTTAGTGTCTCAAAGTTCAAGACAGCTATTAGCAACCATATATATATTCAACTCACTCCTCAGCACAAGTTCCACAGCAGACAGGGCACAATTATTATCCATCTCCTCCTCTCATGCTCAAATTAATCCATATAATATGGAACATATAATATGTACTGTGTTTAATACATGAATGTGTACAACCATTATATATATATATATAATATTATGATTATTACTATTTTATTTAATTTTATTTAATTTTTCTGCCGGATAGGGCCCGCTTGCTGTCAATTTCCTCGCCTCACTCATAAGCGTGGCTATCTGTTACACCTTTGCCAAGGCTTAACCTTCACCTTGATCCCTCTGAGTTTCAAGTTGCCATTAAGTGGTGGTTAGGTATTCCTGTGAGCCAAGGTCAGTCAGCTCTGTCCTATTCTTTGGATCACTTTGGTCACCATGCCTTGTCTTGCAAGAATGGCTCCGATGTGGTTTCCCGCCAGAACAGAATCCGAGACACCCTTTTTGAGTTTTGTCAATGTGCATGCTTGGGTGCACAACTTGAAGCCAAACCAGCCTGGCCATGAAGCACAGCAAACACGTCCTGACGATATCCTCATCCCTAACTGGGAGTTGGGCACGTCTGCAGCAATTGATCTTTGTGTGACACATCCCTGCTTAATTCTGAAACACTAGGGCATCTGAAGCCAATCTAGGAGGAGTGACCCGGTTAGGTGGTCCAATTTGCAAAAACCTCTACACATGCTCTTAATGTGAATGCCACCTGGAGATCAACTCCAGCCATATCCACAAGACATGTGAGCAATTTCTTGGATTCAGCACACTTTTCAGCGATAAATCTAAAACAGTGTAAGTTAGTAGTCACCAATAGGAGCACCAAGAATGTCAAGGTTTGGTAGAAGGGAGTACTTCACAGCTGGTGGGAAAGAGGTGTTTCCTTTACTACTGAAGAGTTCACATTTGGAAAAGTTGCTGTAAAGGTCCAGAGCAGGTCCCATCTCTTCAATGCTGTGCATGGCCCCTAGCACAGCTGGACGGTTTCCAGCTAAGGCACCATCATCGAGGTAATATGCCTGGTAGAGGAGGTCCATGCATTCATCATATCAGCATCCACACTGGAAATTGGCTTCTGCAAGACCACATGTGCAAAGAGTAAGGGACCCAGGGGATTCCCCTGTTGAACCCCTGACTCAGAACTAAATTGTCCTAGAGGGTGCTATAGCAGAGGATGTGTGTGACCCATAACACCAAGACACCCAAGGCAGAATTTTGGGGGGAAAGGTGGCACACTAATTTTATATTTTTATGATTGTTTAACCTGGGTATTTTTAAAAAGCTATAAATTCACGTTGTGCCCGGCATGTTGTTTTGGTAACATCAGCCTATATTTTTAACTGCATACAGTATAAGGTGATAGATAATATGATGCATTGAGATAATGAAATGAACTCAAAAAATAACCAGTTATGAGGTCGAGGGTATACAAAGTTCAATGTACATACAGTTCTCAGATAGTGTCCATTGCCCAGGCACCTTCACTCGAAAGGACTTTCGACAATTCCTGTTCAAACTCGGGGTATGTAGAGTAGGATAGAGAGAGTTCAATGGCGCATGAGCATGTCTTTGCAGTTGGTGATCGAGCCAGACCTTCAGTATTGTTGAACGACACCCTAATACTCTCACCAAGAAGCACTGAACTCCCAGTCACGAATCGCAGGAACAATCTCAAGTCATCCTGTCTGCTATTGCTTACAAAAGTAATGAGGTAAGAGAAGATTCTTTTTTCAGCTGAGTTCATGGCACTAGGCTCTTCAATCAAATCCAGGACTCTCTCTGAAGTAGCATTGAGAGCTTTGTACAGGCCAAAGAACTCACTCACTGTCATCGTCTGAAAGAAACAAAGGAAAAGCTTGGGCACACCGGAATGAATTGTGTATAAGACTCCCAGTGGTTTCCCAAGAAAGAGATGTCTTGCTGTCGACACTACTACCTCTTTTAGGTTTGCCTTTGTTGGGACTTGGACGCAACCCATGCGGCTTAGAGTGGAGATGATTTGCCCCTGCAAGGTGGAGGGCAACTGGTTGTTGTTTTGAACTTTTGTAAGAGCCTGGCTGATGAAAGAGCTCTCATAAGCAGCCAAGTAGTCGATGAAGGAATCGAGGATGATGCTGTCTGGCACCTCCACTTCAGGCCCAAAAAATATGGCAGCAAGGACAGGAAAGGCGATGCGAATGGGCAAGAATCCACAAACCATGAACCCATGAGAAAGAATGGTGCCGTGAAGACGAAGGACAGCCATATCAGGATTGGGACGTACAGCTGGCACCAACAATTTCTCCCCATCAAAAATCTTTACATAGCTATCTTCCCAAAAGGCAGAGAACAAATCACGACAAACTCCCCCCATGTCCACAGCTTTCTCATTGATAAAACGGACTCGAAATGGATAATCCTTCAGAATTTCCTCGAGATTGTCCTCATATGTCTTAATGACATCCTCATAGACATGGTCTCTGTGAAATGCTCTCCCCACACCTTGATGTGTGTTATCAGACATGAACTTGTGGCGCATTTCATTCACTGTGAGGAAAACGAAATAGTTATAGATTAAACCACACACCATTCATACTATTAGTCAACACCTCCAACCAGCCATGAAAGGTAGAGGGTGGGTATATAGCCATATGACCACACAAGTAAGGGCTACAATTCTAATGCCCAAGGTCTTGACTGATGATACCATTATTTTTTTACCTCTTTGGATTAGCTGTGATCCATCTTTCACCTCCTCCACAACTTGTTCCTCCTGAGTCTAGAGCAAGCAAAAAGGTTATGCAATATTTTGGATTAGGTACAATTTATAGTACCTCAGCTTGGCCTAGTGTTTCTCGCACAAACGTTAGCAAGTCAGGAGCGTTCTCCCCTTCTTCCACAATAAGAACAGAGGAGGAGATGTCCTTAACTTGGCAAGTCACGGGCACCAGCTCCCGAGGAATAATTGTATGAATACTGAATCCCTTGGTCACGTTTCCATATACAGTAGCTATTTCATACAGCACCTGCACAATTTCATGCACACTTTCGCTAAAATTCTGCATGTCTGGGTTATCCCTTCACTAAATGATCCATACAATGCCCATCAGTTGCCCTGATTACTCACCTTACTTGAAGTGAGTGGCAGGAGACGACACTCTGTTTTGGATGAATCACTAAATTGAAGAGTGAATTTCATGCCTTCAGGCTGAGTCAGTTTATTACTCCATTGACGAGACAGATCCTTCCTGATCTACAAGCACAACTATTAAATGTTACAATACAAACAAACATGATTTTCATACATCCTGAAGTTGTTCCCTCTCAGCTTTGGCCTTAGCTTTATCTGCCTCCAGAGATTGCTGATAAGCCTCATCCTGCTCCTTCCTTATCTGTCGGGCTTCTTCAATGTAAGCCTGTGCCTGTGCCATAAAACATATGTGAATCCTGCAAGCTCAGTTTAGTTGATAATGCATACTCTGCCAAGTTCACTTTCATTGTCACTTTCACTACCACTGCCCAAGTCGATCACTTCACGTGGAGAAGCCTGGGTAGAGTATCACATGTAACAATACAACAAGTCATCAAAGATAGACATACCTTTCCTGTGTTGTCAGACGACTGCTGGACAGTCTCGTTCCAATCACTTGATGCCTGTAGTTCAAAGTGAACATTAAGAAGAATGAACGAAAAATAATCTATCCTTACCAAATCCTTTGAACAATGGGCCCCACTGTCTACACTGGGTTTAAACTTCTTCGTTGGGTGCTCAGGAACAGCCTCACTATCCTGAATAGAGAGAAAAAAAAAACATGAATACACAAGGAGACACATGTACATGCATATACTCACATCTATTTCACACAAGTAGAGACACCCTCTTCGCTTCACAGCACCTTCCCCGTCCAGAGAATCATTATCAAATCTTGTCAAGTGTCCCTTTTTATCACTCTCAAGGAAAGAGAAGGATGAAACTTTAAAGGCACGGATAATAGCATTCCGTATTTGAAGGTTGGACATGTCTCTTGTGACAGACACTCTCTTGATTCTCTCTTGAGAGAATAGCTCCTTGCGTGTATTTCCCCTAGGGATGATTTCCTGGTAGTGCTTCAGCATTACAACATTTACAGACACTGAACGTTGTTTCCCTTTGAAAGCAGCCTTCTTCTTTGCCTGTGCATCAGCCACAACGCACTCAGCATTTGGGTCAAATCCCTCCTTTTTTGACTTTCCTGAAGGAAAGCATTTGGCCAAAGCTCTCGCCTCCACCTCAGTTGGTTTCTTCACTCTTTCCAAAATGCCACTTGAGCGCTCATAAGGTGACTTGGCCTGTAACATAATAAAATTACACATCAAAGTAAGCTGGCTTAATCTCTTCCGTTCCGGGGTATACCCCGTAAATACAGGGTATACAACGTTGGGCCTGAAATGAACAAACCATACGTCCGATTTTACAGTAGCTTACAACGAATGTGAGGCTTAGGGTAATTTACTATTATGTAAAATTTCAGCATTTAAATCTATTGCATCAAAATACTGCACTGCCTTAAACAGGTGTGATTTTAAAGATCTTTGTGTAGTCATTACTTCAACGTTAACCAGACCCTACCAAATCAAGTTAGAGCAAAGACTTATATTTTGGTTTGACACGCATACATTACACTATTAAATGGTGATAATACTATTATTAATGGTTATACGCAGCAGTGAGGAAAAACCCGCATGTACTCGGTTTGGTGGTTTTATTTTAACTATATTCAATTGCTTTGTGAGTCTAACAGTTATTGTAGCCACCACGCGTCCTATTTGATCAACCACAAAATGGCGGCACCATACAGTTCAGGATTAAGACTGTGCCTCACGGAATAGGAAACATCGGAGATCAGGCCCGGCGCACACGGTGCGGTTGGTACGGCTTTGGCCGCACCAACTTTCGGTCCCAAAATGGGCGTGTCTAATATGTGGGCGTGTCTGATGTCATTGTGCATTTATTCTTTAACCATTGTATGAATTCCCTCTGCACAATTATCGATCGTCTATAACTATTTGAACTTGTTAGTCTCACATCATTTTAATTACATTAATTCGTAGTCGTACTTTAACCATTGTATGAATTTCTTGCTGTGCAACTATGGCCAACTCTTTGCTCTCAATAAATGATCTGCCTCAGATCCCCGACACCCGCACCACCCTATGGGTTTGACGTCCCTAAGTGTTCATTTGGAGAAAAAAAATCCTGTCTTGCGATCGTTTCAGGCTGCATAGTTTAAGACATGGCCATTTCTTCACTATGATGAGGTAAAGACTTATCATACTACCACATCTGCGTGAAGGGATTTAAAGAACGAAAGATGAAGTCCAGAAAGATTTTGAGCTTGTCTGCACATTTTATGAAGTCATTAAAGATGACCTCCATCCAGAGCTATTACGTTATCGGTTGTCTATTTTTTGCACGGAATTTCTAAACTTGTATTCAACAGTTCAAATTCCGCCGACAATTTTGGACATCATAAAGTACACTTGCACTTTAACAGCACCTCAAATACAACTTCTGTCTGAGTTTGTACAGTAATGAAGCGAATTGCTAGTTATGACTGCTACAAATGCAACTTCCGAAAGTACATTTAGCGCGCTCCGTAGGATTAAAAGCTATCGACGCAGTACAATGAGCCAGGTAAGATTAAATCCCCTAATGGTGTTACAGGTTCACAAAGCTCTCACTGACACCATCAAGCTAGAGAACAACGCAGATGAATTTGTTAGCAGTTCGAGCATAGGACAATAGTATTTGGCAATCCTTGATAATGATACCGAAAGTCCCCTACTACTTAAAGAGCTTGAATCTTGATCAGTTACTTTGCTTTTGCCACACCCATGTTCGCATTGTCCGGTTACATATGATTCTGTTTTTGCATCTTGTAGTTTATAAACATGTATTTCATCAACATGGGCCGGGCATGTGCTAGAAAACTTCAACGCGCGCGCGCTTTGCATGGGGCCACGCCCATACTAATATTTAATAATTGGCCGCACCAACTTTGGACAGAGTGCGCCGGGCCTGGAGATAAAATATCATCGAAGGAATCACATGAGACGCGCATGGCAATGTGCATGAATTGCCTTCTGGGAAACGTTTATTAAAAGTACATGCAACGCGTATAACATACAATCATGTCTTGTTGTGAGTCACACTAGTGTGAATTCATGCAGCAAGCATCAGAACTAGTACTAATAAAATAGCAATGTGTCATGCGTCTAATAAATGTTCACGTTCGTGAGGTTACATACGAGCGCTGGGCGATGAATACAATCCTTGTACTGATAAAGTTGGCGAAAATGTTCACAACGCTACATGTCGTAGGAAAGTATACTACAGTATTGTGTACCCTTGTTATTCAACCATCCCTTCATATGTTTGTAGCAGCTGCAGAATATTTGCGATGTCCTAGACCTTAATAAATCGAAAACAAATTAACGGGGTATACCCCGTATATACGGGGTATACCACGTACGGAACTAGCACCATTAAGGACACAATTACTACTACGAGACTTCTCTGTGGCACACAAACCAAGTACAAAGAAAGCCAAAACTACAGGGCCACTTGCCTTACTGGGGGATGACACTGGCTTGTGAGTCACAGTCACCTTGTCATCATCTAGTATTTCTAGAACACTACCCACATTCACAAAAGCCTTCCATTTGTGGCTCCATCTCTGGAGAAGAAAAGTGCACGCCTGCTCATCGCCTTCTGATCCAGCAATAGACACAGTTGCTTCAGGCTCCCCAACAGAACGCAGTTGCTGTTGCATACACAGGCAGAGGGTACTGAGGGTGGCTTTACAAGCCTTTCGGAATCCTTTGTACTCAAAAAGGACCTCGATCTCCTCGTTTTTGATCTCCTTTTCTGGCCCCTTACAAATAGTGTGGCTCTCTTCAACAGCCATGTTGCTACGTACACAAAGTGTAATATTTTTCGGTATCGGTACCAGTGATGCCGCGGTTCGCCCGCCAACCGTCAAAACCAGGCGATACGGTTGGCTTGACCGCGTCCGTGACCGTAAGGAAAAGTGAATAATTGGCGAACCACTTAACCGTCAGCCTATTGAGGCAAAAACCGTGGAAATTTTGACGGTCAACTGCCGGTCAGACATTAATTGGATGATGTCTGAACCTGTGAGAATGGACACAATGCAGCATTCATACACCGAAGTGACAATTCGATAACAAGACGTACTCTTGACAACCGCTTTCCTGTCGGGTAGTTAAGAATAATATATTTTTATTTATAAAATATGCATGCGCATGCCCACATGCTCAGTAATATCGCTGTTTATTGGAATAAAATTAATGGCATTAAACTTTAACTGAAACTTTAACTTGGAAGTTAAGTGGTTGGTTATGTTATAAGAACATAACTTAACCCATATACATCTCTGATTTGATCACATGCATGATTTTCGTCAATAAGCATGTTGTTCTGAACTTGATAATAATCACTGCAACATCATAGTGAAAAATGGTAAATTCTGCAATATGTACATGACGGCACAAAAGTGAAACTTAGGGATTGTCCAGTGTCTGAAGAACTATTCTGTACAGTGATATACCATAATCACTATCATCAGAAAGGGGACTCACTGTTTCTTGTATTCTACTCAATTGCACTGGTGTAATTGAAACAGACAGTTGAGGCACTGGTACCCCTTGATCATCATCAACTGCTTCTTCATTATTACTTCCACCTTCCTCGGATTGCCCATACTCATCTGAAACATCTTCAAAAAGATCAACAGCATCAAGCCCTGAATACCTCAACCTCAGAAGACCAGCTGTGAAAAGCTGATTTGGGGTTTTCCCTCTCTCAGTACGTAGTCCATGACAATTCCATGCTTCTTTAAACTGCTTCAGGGAGCGATTTATCCGTGGGAGATAGACGTAGTGTAATGCAAATAGGTGATTTTCATTGATGGGATCCAAAAGGTCATGTTGTTCCATGTAGTAGAAAAGCCGGTAATAAAAGGAAGTTGCACAACGATGGCTGTCCTTCCATAATCGCTCTATTCGTTGATTATGCACAGAACTACCTACAATGATGGACCTCCTGTTAACCCCTCGGTTTCGTAGCATGTGTCGTGCGACTTGAACATTTTCTCTGCCTTGATCAGTCCTCACCCGTGAAGGAAGACCATATTGACCAACTGCACCAAGGAAGAGGCCATACACAGTGCTGGCACGGTTATTTGTTGAACACTGGAGAAAGAGGACAAGTCTACTAAATCCATCAATTGCCCCATGTGTGACCATCCGCCAACGAATCAGTTTATGGTGCCCATCTGCAGGGTGTATACAAATTGATCACATTATTTAAGGTATGAGCAAGCCTTAGGTAATAATGCCAATTTCTACTTCAGGTCATAGTTAAAGTGAGTGCTTGCTGCCAATACAGTCCCTATTGAAACTAAGCCTAAGCCTAAGATCTCAAATATTACATAACCACACCGAAAAGAGTGTCCACTTTATTTGCCACAGTCATGCATACATATCAAACGAAAGCCAAAAATAGCTGCCAAATGCACATGTAAATGTTACACAGTATGTGTGCTTGACCTTACCTATATGCCACAAAGAATTGGGTCCAGGTACAGAGTATGTGCGCCTGGCAGATACTTCTCTCCATCTCAAAGCATTATTGATTGGATCTGCATGTGGTTCTTATTGCTTCTCGTACTCTCTCCCTTGTGACACGATACCCCATAGATCGCAGTGTACCCCAAACCATCGTTTGACCCAGTGATGGGGAACTCCTTCGAATCTGTCGAACAACCAATTCCAACTCACCATCATCAATGTTGTCACCCAAAACTTGTCCAAATTCTCTTCGTCGACGAAAGATAGTCATGCGTGACACACCAAGTAAGTTCGCTATTTCAACCCAAGTAAAGCCCATCGAATGAAGGTACATTAGCTGTTGCTCACTGATGTCAAACCTTGGTCTTCCTGGTCCAGACGATGCTCTTGTAGGGGCACTATACGAGTAATTCCCGCTACTGAATGGGTGGTTGAGATACTCTTCCCATTCGGACAATATACATCGGAGGCATTCCAAAAGGCTGCTCAACTCTTCACACATATTTGATATAGCAATTTCGCTTCCTAACTCGCTACTGGGCAAATGGGATCCCAAATAACTATTCAAGGTTGATACAGAGATGATAATCATTTCCAGCTGTTCCACTACATACTCGCTGAATTCCTCGTTTGCAAGGCCCCTCTGGTTATTAGCACTTGCAACATCTCGAGCCACCTCCGTAAAAAATGTCTCCCACTCGCTAGAGAAAGATGAATCGTTGCCTTGTGCCATGTTAGCCACTATTAGGATTGCTTACGTAAATGTGGGGGTGGGTACGAGACTACAGACATATGAAAGGGCATGTTGTTATGACGTAATCAGGCCTAAAAATATCTCACGACGTCGTAAAGTTCTCACGACGTCGTAAGTCTCACGACGTCGTAAAGTATCTCACGACGTCGTAAGTCTCACGACGTCGTAAAGTATCTCACGACGTCGTAAGTCTCACGACGTCGTAAATGTCACGACGTCGTAAAGAATCTACGACGTCGTAACACATCTCACGACGTCGTAAAAAAATCTCACGACGCCGTAAAAAAAAAAACCACTCACGACGTCGTAACACGATCTTACGACGTCCTAAAATACACTGACAACGACATAAGGTTCCATGACGTCTCCCAGAGGTCGTCTTCGAATTTTGTTACTGATGGCTTGCCATAAGGCCGAGAGCGTTTCGATACGAAAGAGCGAGGGAGAGCCCGATATGGTTACTGCCAGCTTCTGGCCTGATACAAAAGTACGATAGTCCCAGACTAGTACCGTAGGTCTCGACTGCCAAGAGGGACACTATGATGTTGATCGTCATGGACACTTTTGACCTATATAGTGTTTTCCTTATCGTGTTCGTTTAGCCTGCTTGCAGCTCGATGAATGAAGCGCGAAGGCTAATAGGCACGTGCACTGATACAAGACATAGATATTTGCAAATGGCACTTTTCAGTACAGTTGCGACCTACGTAGGCATTTCAGCCCTACCTAGATCGATTAACATCAAATCTGCACGTGCCGTATTTTGAATCTTTGTCTGCATACATGTGTATGGCCAGGCCAGAGTCAGTAACCACACGTAAAGCGCTTTAATCACCTTCGTGGGGCTTCAATGGAATAGCAATGCTTTCATTTTTTTTCTTTTTTAAAAAAAAAAAAAAGTTTTGTGTAAACTGTAGCGCTGATCAGTCTATCACTAGGCCAAAGCCTCTGCATCAGGTTAAAAGCATACTATAAACCACCCCCCCCCCCCCCCCCCCCCCCCTTTCTATGTTATGCCAATGCTTGCTGGCACAGGCCCAAACGGCCCCCAAACCCCTCCCCTGTCTCTGCACAGTGTATGGTTAGTGCAAACATGTAATGTGCATTTAAAAAACATACACAATTTGCCCTCTTCTGCTATTGCTATTACTAACAATGAGTGTGGCTGCACCATATGTACTTCTGAATGATGTCAGCAGTTACTGTAAGTGGCTGCACCAATGCGAGTGTTGTATTTGGCTGGATTGTAGCCACATTGCTCCACCATACCAGGGATAGGAAAGTGGAGCGGAAGTTCTTAGATGCGAGTGGCGTCCCAACTTTGAAGTGGAAGAGGGGTGAGTGGAACAGTGGCAGCATTATTTGTAGGCCTCCATTGCTAGAACTGCCTGCCTTTGGTACACTCAACACACCTGCCCATCTGGTTTGCTTGATGAAGAAGTGTATGCCAGCTGAGTACAGTGGAACGTAGGGGTATTTAAGTAAATTTGTTGAGCCTAAGGTGGATATCCCTGGAGGTGTTGAACACTCCAGATGGTCAGTCTCAGCATTGGGTTCCTGGTGCTGCTCTTCCCCAGTACAAAACCAGATACAGGAGTGTCCTCGAGTAATATTTCGCCTCATCTCCATAGAAACAGTCCCAAACAGACTTTTAACACAACTCTTGATATTGAACCCTAGAAAAAAAGTACCAGGACTTTATGCATCAGACGTAAATGCCTCTACCACTAACCAAAGGTTTTGCATGAGGCCCAAAGCACACTCCACCCCCCCTCCCATCATGTACATGTACTTGATTGTAAAGTTTATGGCATCAGGCACAAAAGGCCCATGCCACATACATGCACATGTAGGTACTACATGTACGTCAATAGTGTTTGCTTCTTAGAACTTGTTACATGTACATGTCTAGCTCAATAGCTAACATCAGATTAGGATAACCTCAGTTTACATAGCAAACAATGCCCTTTTGTTGTTGACCTCTGAGCTGCACAAATGAATATTATATTTATCTTACGTACCTATGGGACAGCATCCAGCAAAATCACTTGTAAGGTTATAATTTTATCGTTACATTAATAAATTTTTACCTTTTCTTTTCGTACACTTGTTCCCACACCATTTCTGTACCGGTACATACTGATTGTGTGTGCATGTGTGTATGTATGTATACACGTGTGCATGTGTGCATATGTGTGTGTGCATGCGTGTGCATGTGTGTGTTGAAAAGTGCTAAGCAATAGAAAACTTTCCAATGCCCTTGATACTTCTAAGCTTTGAAGCCTTGCATATGGTGGCAGTGAATATTATTGCTACTTGTGTATGGCAGGACTGGGCCACTGGAAAGTTTACATAAGGCTAGCAGCTGAATGGTAATACATGTACATGTAAGCTTAGTGTTCACATTCAACTACACCAAACTTTCTTCAAAAGCACAGACCCATAGCTACATGTACTTCACAAGCACAGCACCATGGCTATACAGCACCATCAAGCACATAGGATGATATTAAAAGGTGGGGGGGGGGGGGGGGGGGGGGGGGGGGGGTAATGCCCCCACTTTGACAAATATAAGAATGTGGCAATGGGCCCCATGCTTCCTACAACTGTACACCACTGACCTTAGCACCACTTCATAGTCACTGCACCATGACTATTTCACAAGCACTGCACCATAGCACTATGTCACAGGCACAGCACCGTATTAGAGGCACTGCACAATAGCACTTCACTACACAATAAGCACCAAATCACTAATATGGAATGAAGGCCTGCTTTTCTATGGATGTTTTAGTGATTTTAGAAGCTTCGTACACGTGTGTTTCGCGTATGGCGCGTAGTCAAGGATCGGGGACTTGGTTGCCCAAAGATATCAGCACATCAGCAACAACACTACACAGCAGAGTATATCACGTGACCCCCTGTAACATCGACCCGCCCACAATACACACCCCAAACTGTGTGTATATGTGTGTGTGCTTGTACATGTATGTACTTGTGTGTGCTTGTGTGTGTGTGTGTGTGTATGTGTGTGTGTGTGTGTGCGTGTGTGTGTGTGTGTGTGTGTGTGTGTGTGTGTGTGTGTGTGTGTGTGTGTGTGTGTGTGTGTGTGTGTGTGTGTGTGTGTGTGTGTGTGTGTGTGTGTGTCTCTATCACCAAGATCAGGGGGGAAAGGAGGGTTAATTTGCTAGATATGTTTTAGTTGTCTACAGTAGAAGTTACAGAAGCCTCATGTGTGTACATGCATGTGTATTTGTAGGCAACACACACAAACACAGCCCCTCCCATTTGCACATGCCATAACTAATTGACCACAATATCACATCATGTGTGTGTGTGGTGCGTGTGTGTGTTTGTGTGTGTGTGTGTTTGTGTGTGTGTGTGTGTTTGTGTGTGTGTGTGTGTGTGTGTGTGTGTGTGTGTGTGTGTTCACCAAGATCAGTGCCATATTTGAGCCACTCCCTTACCACACTGGTAACGCACACACACATACACAAACAGCCTTACTCTGTTCTGGCTTCACATTTTTCACTGTTGCATTTGTGGTATTCAGGCTCAAGATAACTCAGCCATGTGTGTTCTGCAGCAGCAAAGGGCTGTTGATATGTTGTCCATATGTAACACACATACACACATACAATACAAACATACAAAACATACAATGTTATGACAATCCTAGGGAAGCGACGCCTTAAATAGGAAAAATACGGCGACCCCACTAAAAATCATGGCAAATGTAGTGTACTAACAATCCCCTTTGGCAAATGCTGAGAAAAATCTGGTGTGCTTGGTATTAAAGTACCCCATACATGTCTATGGGAAGTTATACGGGAATATTCGGTGATTCGCAAACCGCGAATTAATTAGCTTTCCCTTTGACCGCTCATTTCTGGATATGGAAACAGCTCGTTGTAATACGTGCTCATGTTGTAACTCAGACCTTCCAGATTTATGAGGGTGATCGGGGGGTGGGGAGGAGGGGGTATGTCTTCATGGGTGTATATTCATATTGTGTGTGATTATACATACAATTTTATTGTAGGAATCTGAACCTGCGGCAGCAGGTTCAATATAGGATTGATTGAGGATTGATGAATATCATTAAAAAACGTCACTCGCGTCTGGTGGGACAACGGAGAAACGGATCGCGTATCTCTTTGTCGCGATGGAACGAGAACTCAAAGATCTACAGTTCTACGTTTGTTCCGTGTCATAAAACGGTGTGCTTTTAGAGAAACAAACGAATTCCTTTTTCTCGTCCCCAGTCCCAAAATAATTCTTGGTCGTCTTCTTCTTCTTCCTTAGGAAGGTATAACCAGTGGCGTAGCAAGGTCTCCTGGCGCCCGGGGCGAGCTACTTGTTGGCGCCCCACCCATAAACTCAAGTCAAACGTATTTCACAAATAAATATTAGAAATAACATGCAAATGATACGAAATGCAGGATTGTAAATTTAATACTGAACCAAAGCAACAGAAAACTTAGAAAAGTTTTAAACTTTAAAATCATTAACCAAAATTTAGTTATCCGCGTTTTTTTGCTTGACTAGTTTTAACAAACTATAGTTAAATCAAACTGGTCAACTTTTAAGAATTTAAGCAAAGAACCGCATTCCTTTTGGCGATCAACTTCACGCTGAGCCGAGCGCTTTCTGTAGTACGAACCTGAAGGTTTATTTTTAAAACTCATTTTTATTATCATAGTCTAAGGGCATGGACAACAAAGTTTTTTAAGCGAGACTAGCGGGTTAATAGAGGAGTTGCATGTGACGTCGCGCGCGTCTTACATCACTAAGTATGTTACTATAAATATGCGCTGCGTGGGTACGAGATAAACAATAACCGGACGGGAACAATAGAAGGCGGCAGCATTCGCTCACGTGGTACATATTTATAGCGTGCCGTATACATAAATAGCAGCATACATATGATGTAACTAAACAATGCAAGGCGCGCGTGACGTCAATGCAACTCCTCTATTAACTTATTTTCTGTTTACCTGCCTCTTCGAACTATTTCAGGCCAAGAGACACCGATCCAAACGATAGTCGTCCTATGATCGCTATATAATTTTTCCTTGAGTGACAACCGGTACCGTACGATTATCAAAGAAATTATGCTGAGCCTGACCTTAGACCTACTTTTAAAATTTTTGTTTGACCTATAAAAAAAATTTTTTCCCCACGATTTTAGCGCCCCTCTCAACTCGGCGCCCGGGGCGACCGCCCCCCTTGCCCCCCCCTTGCTACGCCACTGGGTATAACACGAGCTACAAACGGTTTAGAAGAACGGCAATAGCACCAATATCTTCGGAATTCACCTGCACGGTGCCCTTTAAGGTCCTAGAAAGAGAAGTACCTCGTACCGGTAGCAAGTTCTATATAGGATATGAAGTTATTGCAGAAGTTAATTTGGTTTATTGTTGATTAATGAAGTTATTTTACTCCGACCTGCACGAAATTTATTTGGTGTTCCTATCGCAGTTTAATACTTTGGCTAGTGGCCTTCGCGTAATTGAAAGAAGAGATCTAAGCAACGAGCGGAATGCCTTCAAAAGCAAGACGATATTTTATCACAAGAAAACAAGGCTAAAGCCCGAGCGCGCTACAAGGCCGATCCCGAAAAGAAGAAGGCCTCTGTACGCGACAGCTACAACGCAGATATTGAATCTAAGCAATCTGCTAAAAGGCAGCGATATCAAGTAGACCTCGATGAGAACCGTGCTGCTAAAAGGCAGCGATATCAAGAGGACGTCGAGGAGAACCGTGCTGTTCAAAGGCAGAAATACGAGGACAATTCAGCTGCCATTAAGGCATCTGAAAGGAATCGGTATTGGAATGACCCCGCTGTCCGATTGGCTAAACGTGCTGCCGAGAGGAAGCGGTATCGCAGGGGTCACCGAACTACCACTACCACCCAAAGGTATGTGATGGCATGTTGTATTGCACTAGCATTAAAAAGCTATAGGAAGATGTGCATGCAACATGTGTACAGCACGCATGTAAGGGATCTGCACAAAACCATTCACTTCACATGTCAACTGTTGTGTACTGTCCTTTGTGACCTGTCTATTGAATATTGGGGTGTCATCCTTAATGTGATGTACAAAAAGGCTTCCTTATCTGATGTACAACGGCAGCCCGCCTGCAACTGTGTATGAATTTAATTGCATTTGCTAGGGTTGAGCAGTAGACCAATGGTAGGTGTGTAGTGGCAGAGGAGATAGGGGATAGAGATAAGGATACCATGCACCCCTTGAAATAGAAATGTACAAATGAGTGTCGCAAGCTCACTAGTGAAGAAGTAGCATTTGACCCAAATGTCCATTCATCATTGGAGGGGAGGTCATTCCCATGTAAACATTGTTAACGCCTTTTAATTTGGAGCATGAACAACTTCCTCCAATTTCAGCACAATGGCACCTTTTGGGGGTCATGAGTTATGCAGACCAATCCAGTGAATAGAGATAAAATTGGACCAATAGAATTTTAGCACAGCTGGCAACACACACACACACCACACATACACACCACACACACACACAACCACTCCCCCTTATCTGTGAGGTCATGAATATGTAGACCAATTGGTGATGTACCAATGAAATTGGACCAATAGAATTATAGCACAGCCGGCACACATGTAAAGGCTTTTCGTGTATAAAAGCGACTCACCTGCCAAATAGTGCACTTTGCTTGCTGAGAAGGAAAAAGGTAAAAACTAAATCCTTGCACTTTGTTTCTATACTCTCTGTCAGATGCAGTGCTGCCCCCCCCCCCCTTCAATATACATGCAGCTGTACACGCTATCGATAATATCATTTCAAATATTATGGACTGAATGAAATGCACGAGATGGCAATTGACGGCGATAGCTACATTCAACGGGATTTTAATTACAATGTGGAGCAGAACAAATCTCTCAAAGTTATTAACGTGCAACAGTCAGAACAAATGATGTGGAACATACATGGCAATTTTGGCAGATGCGCCGATGCAATTATTTTCGATAGATGCATGTTGCTGTTTTCTTATTAAAATACAGAAATTCAAACTAGCTCTTGCCTTTGTCAATACACAAAGACAGTATCTGATTAAATACGGTGTATACGAGTGCATACGTTTACGAATGCACGTGTGATCACATCATACAAAACATACATTTATAAAAGCGTGTTTTTATGCATTCATAATACATATAATGCAAGACTGTATGAATCCAGCAAATGCAGCATTTTTGGGTGCGTCAAATTTGAATGCACCGTTCGTCTGAATGCAGTACGTGCATATGTTTATCAATGTAAATGCATGAATACGACAGAAGCAACGGCTCATATATTAGAATAAATGCAAATGCAAATCTGTACTAATGTTGAAAATATGTATAATGCAATTGTGAATGCAGTGTCGTTAAAACGAATGCAATACTGAGAGCAAGACTACTTAGGTCAGATAAACCATTGACAATAATGGGTCCAATGTGATTAAGAAGTGGGTGAAGATTTTGAAATTCAGTTAAACATAGGGGATTAAAGGGACGGATAAAACAGTTATAAGTGGGCAGTACGTGGTCACTGGAAAGAGAGATTTTGAAATAAGGATTTCATGATTTTCGTGTTTAGATAAAAAATTATTTATTAAAGAAAAAGATCAAGAAATTATTACAGGATATTTTGTGGTAGTCGGAAAAAAGAGATTTTGAATGAAGTAGTGTCATAATTTTGAATTGAAGTAAAACAATTAATACATCAAGACGTTCATACAAAGCGGTGTGGTAGAAGGAAAAGAAATTATGAATGAAGTGTCATGATTTTCAAGTGTCGTTAAGATTAAAATACTGAGAGAAGTTCATACAGGGCAGTGTGTGGAAGTAGGAAAAGAGAGATTTTGAATGAAGAGGGTCACAATATTCAAGTGTATATTAACAATTATTGATTAAAGAAAAAGATCAAGAAGCTATTACAGGGTAGTGTGTGGTAGTAGGAAAATAGATTTTGAATGAAAAGAATCATGATTTTCAAGTGTAGTAAAAACTTATTGATTCATCAAGAAGTTCATATAGGGCAGTGTGTGGTAATAGGAAAAAAGAGATTTTGTACGAAGAGGGTAACAATATTCAATGTTAGTTAAACAATTATAGATTGAAGAAAAACATCAAGAAGTACAAACAGGGCAGTGTGTGGTAATAGGAAATTAGAGATTTTGAATGAAGAGGGTTACGATTTCAAGTGAAGTTGAAAAGTTATACAATAAAGAAAGAAATCAATAAGTTATAACAGGGTAGTGTGGGGGTAGTACGAAAATAGAGATTTTGAATGAAGAGGGTCATGATTTTCAATTGTAGTTAAACAATTAAATATATACATCAAGAAGTTATGCAGGGCAGTGTGTGGTAGTAGGAAAATAGAGATTTTAAATGAAGAAAGTCATGATTTTCAAGTGTAGTTAAACAATTATTGATTAAAGAAATACATGAAGAAGTTCATACAAGACAATGTGTGGTAGTAGGAAAACAGAGATTTTGAATGAAGGGTCATATTTTCAAGAGTGAACAATCATACATTAAAGAAAAAGATTGATACGATATTACAGGATAGTTTGAGGTAGAAGGAAAAATAAGATTTTCAATAAAGAGGATCATGATTTTCAAGTTTGATTAAAGCAAGGGTTATGGTTAGGATTTGGGTTTGGGGGAATGGGAGATTGCACCAACTCCCTAACGCCAACACCCCCACGTTCCAACGTGAGAGCATTCACTAAGCAGTCAACAGAAGGCACTGAGGGATACGAGATGTCCAAAGGGGCAGGTAGAGGAGAAGGAAAACATACAGGGGGGGGTAGCATAGGTAGGGCAAATGTTTGGTGATAGAGGTAGAGATGGAGAGGAAGGACAAGAAAGGAATGTAGAGGAGGGAGTCGCTGGGAAGAGGTTTTCAGACGAAGAGGGGGAGAGAGGTAGAAGGGATGAACTATTTGAGGTCGCAGGCCCGAAGGGGATGTAGTGTCTAACACGTTTTTTGTGTGGGGGGCAAGCATGCAAAATCAAGGCTCGAGGGGGCGTGCCCATGCAGTCCGAAGCCCGTGACGAGCTCAAGGGTGACTCCATATTTGTGTCTAATGTGGGAGTCCAGCTCGCATCTGAGGGATCCGAAGGACCCGAATCCAGGTTTGAGGTACAGGTACTACTAGTGTCAGACGCGCTAATAATCGAGGGATCAGAGACCCACCCCCTAGATCGCTCGCCACAAGTGAATTAAAACTCGACGCGTCCGAACTCGATGAGCTATCGCTGGAGTTATTCCTCACGTCAGTACTGCATTGACGCTGACCCTTAGCCATCCTCCCACGCGATCTCGTACACACTGGTATCCGAGTGCGAGGCAGAGTACGGGCGGAAACCCCCACTGGGGTCACTCTTACCTCCAGATTCCGAGGGAATAAACAATCTTTTCCACATCCCCGTCGTCCATAATTGCCTCGCCGCGTTTGAATACGTCCCATCATCCCTCCACATGCACACATCCTAACAGGGGGAATCAGTTGCCCATGCGGGGAGGCACCCTCTCCACTCATGCCATTTCTAAAGAGCGGGGCACTCTCACCTACCCCATTGCTCCCAGATAGCGATGTCATATCGCCATCAGAGTCGCTTCCCGCGAGGGAGGCCATCTCCTCCACCCCCATACCATCCCGACAACGTGCCATCAACAAAATACGAAATTCAAATGTAATGATTGAGTAACAGTGAGAGAGGGAGTAGAGAGTTAGAGCGGGAACAGTGTGAATGGAAGTATGTAGAAAATAGCAGTGACAGGGAAAAGGGGGAACAATGGTGAACGGAAAGAAGACCGAGTGACAAGAACAGAGAAAAGTGCAAATTAATTACCAAAGTGATGGCCTTAACGCATGGACCTTCGTCAGAAGACCATCGTATGTTTGAAAATTCAAAATTTGAACTCTTGCGCATGCGTACTCCTTCAAATAGTTCCAGATTACGTCATGGAGATGTAGAGGCATCGGAAGAAGCGCCGCAGGCTCCATGTTAGGGGGAGCGTCGCAGGCCCCAGGCTAGCTGGGCTTAGCATTAGGTTCAGGGTTAGGGGTTGGTAAGGTAGCCTCCAGCTCCCAAAGTGACGGCAAAGAGAGGTGGAAAAGAACCGTAGGGTATCCCACCGACACTAGAATTAGGGGGAGCGCCGCAGGCTCCATGTTAGGGGGAGCGCCGCAGGTCCCGTGTTAGGGGGAGCGCCGCAGGCCCCAGGCTAGCTGGGCTTAGCATTAGGTTTTAGGTTTGGGGTTGGTAAGGTAACCTTTAGCCCTCTGAATAGCGACAAAGAAAGACGGAAAAGAACTGTATAGGGTGCCCCACCGACACCAGAATTAGGGGGAGCGCCGCAGGCTCCGTGTTAGGGGGAGCGCCGCAGGCACAGTGTTAGGGGGAGCGCCGCAGGCCCCAGGCTAGCTGGGCTTAGCATTAGGTTGTAGGTTTGGGGTTGGTAAGGTAACCTTAAGCCCTCTGAATAGCGACAAAGAAAGACGGAAAAGAACTGTATAGGGTGCTCCACCGACACCAGAATTAGGGGGAGCGCCGCAGGCCCCGTATTAGGGGGAGTGCCACAGGCATCGTGTTAGGAGGAGCGCCGCAGGCCCTGTGTTAGGGGGAGCGCCGCAGGCTTCCAGCTAGCTGGGGTTAGCATAGCTTCAGGTTTAGAGTTGGTAGGATGACCTTAGCTTCCAGATTGAACCATCACTGTACTAAGCCTGTTATATCAGTTACAGTCTCGAATGCAGTAGCTCCCTTCCACTTGGTCTTCATTTTCATTATCGTTCTCATCAATAAGCAAAATAACAAAACAACAAAAACCAAAACCCAAACAAAACAAAACAAAACCAAAAACAAATAAGCGAAAAACAAAATAATAATTTATTTAACAAGGAACAAAAAATAGACAAAGATTAGAATATCAATAAAATTGAGGGGAGGAATAAAGTACAACAGACAGCCAATAAGTCTAAGAAAATAGGAAAAGAGTATTATAGGGAATAAAATAGGAATATACAAAAAATCATTTAAAAGAACCAAGAGTAGAAGAAAAAACATTTAGAAGAAATACGAGTAGGAGACAAAATGAAAGAAAATTCTAATAGATTACCAAGTTAATTAAAATTTATTTAATTTAGAGAATGAAAGATGTAAGTACCAACTCTTTCACACAACCACACAACATGCAAATATACAGAGTAACAAAAATATATAGAGAGGTGAGTGGATAGCTATAGTCGATAAGAAGTTAGACCAAAAGTCGAGTCCCCTGGTGGAAGAGGGAGTTTAGTCCATGAGGGATATAGGTCTTGAGGTCCAAAATGGATTCCCTTTCTAGTTCGAGAAGCCCGAGATGGTCTGCTGGGTCACCCGCCAGAAAAGGGGTCACCTTCATAGATTCCATGCCCCCATGGGAATCAAAATGTTTGTATTGTACCATCCTGGAAGACCTCGGGTGTAGTTAAACTTGTCAAGGTGGTGGTTCATTCGGAGGTGTAGTGGGCAGGTGGTTTTACCCACAACAACAACATTAAGTGACCCTTCCTACCCTCCCCCACGCTTATCTACACTATCACCAGGAAGATGGCAGGCCATCACTAGATGGGAGGTGATAATACAGAGGTATGGCCAAAGGTGGTCTATGAGGAGGAAGGTAAGTGTGTTGTCAGTAGTTTGATAGCCTTGAAATTAGGACCCCCCTGCCCCCCTACCATCATGGGGGCGGGAAGGGGGGGGGGGGGGGGGCAATTACCAAAGATGGCTACAGGGTAAATTACATGTGTAATTTGGATACAGGTTACCCTCTCCCAATTCTGGCACTCCCTCATAATTGATGGGAGACACTTTTTCATTGTGAAGAGTACCATCAGCTTCCCCCATTGTGTAGCCTGTAGCCATTCAGAACAGAAGTCCAGGAAACACTAATTGTGTAGAGACCACCCCTTTCCCAGCATAAATACCACCTTTGTGTACACAGTACCTATTCTAAATAGTGCCCTACCCCTTTCCCAGCATATACCACCTTTATGTACCTATTCTAAATAGTGCTACCCTTTCCCAGCTTTTGTGTGCCTATATAATTATTCCAAAAGAATAGCTAGAGCCCACACCTTACCAGCATGTCACCGATTCTTAACACAGCCCACCCCCTCGTGTGCTTCCCCTCTTTTAATTGTCACGTGCCCCTTCAGTCCCCTCGGCCCCTTCAGTCCCTTCAGTCCCCTCGGCCCCTTCAGTCCCCTCGGCCCCTTCAGTCCCCTCGGCCCCTTCAATCCCCTCGGTCCCTTCAGTCCCCTCGGCCCCTTCAGTCCCCTCGGCCCCTTCAGTCCCCTCGGCCCCTTCAGTCCCCCTCGGCCCCTTCAGTCTCCTCGTCCCCTTCAGTCCCCTCGGCCCCTTCAGTCCCCTTGACCCCTTCAGTCCCCTTGACCCCTTCAGTCCCCTTGACCCCTTCAGTCCCCTTGACCCCTTCAGTCCCCTTGACCCCTTCAGTCCCTTTGACCCCTTCAGTCACCTCTGCCCCTTCAGTCCCCTCTGCCCCTTCAGTCCCCTCTGCCCCTTCAGTCCCCTTGACCCCTTCAGTCCCCTCGGCCCCTTCAGTCCCCTTGACCCCTTCAGTCCCCTTGACCCCTTCAGTCCCCTTGACCCCTTCAGTCCCCTTGACCCCTTCAGTCCCCTTGACCCCTTCAGTCCCCTTGACCCCTTCAGTCCCCTTGACCCCTTCAGTCCCCTTGACCCCTTCAGTCCCCTTGACCCCTTCAGTCCCCTTGACCCCTTCAGTCCCCTTGACCCCTTCAGTCCCCTTGACCCCTTCAGTCACCTCTGCCCCTTCAGTCCCCTCTGCCCCTTCAGTCCCCTTGACCCCTTCAGTCCCCTCGGCCCCTTCAGTCCCCCCTCGGCCCCTTCAGTCCCCTTGACCCTTTCAGTTCCCTTGGTCAAATAAATAACCTCCTCAACCCAGGATGTAGCCTCATTTGTGCACAATGGAAGAAACCTTTGTCATTGTAAGGAGCAAACCTTTGGTGCCCCAATAAGTAAACTTTTTCATATTGTACAATAAATAGCCTATTGCAAGTATCCCACCAACCTTACACCTCTGACACAGCAACATGCAGTCAGATACTTAGCAGTGGTACTGAGATAATAAAATAATAAAACGAACTATGTTCCTGAGGAAAGGTGGCCCACAGAATTCAAATCAATCTGCTAACTATTAAACAAGAGCTCATTTCGTATTTCACATCCCCAGGCCATTCTACTTTTCCATGGTTGCCTTTCTCTCTCCTCCCCAGACCCCTCCTCCCATGCTATTTGCAATAGGGACCCTTGCAATAGGGAACCTTGCAATAGGGACCATCGTAATTAGGGACCATTGCAATAGGGACCATTGCAATAGGGACCCTCAGGTCGTTAACTACCTATGTGACCCTGTACTTGATCTTGCCTAGGGGGGCTGTTGCAACGTAATGAAAGTAGGTTAAAAAAAAAAAAACCTTTGATGTCTGTCACACAACTTCGTAGAGGAAATACAAAAATATAGGAACATAATGAATGTAACGATGCTAAGTGATGGTCTGGCAGATCACAGCTTGCTCAGCTCCTCCCCCCCCCCATCCTCCTCCTCCCCATCCTCCTCCTCCCCATCCTCCTCCTCCCCATCCTCCTACTCCCCATCCTCCTCCTCCCCATCCTCCTCCTCCCCATCCTCCTCCTCCCCATCCTCCTCCTCCCCATCCTCCTCCTCCCCATCCTCCTCCTCCCCATCCTCCTCCTCCCCATCCTCCTCCTCCCCATCCTCCTCCTCCTCCCCCATCCTCCTCCTCCCCATCCTCCTCCTCCCCATCCTCCTCCTCCCCATCCTCCCTCCTCCCCATCCTCCCCCATCCCCTCCTCCCCATCCTCCTCCTCCCATCCTCCTCCTCCCCATCCTCCTCCTCCCCATCCTCCTCCTCCCCATCTCCTCCTCCCATCCTCCTCCCCCATCCTCCTCCTCCCCATCCTCCTCCTCCCATCCTCCTCCTCCCCATCCTCCTCCTCCCCATCCTCCTCCTCCCCATCCTCCTCCCCCCTATCCTCTGTGTACAGGACACTCTGTGCATGCAGTACACACAGCCATAGTTATTAAAAGATGATAATAATGATTATAACATTTTAACAGCAATAACGGGATAAATACGGCGACACCACAAACACATGCCACGAAGCTAACTTCCTAAGACTATAAGCATTGAACATGATGGCAGAGGTAAGGCTATAAGCATTGAATGTGATGGCAGAGGTAAGGCTATAAGCATTGAATGTGATGGCAGAGGTAAGACTATAAGCATTGAACGTGATGGCAGAGCTGGCATTGGCTCTCACCAAAGCAACATTCAGCGCACACCACCAAAGAGCTCAACAAACAGCCTTGGACTCGGGACAGGGCACACTCTAGCCAACAGTTGCCAGGTAACCTCACTGACCTGTGTTGTGCACGCACCAGCATATACCATTTCTCACTTTGTAACATTTAATTGTAATAACAATACAACAATTCCAGCCACACTTAATAAAACTGTGGCACGCGGCATCACCAAGGGGACCACTTAATCGGTCCATTCAGAGGTGTATGTTGATCTAATGAGGGGCGTGTTGATTAAATGACTTACGATTGACATTAAATGAGGCCGAGGAGAAGAACTGCATTCAGATATGACTTCTTAAGTGTGTGGAACAAACAGAAGCTAGCCTGTATTATTTACAGATAACGTGCTGTGCTGTATTGTTTGAACTGCTGATAATAGTACCACTGGAAACTTACAGCAATCAACACCCAAATGATACATTAACACATCACCGATACAACCCAAAAATTACTCAATTCAAATTTTGATAATGAGTTATGAGAAATCTGCTCAATTTTATCTAATCAGATTGGTATTGTAAAATGCAAACAGCAAGGCCAGAGCAGCGTCTGCCAATTATAAAGATTATTAATACCTTCTCCTATGCCTAAGCTGACAGGTTTATAGTATTCTATAGCCGGTGTTTTGATACTTGATACTAGAAGGATTTCCAATTCCCTTCCTTCCACTTTTTTGGGGGGGATTTGGGGGTGGGGGAGTCTTTGATATTAACAAATCGGTCAAAATGAAAACTGAGATAACACTGCGCATGAGAATTGTTTTCAGTCCGATATTACACATTTGCAAGGGGTCAGTTTACAATTTCAATGGTTGGCAACAGTAAAAACATAATGTGGCATGCTGCTACATAGCTTTTGATGACAGCAGAACTGCAAGGAGTATGATGGCTGTAAGTATCCCTCCAAAGAAGAAGATGTTGACCAACAGTCCAACCTGGTAGGCGCACTTGAGGAAGAAGGTTGATTTCTTTAACCACTTGCCATGCTCGAGGAGGTCACCCCTGGCCAGAGAGTCTCTTGCCTGCGGATAAATATAGAATTAGCCTTTTTGCACACACTATCAGAACACTTGTCCATTTGAATACAAAAAAATATGGAAACTCAGAAAGATTAATATCTTGTTTCAAGTTTGAGGGTCCGCTTTTTCAAAATCCATTATTACAATTTCAAGGGCCAGCTATTTCAAGATTCATTATTTCAATTATTAAGGGCCAACCATTTCAAGATCCATTAATTTTAATTTAATGGCCAGCTATTTCAAGATCCATTATTTCAATTATTAAGGGCCAGCTATTTCAAGATCCATTATTTCAACTATTAAGGGCCAGCTATTTCAAGATCCATTATTTCAATTATTAAGGGCCAGCTATTTCAAGATCCATTATTTTGATTATTAAGGGCCAGCTATTTCAAGATCCATTATTTTAATGGCCAGCTATTTCAAGATCCATTATTTCAATTATTAAAGGCCAGTTATTTCAAGATCCATTATTTCAATTATTAAGAGCCAGCTATTTCAAGATCCACTATGTTTTTGCTATGTAAAATGGTTACATGTAAAAGATCAATTAGTACTTTCCTGGCAGGATCAGCTTTTCCAGCAATAAAATCTGTGCCCCATCATATGAGCCCCATCCCATCATATGAGCCCCATCAGATACATGTCCTTAGGCTCCACACTACACATGTCCCTCTATCAACCCCTCTAAGCTACACATGCCCCTTCACCACAGTTTCAGGCTTCAATATGGGTAGACAGTCTGTGTCGCCAAGTGCGGGACCCCCAAAAAGCTTCGCGCAGGAGGGGGCACACTTTCCCCTATTGATTATTCATGTCAGACCCCCCCCCCCCTTTCAGAATTTCTGTATCTGCCCCCTGCTCCAGCTACATCACCTTGACACTGTAGATCCAAGCTGTGATGCCCAGAGGAAGGCAGAAAAAGATGGCACACAAGTATGACCTTTGCAGAGAGGCATGAACAGACTTTGCTCTCCTTTCAGCTTTCTGCCTCTGTGCTTCTTCATCAAATACCTAATAAGATGAGAGGCATTTCTTCATTACAGGGAAGGTATGCAGTTACATAATACCTATCTACCTACCCTCCTCCTCCTCCTCGCCCAAATGGCTACCCATGTTGAATACTATCACTAAATTACCATAGCACCATGATTATCATCCACATGAGTATGCATAAGAAATCAGTGGAGCTAACATGGCCTGGTGATGTGGGTGGGGCTCCATTAACATGGTGATATGGGTGGGGCTCTTAACATGGTGGTATGGGTGGGGCTCCATTAACATGGTGTGGGTGGGGCTCTTAACATGGTGGTTTGAGTGGGGCTCCATTAACATGGTGATGTGGGTGGGGCTCCATTAACATGGTGGTGTGGGTGGGGCTCGTCATTAACATAGCGATGTGGGTGTGGCTCATCATTAACATAGCGATGTGGGTGGAGCACAAAACGTGTGTTCCAACAGCTCCAACAGCCAAGTTATAATTACTAGCCTAGGTGAGTAATACCAATTAAATTAAGCCCTCAAATCAAGACTCAAGCATTCAAAATTTGACGTCAGTTGGGACCAATAAATTAAATAAGTTAAATAGGTACTGTCAACCAGGAAGCCTCGAAAACTAAATTACTTTGACCTTGACTGCTGAATGATTATTCCAAGGTAACAGAGGTACAATGGTTGCTTCTTGATATGATATGTCTTAAGATGAAAGCTGTTTGAAGCTGATTGAAGATTTACTTTGTAAACAGCACAGTATTATTACATACAAAGACTTTCCAGTATATTATTTGCATGTAAGCTGCTTTGTTAAACTGCTTCATGCTCAGTAAACTGTTGCATAATACATACTCAGTAAACTATGGCAACTCAGTAAACTGCCTTCATGCTCAGTAAACTGTTGCAAAATACACACTCAGTAAACTATGGCAACTCAGTAAACTGCCTTCATGCTCAGTAAACTGTTGCATAATACACACTCAGTAAACTATGGCAACTCAGTAAACTGCCTTCATGCTCAGTAAACTGTTGCATAATACACACTCAGTAAACTATGGCAGCTCAGTAAACTGTTGCATAATACACACTCTGTAAACTATGGCAACTCAGTAAACTGTTGCATAATACACACTCTGTAAACTATGGCAACTCAGTAAACTGCCTTCATGCTCAGTAAACTGTTGCCTAATACACACTCTGTAAACTATGGCAACTCAGTAAACTGCCTTCATGCTCAGTAAACTGTTGCATAATACACACTCAGTAAACTATGGCAACTCAGTAAACTGCCTTCATGCTCATTACACTGTTGCATAATGCATACTCAGAAACTATGGCAACTCAGTAAACTGCCTTCATGCTCAGTAAACTGTTGCATAATACATACTCAGTAAACTATGGCAACTCAGTAAACTGCCTTCATGCTCAGTAAACTGTTGCATAATACATACTCAGTAAACTACGGCAACTCAGTAAACTGCCTTCATGCTCAGTAAACTGTTGCATAATACATACTCAGTAGACTATGGCAACTCAGTAAACTGCCTTCATGCTCAGTACACTGCACACACAGTGCTAATTTTGTACAAACCCTACGTACGCTATGCATGCAGAGGTGGCAATGCGTGGCATGTATATAACATCTCACATGACATGATACATGTGGGTCATTCCAGGTCAAATCAACACAATTATTGACACCTATGTTTCAATTTTTTTGTAATACTTTGTAATTTTGTTGCACTCATTAAGTTATACAAAAATATATTATATTAAACTTCAAAGTCAAATCATTTGGGAACCACAAGGTGTGAAAATATTGACCACAAATGTAAACAATGCTCAATATCTCGATGGGCATTGCATGTTAAGCTCAAATATTTTTACCACATATAGCTGCCATGAGAAGCTACTTTATTTGAAATGGGTGTGGCTGTATGTTTCACACTGTGCGATATATTTCACTTCTTATGCTTTGTAACGCTGGTTTTTAAAAAACATCACTTTTTTTTTCGTTTTTCCTCCTCTTAACTGAAGAGTACACTATGTTCTCTAGGTCTTGCAAGTTAGAAGATGGCATGAAAAGCCGTTGCCTTGGCATAATGCTTTGAAGTCAGTGTACAGGAGCTGCAATGAAACCTTATAAAGGCGATAATCAAGTGCTATGTAAACGTCTATGCAAACGCACAATAGGCGTTGTTACATGTGCACAATAAGCACCGTGATATAGCGTGGGAAAGGGTACATGGTTTCTGATATAGCATGGGGAAAGGGTACATAGCTATACTTCGCATCCGATTTTAAGTGCCGTTCGTTCATAGTTCCATTTCAAGTATACGTTGCGTTCGTTGTTCATTTCAGTTGCTGTAGCGTCGTTGTTCCATTTCAAGTCCGTTGTCTTAATTGCTGTTCCATTTCAAGTCCCCGTGTAGAGGACATGTCATTCAAATTCTTACCGTATTGCTGTGATCCTCTGAATAGTCATACAAGGAAACGTAGTCCCAACAGTCTCATCACAAAGTTTCCATCGCTGCAGCTAATTAACATCCAGACACAAAAATTTGTTCCACCTGTCGTCAAAAACTGCATAAGTTGGCGCCCGAAGAATGTGTGTTGACAACTTCTGTTGAATGTAGTATTTTGAGTGCAGCAAGCATAAGTAATGTTCCTGAACGCGAGGCTGATGCTCCTGAATTCTCTGGATATGCAAGTACAGCGATGACATCGATTGCTGCAGGTAACCAAAATCATGAAAGTGACGAGACAATTACCAGCCACAGTGAACTTGAAGACAATGACGATGGTTCACAAATGATGCTGGGTGCTGAAATCAGAGCTCTGCAGTATTGTTTACATAGACGTTTGCATAGCGCAAGATTATCGCCTTTATAAGGTTTCATTGCATCTCCTGGAGCTCAGGAATACACTACTTCAAAGCATTATGCCAAGGGAATGGCTTTACATGCCATCTTCTAACTTGCAAGACCTAAAGAACATAGTGTACTCTTCAATTAAGAGGAGGAAAAACGAAAAAAAAAGTGATGTTTTTTAAATACCAGCGTTACGAAGTATAAGAAGTGAAATATATCGCACAGTGTAAAACATAAAGCCACACCCATTTGAACTAAAGTAGCTTTTCATGGCAGCTATATGTGGTAAAAATATTTGAGCTTAACATGCAATGCCCATCGAGATATTGAGCATTGTTTACATTTGTGGTCAATATTTTCACACCTTGTGGTTCCCAAACGATTTGACTTTGAAGTTTAATATAATATATTTTTGTATAACTTAATGAGTGCAACAAAAGTATTACAAAAAATTGAAACATAGGTGTCAATAATTGTGTTGATTTGACCTGGAATGACCCATGTGTGACCTTGTGAGATAGCATACACTCCACACCCTCCCCCAAAAGGGGAGCTAACACCTTAGTGCCCATTTACCTGCTCAGTCCCTTTGGAGGTCTCTGAATGGTGTTCTGCTTCTGTGATGGAACCAGGTGGCAGACACATACTGGTATTGTCACTTTAGCACCTGTCTGAATGGTTTACTCTAATACCAATGGCAGTACTGTAAGCCTTCATTCAGCCTTTATACATCTCAACAGACAAGACCACAAGCCTTTTCACATAATCAAACCTCACCCAACAAAGTCCCACATCAATCTCTGCCCAGCTTCGCTGCAGGGCTACAGTCTTATGTCCTCCATGAATAGCTTTGGCATCGCTATTGAAGTTACACAACTGTTATGTCTTAAGTGACAAGAGTAAAGTATACCGAAATTGGTTTACATGTGTGCAATATTGTAATCAGACCGTAAACCCGTACAATTGGAGGTATCCAAATCGAGCACCAAACACTTCAGGGGTGGCGGAAGCAATTCAGCATTGGTCTGGCTTGGGCGTGGCCATAAATTTTTTTCTATACCGATAGCTGCCATACTTCGTAGTGTAATATTGTGCAATTACGACGCATAAAACAAAGTTACAAATTTACATTTTAAAACACAATTAAAATTTACCAAAAACATGCATGTAAGGGTCTGGGGACCCTTACGTATGACATAATTACGTAACGCTTACATTGTACTGACATAATTACGTAACGCGAAGAAGCTGCTCTTGGCGGGACGCTACAGCAGAAGGGAAAGAGCGATCCTTTTCCTCGGACCTCTTCGTAAAATGAGGGCCAAGAATACTATTGGACAATTTAGAAAGTGCATGCATGTTAAAGGACGATTTAAGCATGCAGTGTGTGTATGTGAATCTTCATGCGCCTACCTATATCAAGGTTATATACCCTACGGCCAGGGATATAGCGCAAGCCGCGTATCGTCGCGCTCTATCAAAGAAAGGAGAACCTTCACATTTGGTGGCAGCGGTGGGATAAGACAGTCGTACGAAAGACGACGAAACCCAAAAAGCTGGTGAGCGCTTTATGTCAACACGGTCAGGACTTGTGTTCAGAGTAGAGACGACGATGGCGGAGAAGGAGGCAGTATCGATGAGCGACATCTTAAGGTTGCTCGTGGAGACCCAGCAGAGACAGGTCGAGGCGGAGCAGCGACGAGAGGAGACAGGAGCAACGACGAGAGGAGGACAGGCGACAGGAGCAGCGACGAGAGGAGGAGAGGCGACAGGAGCAACGACGAGAGGAGGGTGAGCGTATACGGCGAGAGGAAAGCGAGCGACAGTTAGAATTGATCTCTAAACTGGTGGAAAGAACGGAGGTACGGACGAGAAGAGGGCCGAGCGAGAAGGACGTGCAGCTCGTACGACTGACGGAGAAGGACGATATAGAGACTTACCTTACCACTTTCGAGCGGGTGATGGAAGCCTACGAAATTGACAAGTCAAGATGGGCTTTCAAGCTGGCTCCATACCTTAGTGGTAAGGCGCAGCAGGCGTATGCGTCCTTATCCGCAGAAGAGGCCGCACAGTACGAGAGCGTGAAGGAGGCAGTCTTCCACCGGTACGACATCAAGGAGGAGACCTATCGGCAGAGGTTTTGGTCTATGCGGAAGGGACCAGGAGAGACCTACCGAGAGCAGGCTAGCAAGCTAAACGACATGGCCAAGAAGTGGCTAAAAGGGTGCACCACTGTGGACGAACTGCTGGACGTTATCGTTAAGGAGCAGTTGGTCGACACCTTGCCACAAGCCCTCCAGGTGTGCATGGGTAAGCGAGCGAGAGCCGAGCTCAAGCAAGGAAGCTGAAGAGCTGGCCGATAGCTACCTGCAGGCTCGAGGACTAGAAAGAGGAGGGGCCGGACGTGGAGAACACGGAGAAAGGCTATCACTGGACAGGGAACAGCAATGGCCTAGAAGAGAAAAGGTGGAAGAGGACCGGAAGAACCCCGGAGATCGAGGATACCCAAGGAAACAAGAGGCGAGCGGAAGAAGAGGACTCGGCAATGCCAGGTGCTATAACTGTAGCAAGACGGGCCACCTCTCGTGGAATTGCCCTGAGAAAGTGCTGTACAGTCACAGTCGGGGAAATGACATAACAAGACGGCAGACAGATCAAACAGTGCTACGTTCTGGATTTGTGGAGGGGAACAAGGTCGAGGACATTGTGCTGGACACAGGATGCTCAAGGACGATGATACGGAGAGACCTGGTCCCGACAACCAAGATACTGGACGATGCAGTCACGGTGCAATGTGCACACGGAGACACGGTGGCGTACCCTCTGGCAGTGGTGGAGCTCATGGTGGATGGTCTACCCCTGACAGTGGAAGCAGCCCTGTCCGACACTTTGCCAACGGCGGTACTACTCGGAAGAGACGTGCCCGAACTGAAGGAGCTGTTGGGTGGACGTAGGGCTAAAGAGCTTCACGACACGATAGGCAAGGATGAGGCAATGATGGTCACGACACGATATGGTGCAAGGAAGCGGAGGGAACTGCAGGAGAAACTTCAGGAGCAGGGCCAGGAGATGGAGATGGAGAAGCAGGCTCGGAGCGAGGCGGAAGCAGGAACACAGAACCAGGACGACGCGGAGAAGCCAAAGCAGGCAACAGAACTGGAGGCTGTTCTGGAGGGTGCTAAGACTGAGAAGCAGGATAAGGTACCAGAAGATCCGTGGAAGGATGGTCTGGATGATGAGCTGCTGGAAGGAGGACGAGTGCGACGGCGGATGACGAAAGCACAGAAACGCCAGGAACGGAGAAAATTTTGGCAACAAGGAAAAGGGAACCAGGATCTCAACTTTGGTGCGGCGGAACTACGCCAGCTCCAGCACACTGACGAGAGCTTAGCCGAAATACAGCAGCTAGTGAAAGACGGACATCCTGGGTTCGTGGAGAAGGATTCCCTTATATATCGAGTAAAGGGACAGGAGGAAGAGGGGGAGAGGAAGAAACAGTTGGTCCTACCAAAGAAATGCAGAGAGGCGGTTCTCAAGATGGCCCACGAAATTCCGATGGCGGGACACCTGGGAAGATGCAGAACTACTAAGAGACTGCTGCAAAGGTTTTACTGGCCAAACATTTACCAAGACGTGGCCAATTTCTGCAGGAACTGTGCTAGGTGTCAGAAGGCCCACAACCGACGGGCACAGCCAGTTCCCCTTGTTCCACTACCGATCATGTCGGAGCCGTTCTCACGCATAGCCATGGACATTGTGGGACCTCTACCACGGAGCAGCAAGGGACACAAATACATCCTGGTCATATGCGACTATGCCACTCGTTACCCGGAGGCAGTACCACTACGAACGTGTGACGCAGAAGCTGTGGCAGAGGAACTAGGAAAATTATTCAGCCGTGTAGGCATTCCAAGGGAGATACTGACGGACCAAGGGACGAACTTCACCTCCCAACTGTTGGCGGAGCTCTACCGCTTGCTGAATGTCCACAGCATCCGGACAACCCCATATTACCCCCAAACCGACGGCCTGGTGGAACGGTTCAATCAGACTTTGAAGGCCATGCTGCGAAGAACGGTGACAGAGGAGGGAAAAGACTGGGACAGGCTCTTGCCCTACCTGCTCTTCGCGTATCGTGAGGTGCCGCAAGCGTCTACAGGATTCTCTCCCTTCGAATTGCTGTATGGGAGAGCAGTACGTGGTCCACTGGACGTCATCAAGGCAACTTGGAAAGCGGACGAAAGGAGCAACGAGAGCGTGGTGTCGTACGTGTTGTGCATTCAGGACAGGCTAACCAAGATGGCTGAGCTGGTGAAGGACAATCTGGAGAAAGCTCAGGAGACGCAGAAGAAATGGTACGACCTTAACGCTAGAGAGCGTAGTTTTGAATTAGGGGAAAAGGTTCTGGTTCTACTACCGACGTCTACAAACAAGTTGTTGGCACAGTGGCAGGGGCCTTATGAGGTGGTGAAGAAGATCAACAAGGTGATATACCAGGTGGAGATGCTGAACAAGAGGAAGAGATTGCGCAATTTCCACATCAATATGCTGCGGAAATGGCACGAACCACTGGCAACCAGCTACTGGGTGCAAGACGTGGGTGGAAATGAAGAGCTCCATCTATGGAACGAGGAGGAGGAGAAATCGTACGAAATAGCAGACCAGCTCACGGATGAGCAGCGTGTGGAGTTAAGACACCTTCTGGAGCAGTACAAGGACACCCTACAGGACAAACCTGGACGGACACTGGCAGCAGAGCACGTAATAGATACTGGTACTGCAAAACCGGTGAAACTACCACCCTACAGACTACCGTATGCATACAGGGACCAGGTGCAGAAAGAGCTGAAGGAGATGGTGAAAGAAGGAATTGCCACAACATCGAACAGTGAATGGGCAGCCCCTATAGTCCTAGTCACAAAGAAGGATGGAGGGATCCGGTTCTGTGTGGACTACAGGAGGTTGAATGCCGTCTCGGCAGCAGACTGCTATCCAATGCCACGTGTGGACGAACTGATCGATAGACTAGGTACGGCCAAGTACATATCGACATTGGATCTATCACGAGGATACTGGCAGGTTCCCATGTCAGCAGAGTCAAGAAAGAAGACATCATTCGTGACACCCTTCGGCCAGTTCGAATTCAATGTGATGCCGTTTGGACTACATGGCGCACCATCTACCTTTCAACGGATGATGGACCAAGTGTTGCAAGGGTTGGAGACATGGTCGGCGGCATATATAGACGATGTGGTCGTCCAGGGTGCCACCTGGAGCGAACATATTACGGCCCTAGCAGCGGTACTAAAGAGGCTTCAGGAGGCGGGGCTGACAGCCAAACCCAGCAAGTGCCACTTCGGCATGGACGAATGCACCTACTTGGGCCACATCGTGGGAAATGGGCACGTTCGACCGGAGAAAGGCAAAGTAGCAGCAGTGGAGGCGTTCCCGGTGCCCAAGACGAAGAAGGACGTGAGAGCATTTCTAGGCCTCACAGGATACTACCGCAAGTTCATCCCGGAGTATGCTACCATAGCAGCCCCACTGACAGAGCTCACCAAGAAAGAGCAGCCCAATTGCCTAGCATGGAGCTCGGGGTGTGCGGAGGCATTCGAGGCCTTAAAACGACACCTGTGTACAAGTCCAGTGCTAAAGTGTCCAAATTTCGAACGTCCTTTCGTACTGCAGACGGACGCATCCGATTGGGGAGTTGGAGCGGTGCTGTCACAGAAGTACGATGACGACAACGAGCACCCGGTGGCCTACTTCAGCAAGAAGCTACTACCGCGGGAACGGCGGTATTCCACCATCGAGAAAGAGTGCCTGGCAATCAAGCTAGCCACACATGCCTTCCGGGTATACTTACTGGGAAAACCCTTCACCGTCCAGACGGACCATCACGCCCTGGAATGGCTCGATCGACTGAAGGAAGACAACGCGAGGCTCACAAGGTGGAGTTTGGCCCTGCAACCGTACCAGTTCACGGTGAAATATCGCCCGGGAAAACTTAACGGCAATGCAGATGCCCTATCGCGACAAGCCAGCTTGTCGCCGGAGGAAGGGTAGAGGAGTGTAAGGGTCTGGGGACCCTTACGTATGACATAATTACGTAACGCTTACATTGTACTGACATAATTACGTAACGCGAAGAAGCTGCTCTTGGCGGGACGCTACAGCAGAAGGGAAAGAGCGATCCTTTTCCTCGGACCTCTTCGTAAAATGAGGGCCAAGAATACTATTGGACAATTTAGAAAGTGCATGCATGTTAAAGGACTATTTAAGCATGCAGTGTGTGTATGTGAATCTTCATGCGCCTACCTATATCAAGGTTATATACCCTACGGCCAGGGATATAGCGCAAGCCGCGTATCGTCGCGCTCTATCAAAGAAAGGAGAACCTTCACAATGCATTCTATGTTCACTTCCACAAACAAACTCATTCGTATTGAAGATAAATCAACATCATCCAACTGCTCTTTGTAGATGTTTAGTATCGTAAGATAATTCAGTCTTGGTTGCAGCATTGTACTCCACAAATAACTTTTAAAATCTGTCTCATTGTAGAAAATGACCTCTCACTCACAGCATTAGTGGCTGGAATTAAAAGAATAAGGCAAGCCAGGAGTAAGACTTGGGTAAAAAAATCGCGCTGAACTGATGATAAACTTCTTAGGTATGTTAAAGTGTTCTGCAAAGTAAATGGTTTATTGTCAGATTGAGCATTGATACTTGTTGCAAAGATTTGCAATTGGCCCTGAAGGTCATATACAAGTTTACATCATCTTTATAGAAAGAAACCACCTCACTCAATTCTATTGAATAGTTTTGATTAGCAGCATTCAATTAAACTGCTTCAAAGATTTCGATAAATTCTATAGCCTGGTTGATCAAAACGATATTGGATGCTGTTAATGGCTAGCTCAATAACTTCAAAGTACTTTACTCGATAGTGCTCCTCAACAGTTGGGCTATGATAGGACTGCCCATTGCCATCATCATATCTAATTGGAGCATTTCTCCATATATATATTTTTAAGCTCAGTATTAAGATTGGTCCGGCCAAGCCGGACCTGCCCCCCCCCCCCCCCCCGTACAATGATGCCTTTACAGGCCGGGCAAAGGCGATACCCCAATGCCGACATCAAGAGATCTGTAGGCAGTACAACGCGGATCGATGCCACCACCCGCGTTGCCGCTACCGGCACGTATGCCAAGAGTGTTCTTACCAGCACCCTTGGACGCAATGTCTGAAAAACAGGCAGAAACCGGGGCCCGACCAGCGGAACAGGGAACGTTCTCCCCAGCGGCAAGGCGGAGGACGAGCTTAGCAATGTGGGCAGTAAAGCACCAGTTGCATGCTGCTAGGAATATCATTCGCATGCAAGTACAGTATTTCCATGTACAAATGATTATCAATTAATTTCCATGACGACGCGCACGCGCACCACGGGTCCCGCGACTACACTCTTATGAGTGTGATTACCTGCGCATGGCCGGAGACAAGGGGGGGCTTGGGGGGGCTTAAGCCCCCCCCAAATATTTCCCCTAATACTAATATTTAAATATTAATGCAATTAGAATCATTATTATTAATTGTGGCGCGAGCGGAATGCTATGAATATCAGCTGAGCACTAAGCAGTATGTCAATCTTAAAGTACCTCGTCAAGCAATCGAATCCAACTCAAGACAGCTCCACAGCCATTTCCTTACCTGTAAACGCGCGTGTCAGCCAAAGCAGCATTGAGGAGGCCGAGTGTGAAGATGCGCATGATATGGAACTTGTTCATTCAAGTTCAGCTCGTCGTGTCGCTGATCCTGCCAGTGAACTGTTGGCCTGTACTTCGGAATTTAGATGTGTCAGTACTTTTGGAGGTGAAGGCAAGAGCAATGAGCAGTCCAGTGCTGGAAATAAAGATGATGCTATTCCAGATGTTCGAATTCTACCTTCAAAACCAAACCAGCCAAAACTTAACTTTCCTTTGAGGTGTTTTGGCAAGCAGCGGAGGGGATTCTCAGTTCATTGGTATGAAAAATATCCCTGGTTACATTACTTTGACAACGAGGACGCTGTTCTTTGCTTTTATTGTGCAACTGCTGTGAAGTATAAAATGCCATTGACTGGTTATGTGGATAGTGTGTTTACAAAATGTGGTTTCAACAACTGGAAGAAAGCCATTGATAAGTTTGCGAAGCATGAGAAATCTGAATCTCATTGCCATGCAGTTAGCATTAAGGTGGCAAAACTGATCCTTGTCATGCCTGCCACTAATGCTGTTAGTGAGAGGTCATTCAGCACACTTCGGCGACTGAAGACATGGTTGAGAAGCACCATGAATCAAGATAGATTGAACTGGTGTATGATGTTGCATATCCACAATAATGATACAGATGCACTCGACCTTAATTATTTAGCTAATGAGTTTGTGAGCCAAAACAGTAGCCGACACAGCATTTTTGGAAAGTTTGTTTGATTTTGCTGCAGATGTCATGTACGTTGTATAAGTGCATGCATTTGAATTTCTAATAAATTTAAATTGAGCATGTCTAGTGCCAAACGCTTGGTTAATATTCATGCATGGTTGTATGTAATTAAGCCCCCCCAAATCTCAAAAGTTGTCTCCGGCCATGCTGCTTGTAGGTTTAAAAAGATTTGAACGCACGATCGCTTCCCCTCGCAGGCCCTCGATACTCCGGGATGCAGGACTTAAAAGAGCTGGAGTCGCACGTTCCCTCATCGAGTGAGGAAACTCCTATCCACGGCGGCACCACCCCGCTATCACCGTCCGAGTGGGAAGTGGCTCTGCGTAACCACCCGGATCGAGAGTTCGCAGATTACATATGCACGGGTATACGACATGGGTTCAGAATCGGTTTCTCACGTTCCAAGCCCTTGCGCAGCACGGCAAGCAATATGTTCTCGGCGACTGTAGAAACTATCAATCGTTAGGATCGGAACACGCGTGGTCGTCTCTTCCGCGATATATATTTTAATGAATAACAACAATAACAAAATCACGTGCGCATTATGACAATGTTCAATAGTGAGGGTTCAACACTCCCCCCAATTGACTAGTAAGAACTAGTCAATTTTCTGGGTCAGAGTCATCAAATTCTTCCGTCTGCAGACACATCTTCAGTTTAGCAATCTCTGCTGCATTCCTTCTAGGGTGAGTAGGGGTTCGCTCAACCTCCACCACCTCAGCATTTTCAGTTTCCTCGACACCAAGATCATTCATTTCTAAAGGGTATAGCAACTGCACAGGTCGCCTCAGTGTCGTGGTTCCTGACTCTGATGCAACACGCACTACTGCAGCTCTAACTAACCCATCATGCCCTTCTATAAGGTTTTCCACCCTTCCAAGTTTCCAGAATGTTCTGGGGTGGTTCTCATCGTGCACTAATACAATGTCCCCCATTGCGGCATATCTCTTGCCATTGCCAGTGATGTTGGTGTACTTGTGAGTGTCTTCTGGACTAATCAGGTACTCGCTCCTCCAGCGCTTCCAGAAGTGTCTAAGAAGGCGTCGGGTGTACTCCATCCGTGTAGTAATACTGGAACGATCCCCAGATACCACAAAGTCTGCATCTTGCTCCAACACTGAATGTGGATCTGGAAGACCAAGTAGACGATATCCAGTAAGCAGGTGTGCTGGCGTGAGAGGTTCCTGGACATCATCAGCAGCTACGTAGGTGAGCGGTCTAGAATTTAGTGTTCCCTCCGCTTCTACTATGACTGTCAGAAGTTCATCAAATGTCAGTCTGGCATTGCCCACAACCTTCTTGAGACACCTTTTGACAGACCCGACTAGCCTCTCATAGAAGCCTCCCCACCATGGGGCCTTTGCAACATTGAAGGACCAGCAAACCCGTAACTGTGCGAAATAGTCCTTAATGATTGGATCGGCTTGAATTCTAGCCAGCTCCTTACTTGCCGCCTTGAATGTTTTGCTGTTATCGGAAACAATCCTTGTGGGGGTTCCTCTTCGACAAGTGAAACGTCTGAAACAGCGGATAAACGTTTCAGTAGTCATGTCTGGTATCAACTCCAAATGAATAGCACGCGTTACGCAGCAGGTAAACAAAGCAATCCAAACCTTGATTCCAGCTCCTTTAATATACAAGGGCCCGGCATAATCCACTCCGATGGATGAAAATGGTGGACTTGCGTTTACCCAAAAGTGCGGTAATGGAGGTGGATTCGGGGCACTGTAGGGTCGTCCATTGTATCGCA
Source organism: Ephydatia muelleri (assembly GCA_013339895.1). NCBI lineage: Eukaryota > Metazoa > Porifera > Demospongiae > Spongillida > Spongillidae > Ephydatia > Ephydatia muelleri. Next base: position 331,055 of record JABACO010000008.1, on the reverse strand, counting down.
TACATCTTACACACTGACGTAACACCTTCCTCACCAAACTGCGCCCTTTGACAACCCAAAATCGTGCTCTGAGTTCTGATTACTTCTTCCAATACGGAAGTTGAATGACAATGAAATCTATAAGTATGCTTCATAATGAATGTATTTCAATATCGAACGATACGTGCACATTTTCGCGCTCGTTTCGCGCCAATGATTTGGGCAAATTGCGCTCCGCTCAATGTATGGGGAGGCGGGGATTATTACATTGGCGCGAATCAAGCGGGAAAACGTGCACGTAGTTTATTCAACTGTATCTCCGTAACAGATGGCATAAAATTAACGAACAGAACAAATCGATAGGTATAGGACCTCTCTATCTACATACCGAATTTGAAGCGATTTGATTACTCCTGCCGAAAGTTATGACGGGTTCATACCTTGTGGGGTATCGGACGTTGCAATACAGGCACGGAGCAAGTGCAAGACCCCAAAAAGTATTTTACCGTAGAGAAATGGTGTAGTATGAAGTGTTGAAAATAGGAAGTCAATGGCGTGTACCGTTCGGAAGTTATATCAGTTTTATATGAACAAAATTTTATATCGTTTTATATAAATACACTAGGTCCCTTTTCGCGGGCACTGTCCCATATGCTGCAACCACAGGTCAACGGAACAAATGTGCTTATAATACCTTCCAAGAATCCTTACACATTTGGACTGACTTTACTGGACATGTTTTTTCAAGGGAGGAACTCTCTATGTCAATATCTGTTCTCCAGCAGCAAGAGTGACAGAGCCTCTCTTGATCAAGCCAAAGTTTCTAGAATCGTTGGTGAGATTGAATTGCTTCTTGAAATGTATCAAATTAAGATTTTATTTCAGAGATTATAAATAAGCAATACCAACCTGGCGATTGGGACATGAAAACATTCATCACAAAAGCCAACCAAAAGTGCAGGGACTCCAAGCCTTAGTGTTTTACATTATTTTATCTGTACGGCGTATTAATACCTTGATAAGTCTTGACAAGAAATATCAAGATCTGCATGGATCAGGGGAAGTCTTGATAAGTCTTTGTTCCAAATTCAGGTCAAGTCTTGATAAGACTTGATAAAACATGATAATTCTTGCTAAGTCTTGCCACATCATGCTTGGTAAGTCTTGATAAGTCTTGATAAGACTTGATAAAACTAGAATAAGTCATGGCAAGTCAAGCTTGATAAGTCTTGGTAAGACTTGACAAAACGTTGCAAGAATTTTTCTAGGGAATTAGAGGAAGAGGGAGGAGGAAAGAAGGGGAGAAGAGGATGTGGATAGGTCCCCAACTCACTGCATTAATGTCATGGATCTCCAGTTTGGTGTTGAAGAGAATAAAGAACTTTGAGCCCCTTGCCCATGGCGAAACATATCTTCTGAACAACAGCCTTTGAAGCATTAAGAGTCATGATAATTCAAAAACTAACCATCCACACTCACACGGCAAATATAGCACATGTTGCAAAAATCGATCATGTTGAGTGTCAAGGCAGTATTGAGATAAACCAGCAGAATGTTATTTGCATTTAGAAAAGATTACGCAAGTGTGTTTGTCTTTAGTACTGGACTGATTGGTGAAAATGTGATTGAACAGTTACAGGATGTGATAGGAATGGTTAGGAGAGCAGACCTACCGTCCCTGTGTATGGGATTGAAGCAGACCTACTGTCACTGCGCATGATTGGCATCATATAGAGTCAGGATTCCCTCTGGGTCTCCTGCCACCATCATCTCTCCCTTCCAAGCAATGTACTGAGGGTTACTAAGTCATGTTGGTACAGCAATAGCAACAAAATGGACAGGGAGTAGAATTTCAGGTCCGGTTTAGCAACAAGCAGCAAGTTCACATCCTTCATCCCTCTCTCATGCCATTCCTCCCTCCATACATCTCCCTTCCTCCCTCCCTCTATTTCCACCCTCCCTCCATTTCCTTTCCTCCCTCCTACTTTCTTCCCTCCCTCCTCCTTTCCTCCCTTTCTCCTCCTTTCCTCCCTCTTTCCATACTTCACTCCTTCCATCTCCTCCCTCCCTTCCCTCCCCTCCCTTTCCTTCCCTCCCCTTCCTTCCCTCCCTCACTCCCTCCTTCCCTCCCCACCATATTCCCCTTAACCTGAAACCATATCCTACTCGTCAACCATTTTGTGGGTTTTCACGTGGGCGACACCCTCCGGGCTTCTATCCTGGGAGAGCCACCAAACCATGACCAGCATCTTGGTTTGGGACACAGGCCGACCCAATGGTGACCAGCGTCACCCCTTGGTCCCTGTAGGCCCAGTGGTATGAGGCACAGCTGCTACATGCCTGGCTGCGGCTGTTGCCTGCCCCCATTATGGGCCAAACACAACCACAAGCCTCAGCATATGGGGGAGAGGTACATTTACTCAGCCTGTAAAAGTAATCAAATGGCATTAATAACGGCTATAGTGGCAGATCTCACCCTGCACAGCATGGATGTGGCATGTGAAGATTTTACTGTCATGCCCCCAGTATACAGTAAATGCGGCTGCAGTCATCACTGTGAGAGTTGTTTGTGAATGATTGAAGTGAGCCAAGTGTGTGTGTAGTGTGAGTGTAGTGGTGTTGCAGTACCACCCCAATAATAAAGATTGCCATGACAGATCTTTAAATCTTATTGCACACCACACAACACATAATATACACATATCTTTACATCCTATTGCACGCAACTACACACAGATCTTACATCCTATTGCCACACATAACACACATAGATCTTTGCATCCTATTGCACACCACACATAACACACATAGATCTTTGCATCCTATTGCACACCATACATAATACACACGGATCTTTACATCCTATTGCACAATAACTGCTTATTGTTAAACAACTCTGAATGCCCACACAACCGTCATCACCTGCATACTAAGCCCAGTGTTCTGGATAGCTACATGTATGCCACACTTCTACTTCTTCATTCTTGTTAGTACTAAATGGAAAATTTTGCTCAAGGATAAGAAAGTGTTTGGGCTTTGGTAGGCATCAGGAACCTGCCTTAATGGCTTGAACCCATCGGGTGCCATGTACCCAAAGATGCACATGTGACATATGTACGTAATGCTCGCATCGCTGTACTTAGTCCCTAAATAAGAGGGTAACCCATTCCAGTTGTTAATGTTATATTTCCACTGACGAGGAACTACTTTGTGATCAACTACAAAGACAAGTTGTTGGAGTTCTGGGATGCAAGCTCTCACACTTTCCTCAGAGAGTTGGTCTCTCACCCACCTTCCTTCAAGGCTGTTGTGAGCATACCTCTCTTCCTCCCCCTCCCTACCCCATCTCTTCCCTACAACAGCACCCTCTCTTTCAATTTATTTATCCTTTTAACGCCTCCATTTCCACACCAGGAGTTGTGTCGTCACATGGTCGCACAAAAGCACAGAAGCCAGATGCCAGTGCAAACACACCTGCTGTTGACTTTGATGTTGCCATATCATGGACACTACGATTCACACACTGGAGTATGAGTATGTGTCGGTGATGAGTACTGGAAGGAGATGTGGCAGCTGTCGGTGGAGGTTAAAGTACTCAGTAGCACATCCACACAGCTAGGTCAGAGGGATGGAGGGAAGGAGGGAGTGAGGGAGGGAAGGGAAGGGAACAAGGGTACATGGCATGGATAAATACAATTGGGTACTCGTTACTGCATAGCCAAAGTTCTGGTGTCAGATGGGTGGGTCAGGGGATGACAGGTATATGTCTGGTAGGCTTTGCTTCGCCATCTTCCGAGCTTCTGAATGGTGTCAGCGGAAGGCCCACTCAGGCGGCTGCTGTGGCTGCACAAATATGCAAACTGTGGGTGTTGTATTAGGCTGGATCATAGCCGCATTGATCCACCAGGGATAGGAAGAAAGCTCTTGGGTTAGTGGCCTCCCATCTCTGAAGTGGAAGAGGGGTGATGACTGAATGGGACAGCGACAGCATCCTCTATAGGCCTCCATTGCTGCCACTGGACACATGTGCCTGCCCTCGGTACGCCCAATGCAGATATGTGGTACCCTTGCCCATCTGGTCAGTTTTGGACCGCTTGATGAAAAAGTGGATGCCCTCTCTGGACCAGCTTATGTCTCGACTGGTAGGACGGAACCTAGGGTCAAAAGTATGGTTCTTGACAGTAAATTTGCTGACCCTCAAGAAACCTAAGAACCCAAAGGTAGGGAGCATCAGACGATCATGTTTTTTCAGGATGTGACCCAGCATTTCCAGAGTCAGTGGCAGTCGTGTAGGCCTGAGGTGAATGGGCCCCCGGAGGCATTGGAAACCCCGGATGGCAAGTCTCAGCATCAGGTTCCTGGAAGCAGAGCTCTTGTACCCAAGGGAGTGGTGCAGGAAGCAGACTGCTGCCAAATACACCTGCATGGTCCTGGGGTTCATGGACTGGCTGAGGTGAACTGCAAACAGTGTAATAGTTTCTTTCGTGCCAGGGACTGGGATCAGTTTGAAGGCATGGCAGAAACCCTGGTAGTGTCTGACACCCATGGAGTAGAAGCAACTGAAGATGGTGGTTCACGTCTCGGTGAGGTGATGTGGGATTGGTGTCGGTTGATGGTCTGCCTGGGAGGCAAGAGTGAAGAACAGAGGTAAATTATTTCAGGAAATGGCATCAGCAATGCTGTTCAGTCTGCCAGGTAGATGTGACAGGCGGATGGTGAAGCTGTGCTGAGCTGCCACTAGAAACAGGGTTCGGAGCAACTGCATGAGGTCGGGGTGTTTTGCAGACTGTCTTGCCCAGGCCTGGATAATGGGGAGGTTGTCACAATGGAAGTGGATGCGTAAGCCTGACCCGCTGTGATCCCATGTGCTAGCAGCAGCCACAATGACAAACAGTTCTTGCCACTGTATGGAACGGAGTGGGAGACTTTGGTGTGGCTGCCAGTCACCCGGGAACCAAGCCCCGTTGAAGTAGGCCCCAAAACCTAGGGAGCCTGAGGCATCAGTGAGAGCTGAAGAGTGTCCGCCACTGTCCATTCTGGGTCCAGGAACATGGCGACACCATTCCAGGAAGGAAGAAAGCTGTCCCACCACCTAATGTCGGCTCTTGCCTCAGCATTAAGGCTCACATGATGGTGGAGTTTTCTGACTGAGGTGGAGATCAGGCAGCGGAGGAAGAGCCTCCCTGCTGTCACCACAGGACCTGGTTAGCCCTGCCAGCTCCTCCAGCTTGTCCAGGGAGAGGCTCAGCTGCTGTTCTGATGTGTCGAGGACTACTAGCACGTCTTTTTTCCGACCGGTGAAAGATGCTTCTGGGCGAGGCCCAAGCGCAATGCCTCGCAGGTTAAGGTTCGCAAGTTCTCCCTGGTTGTCATGAGCAACTGGCCGCAGTCAAGGCTATGACTGGAGTGCTGTCATGGAGCCCTCACTTAAATATAAAACCTGAAACCACATTGACAACAGTTTGGGATGATTTGATTGGATAAGGGGGTGTTGTAGGGGAAAAGGATGTCCTGCAATGCTATTGGGCACGAATGCCCAGCATAAGGATCGCATCTGTATGAACATGTGTTTACATCTTGGCCTTAGCAACAGCAAGCTTTCCCTATAGTCAGCTTAGTAACACTATATAAGACAGAGCAATTCTCTGCATTAAACTTAGTTTACTACCACTGTACCTAAACTCTACCTGAAAGTCCATTGTCTTATAGGGGGGAGAGCACTACCATTCGCGTAGCAGTGATGTAATCCATCCGCTGCTGCATATATTAGGTCTGGGGATGAGACTAAGTCTGCGGCAGTGTCATCTTTACGTGCCCTGTAGTTACTGTATGGATATTGGTTCAAACATCACAATCACGCCACGAAGCAACGAACGTCATCCAACAACCATCATCTTGAGACCTCACTAGTCATCACAACTAATTCAATAGGAGCAGGTAATAACTTATTCATTCATAAGTGATGCATGTTTTTCTGCCGGCAATAGAGTGCTACAAAGGTTGCATTCTAAATAGTGCTTGGTTTAATGTGATGTGCATGCACTAAATTAAATCACAAGGATGCAAAATTTACACCTCTGTATAAGGATAGAAACTTGCTTGATAATGTTCATGTTTACAATTTCAGTTTCATTCCATATCTGAATGTATATAATAATATTAATTATGTTTGGGCAGTTCTGTCTTGTACCCACATTATTA
>JABACO010000008.1:302222-318739 GCA_013339895.1 Ephydatia muelleri | reverse complement strand
CAACACCCGCTGTTATGTCCTAAGTATGAAATGTGCATTGCTTGTGTGTACGTAGTGAGTTTTGGTAGCAAAGCACTTGCATTTCAACTTCTAGGGGATCAGAACAGAGAGTCCTACAGTAACTAGGGCACTGTTTCTGGTTCAAAGCCTTAGTATTTGGTCCTGTTGCTTGTATTCAACCTCAAAGCTACTGCCTCAAACAGTGTTCTGTCAACATTGGAGTGATAGCACAATACCTCCACCTCCTGTTAACAGATATGTGATAGCTCCATACCACCAATTCTCTAACCTTCTGGATGTCCTCTTCAATCTGTTGAAGACAGAACAGACCAGGGGGATCCGACGTGAGGTCATTAGGGTGTTGGGACTCCTTGGAGCTCTGGACCCTTACAAGAAGCAGCTACAAGAGGCCAGGACCAAGAGGAGCAAGATGGGCACACCACATAGCAAGCCACTTAACTCCAAGAAAGAAGGTTGGTTTGTTGATTTGATCCTTCTCCTTGGGCCTCATGTACTGCGAAACAGTTTCATTATTTGTTGACATCTCAAGTTCATTTGTGTGTGTGACTTCATTGTAGCATTGTTGCCAACATCGAGTTAGTTTGTAATACCATGCCCGCTCTAATTATTGAAATGGACGGAAATAATTTCTAAAACTGGAATTAATTAGAAAGGTAATTAATTGCATATTTTAGGTGTTGAATTAAAAAGAATGAATAGAGCGAATGTGACATGGCATGTGTTTAGTACCAATTTTCAAATGTATACTTTCATATTTTGCAGTGTCATGAGGGTGTTTGCTCATTACGATAGATAAAATCTATTGGCAACATTATTGAGGTTGTAGAATGGTTCAGTAAATACAGCAATATATCCACCATCACCATCACCACCACCACCACCACCACCACCACCACCACCACCACCACCACCACCACCACCATTATTTCATCTATTTAACCCCCACAGATGCTCAGTTCGCACACAGCAGGTGGGGGACATGGCACAATGAACTGCTCATCACCATGGGAAGCAGGCAGTGATCTGGAGGAGTTCTATCCAGCCATAGCATTAACTCTCTTATGAGGATCCTGAAAGACCAGTCTCTTCAGCCAACACCATGTCATGGCTGTGCAAGCACTTCATCTTCGTCTTCAAGAGTCTTGGTATCAAGTCTGTCACCTACCTTACCTCAGGTAGCTGTGCTAAGCTGGAAATGTCAGGGAGAGGGAAGGAAGAAAGGGGGAGGAGGGCGTTTTAGTGACAGGGGGGAAGGGAGAGGGGCGAAACAGGTTAGGGAGGGGAGGGATGGTGTTGGACGATATTACACTCTCCTTCCCCTTCTCTTCTAAGTAGAAGAAATTTGCTCCTCACTCAAAAAAAAGGGAAAAATGGCGCAGGGAGAAAGCAGAAACGGAGGAAGAAAAGGAAAGACCCCTCCCTCGCCCATCCCCCTCCCCTTCCTCCCTCTCCCTCTCCCTCCCCTCCCTCCCTCTTCCCCCTCCTCCCTCCCCCTCCCCTTCCCCCTCTCCTTCCCCTCCTCTCCCTTCCCTCCCCTTCCTCCCTCTCCCTCTCCCTCCCCTCCTCTCCCTTCCCTCCCCTCCCTCCCCTCTCCCAGGTGATGCCTCCATTCTTAAGTGTGATCAGGACATGCGACATGAGGGAGTTCATGTTCAAGCAACTGGAACAGATAGTGTCCATTGTGAAGCAACATGCCAGAGACTACATGCCTGACATTTTCACACCGTGATCAGGGTATGATGTCATCAATATGTCACTATAGCTATTATATCTATTTAATGCACATCACACTAAGTCACCATTCTTGGTCTACTACTTATGTAGCCATTTTATTCATTTAATGCACACCACAATAAACATTGCAGGAGTTCTGGAGTCCATCAGGCTCTATTCAGAACACAATCATCCTCCTGATAGAGAAGGTGTTCACGGCCATGGGGGATGAGATCAAGGTGTACCTTCCACGTATGGTGCAGCCAGTCCTCCAGCTCTTCATGCAAGACACCAGCGAACAGAAGCTGTCCACACAAAAGGTAGGTGTGGTTAAGGTGTGGGCGAGACTTGGATTGGACGAGACTTGGATTGGGTGTGGCTTGGGGCAAATGTGGGTGTGGTTAAGGTGGCTTGGAGGTGGTGATGGAGATGTGGAGATTTGGGTAAAGCTGGGTGTGGCTAAGGCGGGGCTTGCTTGTTGCACAAGATGGAAAGGTTTGTTCAGTGTAATATATACACATACACTTATATACACACACACACACACTTATGTACATGTACATACACACACACATACACAGATGCTGGGTGCTTTGCAGCTATGTGGTGCCAGTCTAGATGAGTATCTCCATCTTCTCATCTCACCAATAGTTAAGGTGTTTGAGACCAACAGTAACCCTCTGGAGGTCAGAAAGTGAGTTGTCTTCCCTATCTTGACCACGCCCTATCATGACCACGCCCTATCGTGACCACGCCCTATCGTGACCACATACCATAATTGCATCAGTCCCATACATGGGTCGTCAGCATAGCACCCAATAGGAGCTTGGTTCTTTTACACATACATGATCTACCACAGATCAAAGGAATATAGTTTCAGTGCATTCTAACCAGCCTAAAATGGAGTCCTACAAGGGTCAGAATTATATGGCTCCAGAGATGGCATTACAGATACAGTTTAAATTACCTGCATAAAATTGGGACTTTCCAAAACCAACGGGAGGCTAAAGGGTTAGACTGTATTCAAACAAGAATCCTGTAGGTCTGGTCTCTCTTGCTTGCTATGTGCCACCCTGTTGCTATGTGCCACCCTGTTGCTATGTGCCACCCTGTTGCTATGTGCCACCATGTTGCTAACCACCTGTTCATTCTCATGTCTGCAGGGTTGCCTTGGATACCATCAACAAACTAAGCAATACGCTAGACTTTAGTGACTTTGCATCCCAGATCATCCACGGTATCGCCAATGTCATTGACCAGTGCCCAGACCTTCGCAGTGATGCCATGGAAACGTTATGCTGTCTGGTTCTTCAACTTGGCCACCGATACAAGATCTTCATTCCCATGTTGAAGAAGGTGTGGCCTAATTGGAGGAGGGGAAATCCCAGAGTACCTACGTATAGCTATAAGTGGGAGATAGGGACTGTGTGTTGATGTAGCCATGGTGACCAAGATTTCTGCATCCTAGGTGCTATTCAAGCATCGCTACCAGTACCACAAGTATGATATGTATGTGTGCAGGCTTCTGAAGGTTGGTGTCACGTGATGTATCATGTGATGTCTTGTGAATCCAAATTGTCATGATGACAGGACGAGCCCCTTACCCCTGATGATGATGTGGACCAGCAGACCAAGTCGAAGAAGCTTCCTCCTCCCACCCAGGACTTCGACAATCTGGAGGCAGCCTCCTTCAAGAAGTATAACGTGGATGTGAACTGCTTGGCCAAGGTAGGGGGCGGGGCGGTGGGCGGGGTGGGGAGGGGCGAGGCAGTGGGCGGAGCAGTGGCCAAGTAGGGAGGTCCATTTTCTTCTGCTGGGATGCGAAATGAGAGGATAGTGTTGAGTGCTCTCTTGAGGGGTGGTGTGGCAGTGCTGGCTGGCTCTTTATGTGTTGGATGTGTGTGTGTATGTGTGTGTGTGTGTTTGTGTGTGTGTGTGTGTGTGTGTGTGTGTGTGTGTGTGTGTGTGTGTGTGTGTGTATGTGTGTGCGTATATGTGACTATGCTTGAATGGTCTCTACCACCACCATTGGCTGGCGGCAGGTGTGGTCTACTCAGGGCAGGATCTCTAAAGACGATTGGATCGAGTGGCTCCGCAGGTTGAGTGTGGAGCTCTTGAAGGAGTCCCCATCCCCTTCCCTGAGGTCCTGTTGGGCGTTGGCCCAGGCTTACAGCACTCTGGCCAGAGAGCTGTTCAATGCGGCCTTTGTGTCGTGTTGGATGGACCTCAAGTCAGTGCACCAGGAGGAGCTTCTCTCCCATCTCAAGACCGTGCTCAAGTTCCAGAACATTCCAGAGATAGCCCAGACCATCCTCAATCTTGCCGAGTTCATGGAGCATTGCGAAGAGGCTGTGGTGAGTCTGTGGAGATTTATTTATGTGTAACTAAAAGATGTTTTTACAGTTGGAAATAGATTATGTACATCACTTTAATTTTGTACGCTTTGTTTTGAAAGGAATAGAAAAGAAACTGTACATTCACTCACTATTCTGTCATTTTTGCATGTAGAAAACAACCATTTGGTGTACACATAAAACATTGTGATTTATACTTCCTCCTGTGCGCATTGAACATTAGGTGCAATAAATAAAGTTTCATGTTTTGCAGAATGGTGGTGTTGTGTGTGTGTGTGTGTGTGTGTGTGTGTGTGTGTGTGTGTGTGTGTGTGTGTGTGTGTGTGTGTGTGTGTGTCTGTGTCTGTGTGTGTGTCTGTGTGTGTGTGTGTCTGTGTGTGTGTGTGGTGTGTGTGTGTGTGTGTGTGGGTGTGTGTGTGTGTGTGTGTGTCTGTGTGTGTGTGTGTGTGTGTGTGTGTGGGTGGGTGTGTGTGTGTGTCTGTGTGTGTGTTGTGTGTAAATTTGGGTGAAAAGGCCAATAGAGATTGGAGATAAGCCATGATGTCACATGATGACCTCATCTCTAGAGTCGACTTCCTCTTGGCAACGAGTTGCTTGGAGACTGTGCCATCAAGTGCCACGCCTATGCCAAGGCTCTACACTACAAGGAGGAGGAGTTTCACCAAGACCCCTCCTCCCGCACACTCGAGTCTCTCATCGCCATCAACAACAAGCTACAGCAGGCCGACGCAAGCCAGCGGTGTGGTCGTGTATGCACAGAACTGCCACAGCATGAATTTCAAGGTACGAGGTGATGTATTGCCTATTTGATGCCCACCGACATGCTTATGCCTTTTTGTGGTGCGTGGGCCATTCCTTGTATGCACTGTTTCTGTTAATTAGTATTTCCTTGTACATACTTGTGGACCAAGTACAGAGCTCTGTATTTGATGCTAATATGCTTCACATTGCCATCAGTGTTGTTGAGGGGCATTATAGGAATCACACTGCCATGTGTAAGTGTTGTGGGCATTATTTGGAATCACATTGCACTACATGATTAATATTGATTTGTTTAGTACACCTCCTCATCATTCTACATGCTAATTAATAATCCTATGATCGTTAGTTGAAATCAATTGTATTGCCCAATCATAAAAAATCAGGAGGCGAGTTTACTTAAAGCTACTATTGTTTGCACATAGCTCTATTCCTTCTTCCCCTCCCTCTCCTCCCTCGCTCTTTCCCCCTCCCTCTCTCCTTTCTCCCTTTCCTCTACCTCTTTTCCTTCTGTCTTCCCTCTCCCTCCTCTTTTTACAACTCCTCTCTCCTTCCTTCCTCCTCCCTCCATCGTCCCTCCTCCTCCCTTCATCCCTCCATCTCCTCCATCCTCCTCCCTTCATCCCTCCATCCTCCTCCCTTCATCCCTCCATCCTCCTCCCTTCATCCCTCCATCCTCCTCCCTTCATCCTCCATCCTCCTCCCTTCATCCCTCCATCCTCCTCCCTTCATCCCTCCATCCTCCTCCCTTCATCCCTCCATCCTCCTCCCTTCATCCTCCATCCTCCTCCCTTTATCCTTCCATCCTCCTCCCTTCATCCCTCCATCCTCCTCCCTCTCCCTTCCTCATCCCTCCCTCCTCTCTCCCTTCATCCCTCCATCCTCCTCCCTTCCTCCCTCAGGTCCAAGAGGAGTGGTACGAGAGTCTTCGGGATTGGGATGCGGCTTACAAGGCTTACCAGAACAAGCAGTACCTGCGTCCTGATGACATGAACCTCACATTGGGCCGCATGAGGTGCCTCAGTGCCTTGTGCAAGTGGAGTGACCTCTACCAGCTGGCCGAGGACAGCTGGGGCGCTGTGGATGATGAGACCCGACAGAAGATGTCGGTAATGGCCTCAGCAGCAGCCTGGGGACTAGGAGAATGGGACAGGATGAAGCAGTATGTGAGCAGTATTCCAAAGGGAACCATGGACTGTTCCTTCTACCATGCCCTCCTCAACATCCATGGCAAGGAGTTCAATAAAGCGCAAGAGGTATGTGTGGTGATCCTTCACTTACCACTTTATAACGGACCCCGATCATTTCATCCATTTTCTCTTTCTCACATCTTTCCCTTCTCTCCTGCCCTCCATCTCCCTCCTCCTCCCCTCTCCTCCTCTCCATAGTGCATCAATGACGCCAGGGATATTCTGTACACTGAGCTAACAGCTCTGGTGGGGGAGAGCTACAACAGGGCTTACAGTGTCATGGTGTCCACACAGCTGTTATCTGAACTTGAGGAGATCATCCAGTGTCTCACCATTCCTGACAAGAAGCAGGTTTTGCAGCAGTCCTGGTGGGACCGTCTTCTGGTTAGTTTGTGTGTGTGTGTGTGTGTGTGTGTGTGTGTGTGTGTGTGTGTGTGTGTGTGTGTGTGTGTGTGTGTGTGTGTGTGTGTGTGTGTGTGTGTGTGTGTGTGTGTGTGTGTGTGTGTGTGTGTGTGTGTGTGTGTGTGTGTGTGTGTGTGTGTGTGTGTGTGTGTGTGTACATGTGGAGTGTGTGTGCATGTAAGTACGATTGATAAATACTTTGGCCACGCCCACCCTTCCCTGGGCAACCAATAGGGGTGCCAGCACAACGTAGAGGACTGGCAAAGGATCCTTCAGGTGCGCTCCATGGTGCTCACCCAGCAAGAGGAGATCAAGTCCTGGGTCAAGTTTGCCTCTATCTGTCGCAAGTCAGGGAAGATGGACCTCTCAAAGAAGACACTGATGTCACTCCTTACCTCGGACCAGAGCTTCTCCGAACAACTGCAGCCCATCTCCCTGCAGTACCCACAGGTCAGATGAGGGGCGTGGTTATGTTTGGTAGGGGCGTGGTCTGTTATGTGAGGATCTTTGTTTCAGGTGCATGTGTGTACTGTACATTATGGCTGTTCAAATATCCAATGATTCAAACACCACACACATGCACATGTACACATAACACACACACATACACACACACACACACACATACACACACACACACACACATACACACATACACACACATACACACACACACACACACATACACACACAGGTGACTTTGGCCTACATGAAACACCTATGGCATGCAGGACAGAGACAAGAGGCTTTCGACCACCTCTCAAAGTTCATTGCCTCCCAGAAACCTCTAGTTGTGGAGGACCCCGCCCACGCCAAGCTCCTTGCCAGGTACTAGCCACACCCATTGACCAAATCCCAATACCTCTCTCCCTCCACACAGGTGCTACCTGAAGCTGGGTGATTGGAGGAACCACCTAGATGAGAAGAACCAGTCACACACCACCATCTCTACCATACTGCAGTACTACGAGCTAGCCACCACCAAAGACAGAGGCTGGTACAAGGCCTGGCACGCGTGGGCCTTCATGAACTTCCAGGCCCTCCTACTGTTTGAACAGGGGACAGGTAGGGCTGGGAACTAGAGAGTGCAGGGCTGGGGACTGTAGAATGAAGCTTAGGGGCTAGAGAATGGGCTGGGGACTAGATAATGGAGCTGGGGACTAGGGAATGGGGCTGAGGACTAGAGGGTGGAGCTTGGTATGACCTGTAGGGGGAAGTCTATAGTGGGATGGAGGGGTGGGGACCAGGGAGGGTGGGGACCAGGGAGGGTGGGGAGTATGAGTGTTCCTTTGTTGCCTGTAGGTAGCAGCCAAAGGAAGAATAGGTTGCATGACTCTGCAGCAGATGTCAGCCATCCCGACCCTTCCGTTGTGTCCTATGCGTGTTCAGCTGTGAAAGGCTTCTACAAGTCCATAGCCCTCTCAGTGGAGAGTTCCCTCCAAGATACACTGAGGTGGGTGTGGAAGGGAGGGGAAGGGCGGTAGAGAGGGGGGAGGGTGAGGGAGGGATGGGGAGAGTGAGGGAGGGATGGGGAGGGTGAGGGAGTGATGGGGAGGGTGAGGGTGGAGAGTGGGGGTGGGGAGGGTGAGGAAGGGTAGAGGGTGGGGGTGGGGAAGGCAGAGATAAGAATACGTGTATGCTGACTTGAACTGGCGAGCACGTCTAGTTGTGGATTAACAGTGAAGTTGTGTATAATTCATTTTGTTTGCAAATACATTTCTTGTTCTACTGTGTATGTGTTCACGCCCAACATCAATACACACTCCCTCCCTCCTCTTCCACTCTCTCCCTCCTTCCCTCTTGCTCCCTCACTCACTCACTCCCCTCCTCCTCCCTCTCACTCCTCCCCTCTCTCTCCCTCTCCCATCGTTCCCTCCCCAGACTACTAACAGTGTGGTTTGACTATGGCTACCTACCAGAGGTGTATGAGACCCTAGCTGGAGGTCTCAAGACAGTGGACATAGACACTTGGCTTCAGGTCATTCCACAGCTCATTGCTCGCATAGACTCCTCCTGTCGTCTGGTCAGAAAGCTGATCCATGACCTCCTTACTGCTGTTGGCAAGCAACACCCACAGGTAAGGGTGGAAGGGTGGTATGGGGGAGGTGAGTGAAGGGGTGATGGAGGAGTGACCAGTGTGTCATCAAAACAGGCTAACACTTTGCAAATATGCTTTAAGACAAGAAATGCCAAATGTTTTGGATACAGTCTGCTGTAGTATTCTATCAAACCCCACTTGACCAGGGCTGTATCAGGCCTGTACCAGGACTGTACCAGGGCTGTACCAGTACTGTACCAGGGCTGTACCAGGGCTGTACCTTGCTTCACCAATCCTATTTACATCCTAATCATTTCCTTGGTGGATGTACTTGTGCATGGACTTGTATTCTTGTCACAACAGAGGTGTCCAGTATAGTTTGTGATTGCTTCCACTTCTCATTAGTACATAAGTGGGCTAGTGGCTAGCCCAATGCAACATTCACTGGCCTAGCTTTTGAACAAGGGCATCCATTGGGCTTCTACACTGACCACCATGACCAGCGTCATGGCTATAACAAGCATTAACCCTTTAGCCCCCAGTTTGGTTCAGTTGTAGCGAGCATGATTCATGGGCCTACCCTCCATCATGGGCCTACCCTCCATCATGGGCCTACCCTCCTTCATGGGCCTACCCTCCTTCATGGGCCTGCCCTCCTTCATGGACCTACCCTCCATCATGGGCCTACCCTCCATCATGGGCCTACCCCCATATATTATATGTATTGTGTGTTGTGTGCTTACCACTATGTCTGCCTCATCCCCAGGCCCTCATCTACCCCCTTACTGTGGCTTCCAAGAGCCAGAGCTCCACTCGTAAGGAAGCTGCGGAGTCCATCTTGCAGAACATGTGTGAGCACAGCAGTGCCCTGGTGCAGCAGGCTGTCATGGTGTCTGAGGAGCTCATCAGGGTGGCCATTTTGTGGCACGAGCAGTGGCATGAGGGACTGGAGGATGCATCTAGGTGAGGGAGGGAAGGAGGGAGGGAGGGAGGGGGAGGGAGGGAGGGGGGGAGGGGAGGAAGAGAGAGAGGGAGAGAAAGGTTTCGTCCGCACCAGGAGGTATAGGTTGGATGTGTTATTGAATGAGGGAGGTGGTTGAGATGATCATGTGATAGTCGTGTGTTCTGGTAGTCATCACCGCCTTCTTGCTTCCTCCCCAGGCTGTACTTTGGTGAGCACAACATCCCAGGGATGCTCAAGGTCTTGGAACCTCTCCATTTGAGGATGGACAAGGGACCAGAGACCCTTAAAGAGAGTTCCTTCAACCATGTGAGTGGGCATGGGGTTACCAGAGCACCCATGGGGTTACCAGAGCACCCATGGGGTTACCAGAGCACCCATGGGGTTACCAGAGCACCCATGGGGTTACCAGAGCACCCATTGGGTTACCAGAGCACCCATGGGGTTACCAGAGCACTCATGGGGTTACTGGAGCACCCATGGGGTTAAATGTGCACCCATGGGTTGCTGGAGCACCCGTGGGGTTACCAGAGCACCCATGGGGTTAAATGAGCACCCATGGGTTACTGGAGCACCCATGGGGTTAAATGAGCACCCATGGGTTACCAGAGCACCCATGGGGTTAAATGAGCACCCATGGGTTACCAGAGCACCCATGGGGTTAAATGAGCACCCATGGGGTTACCAGAGCACCCATGGGGTTATTGGAGCACCTGTGTGTTCATTTCATTGGCAAGCATCATCTTTGTGTTTGTACATATCAATTCATCCACTGCTCCATATAAAGATCACTATACCTTTGACATAATCAACATCTATGACATAGGAAGCGTAACAGACACGATACGTGTATGTAGGTGACCAGTTTATATTGTGCCGGCTCTTAGCCACTACCTCTCCCCTTAGACATATGGGCGTGACCTTCTGGAGGCCTTTGAATGGTGCAGAAAGTATCAATCCACCAGCAATACTCGGGACCTCACGCAGGCCTGGGAACTATACTACAACGTGTTCAGGCGAATCTCAAAGCAGCTGCCTCAGGTAAGGATAGGGGTGTGGCTACCTGCTGGGTGTTGCTACCTGAGGGTGTGTGGCTACCTGAGGGGGTGTGGCTACCTGAGGGGGAAGGCTTCCTGCATTGGGATGTTACATGCATCGGGAATGAGGTGTGGCTTTGGGGGGGGGGGGGGGGGGGGGGGAGAGGTGGCACTGGACGTGAAGACATCTTGTCCTCTCAGCTCACCACTCTGGAGCTGCAGTATGTGTCTCCCAAATTGCTGGCATGCAAGGATCTAGAGCTGGCTGTTCCTGGCACTTATGAACCTAACCAGGACATAGTGAAGATCAGGAGTGTGTCCCATACCTTGAACGTCATCACCTCCAAGCAGAGGCCTCGCAAGCTGGTCATCCATGGTAAGTGTGGTGGGGAGCATTTGGAATGCATGATAAGTGTGGTGGGGAGCATTTGGAATGCAAGATAAGTGTGGTGGGGAAGCAGTGGATCATGAATACATGCATGCACACATGTATCCATTTACACACACACACATGCACACATGCACACATGTATCCATTTACACACACACACACACACACACATGCACACACACACGCACACACACACACATGCACACACACACACATGCACACACACACACATGCACACACACACACATGCACACACACACATGCACACACACACATGCACACACACACATGCACACACACACACATGCACACACACATGCACACACACACATGCACACACACATGCACACACACACATGCACACACATGCACACACACATGCACACACACATGCACACACACACATGCACACACACACATGCACACACACATGCACACACACACATGCACACACACACATGCACACACACATGCACACACACACATGCACACATGCACACACACACATGCACACACACATGCACACACACACATGCACACACACATGCACACACACACACATGCACACACACATGCACACACACACATGCACACACACATGCACACACACACACACATGCACACACACACACACACACACATGCACACACACACACACACACACTGTCCTCAGGGAGCAATGGATCGGACTACATGTTCCTTCTCAAAGGACACGAGGACCTTCGTCAGGACGAGCGTGTAATGCAACTGTTTGGATTGGTCAATACACTTCTTTCAAACGATCCAGAAACCTTGAAGAGACATCTGAGGTAAGGGGGAGAGGAGGAAGTGTGTGCAAAGGGAGGGAGAGTGGGTGGATGTGGAGGAGGGAGGGAGGGAGAGAGGGAGAGTGGGTGTGGAGGAGGGTGGGAGGGAGAATGGGTGAGGAGGAGGGTGGGAGGGGGAGTGGGTGAGGAGGAGGGTGGGAGGGGGAGTGGGTGGGTGGGGACCACCTCCAAAGGGGAGGAAGCAAGAATATTGTGCCTTAGACTGCTGGTTGGTTCCGAGATAAGTACATATGGACTTCTAGTGGAGCTGTCTAAGTCGTTTGATTCATTTTGTCTCACTGGTGACCTTTGTTGGTACAGTGGACAGGGTTGCCATGGTGATTTATGAATTGCCTGAAATCGATGAGCAATAAATTGAGTTGCTATGGTTACCTAGGGTTTACTAGCAAAAAAATAAAGTTGCCATGGGGATGATGTTTTTTTCCTTTTGCAGCATTCAGAGATATTCTGTGATTCCTCTGTCACCCAACTCTGGTCTGATTGGCTGGGTGCCTCACTGTGACACCATTCACTCTTTGATCAGAGACTACCGAGAAAAGAAGAAGATTATGTTGAACATTGAGCATCGCCTCATGTTGCAGGTATGGTCACCATCCCCTCACTTATGGTCACCATCGCCTCACTTGTGGTCACCATCCCCTCACTTATGGTCACCATCCCCTCACTTATGGTCACCATCCCCTCACTTATGGTCACCTTCCCCTCACTTATGGTCACCATCCCCTCACTTATGGTCACCTTCCCCTCACTTATGGTCACCTTCCCCTCACTTATGGTCACCTTCCCCTCACTTATGGTCACCTTCCCCTCACTTATGGTCACCATCCCCTCACTTATGGTCACCTTCCCCTCACTTATGGTCACCATCCCCTCACTTATGGTCACCTTCCCCTCACTTATGGTCACCTTCCCCTCACTTATGGTCGGTCACCTTCCCCTCATCATCCCTTACTTATGGTCACCTTCCCTCTTCACTTAAGAGAAGTGTTGCAGGGTTACGTTGGGGAAATAGGAACTCTAGACTAGTTTAAACATAATGACCATTTTAACCTCTAAAGTATATTGCATGTGAGAGCTCACATTGGGTGCCATTTATTGAAGGCACAGCAAGTACTCTTGAGAAAGGAGATATCTCCTTTCCCCTGCTCTGGGTCATGTGACTGTAGTACTATGGCCCCATTTGCACTGCTATTCTATTTAACGCCTCCTTTCTCTTCCCCAGACCTCCCCTGACTATGACCACCTGATGTTGCTTCAGAAGGTAGAGGTGTTTGAGCACGCCATTGAAAGCACCACCAGTGGTGACGACCTAGCCAGAGTCCTGTGGCTCAAGAGTCCTTCCTCAGAGGTATGTGTTGGAGAGAACATACTTCATGTGACCCTCTGCCCCCCCAATCCCCTGATGCAGGTGTGGTTTGACAGACGTACCAACTACACAAGGTCACTCGCAGTCATGTCCATGGTGGGATATATACTGGGATTGGGTGATAGGTAAGGTGTGGGTGTGTGTGGGGGTGTATATGTGTGTATGGGTGGGTGGGTGTGTTTGCATGTGTGAATGCAACGTGTTGTAGGTAATTAATTAACTATTTATGCTGGGTACTGGTTAGCCAAAGCTCGTAAGGTCAGTTCCTCAGCCAATATAGACCCCTTGGGATGACAAGCACACTGTATCTGGATGAATGTACACATGTGAAATAATTTTTTATGTTACCACCTGACCTCCTTAATGCCCAACACAAGGCATCCCTCAAACCTGATGTTGGATCGGCTCACTGGGAGAATTCTGCACATCGATTTTGGAGACTGCTTTGAGGTTGCTATGACGAGAGAAAAGTTCCCAGAAAAGATTCCTTTCCGCCTGACCCGAATGTTGGTCAATGCAATGGAGGTGGGTGTGGCTTGCAAGAATGTTGATCTGGTTAGGGAGGGGTTAAAGGTGTTTGTGTGCATGTGTCTGTGAAGGTGCAGTCTGGAGGTGTCAGTGATTGTGCCATGTCTTTGAACAAAACATGTTCACTCACACTTGCACACATGTACACACATATACACACACATACACACACAAACACATCACACTTTGCAGGTTACTGGGATTGAAGGGAACTTCCGTCGTACCTGTAACAGTGTGATGAGTGTTTTGAGGGAGAACAAGGACAGTGTGATGGCTGTGCTGGAAGCATTCGTGTATGATCCTCTGCTCAACTGGAGGCTGATTGATGGTTTGTTTATTAACATTTGCTAATAATGATTGGTCATGTACACGTATTTAATGAGCCAACAGCTAGTTATAACAGATAAGTAACTAGCTTTAATACAACTTAAAGAAATTTTCCTGTGTCTAGAAAATAGTTCTTTATAATACAAAAATTACAATTACATCACCTGATCCTTGTGTCATTTGTACTATTTTTAGAACATGTGAAACCAAAGGGACGAGGTGGATGTGAGGAAAACTGGAACCCCACTTCTGACACCTGTTCCATGTATGTTAATATTTTAACATGTTAACACTGTGGCGTGGTGTGCCTGATGACTCTTCTGATTGAAATTGTGTGTATGTATAGTCCTCTGCACATTAACCCCCCTTCCCTCCGTCCATCCTCCTTCCTTCCCTCCATCCATCCTCCTTCCCTTCCCGTCATCCTCCTCCTTCCCTTCCCCTCCATCCATCCGCCCCTCCATCCCTCCATCCATCCCTCCTTCCCTTCCTCCATCCATCCTCCTTCCTTCCCTCCATCCACCTCCTTCCCTTCCCTCCATCCTCCTAAGCTCCTCCTTCCCTTCCCTCCATCCTCCTCTCCCGTTCCCTCCATCCTCCATCCTCCTCCCTTCCCTCCATCCATCCTCCTTCCCTTCCCTCCATCCATCCTCCTTCCCTTCCCTCCATCCATCCTCCTTCCCTCCATCATAGCCTCTCCCAGCAGACCTGGACAGACAGAAGGTAATTACATAAATGATTAAAATGCACAGTGCTGCAATATATTCCCCTCCTTTCCTCCCCCTGCCTTTCCTCTCCCCTCCCTTTCCTCCCCCCTCCCTTTCCTCTCTCCTCCCCCTCCCTCCTCTCCCTTCCCCTACCTCATCTCCCCTCCCCTCCTACCTCATCAGATCGTGAGCCAGAGGAAGTAAGCAAAAAGGCTCTGCAGATCACACGTCGAGTGAGGGAGAAGTTGACTGGTAAGTGAACATGGTTGCCTGTGTCTACAGAATATGACCACCTGTGTATACACATAAAGGGAACACCAATGAGCATACAAATTGTATCTAATGCCTCACATTCACACACACCACATCCACACACACTACATCCACACACACACACCAATCCACACACACTACATCCACACACACCAATCCACACACATCCGCACACACCACATCCACACACATCCACACATACCACATCCACAACACCACATCCACACACACCACATCCACACACACATCACAGGTAATGATTTTCCGCGAGAGAAGGCTAACCTGGATGTGGACAAACAGGTTCAACTACTTATTGAACAAGCAACCAGTCACGAAAACCTGTGCCAATGTTACATTGGATGGTGCCCATTCTGGTGAAAGTGAATATGAACGACTCCTTTGTATTTGCCTAGTACATTTTCTACAAGGATATGCCTTTTTTGTGGTGTGTGTGTGTGCTTTTCTCTGTTGTGACGTTAAATGATGTTCACACATGCAATGTACGTGGGCTCGTGTGGTAAGTTCTGTATCAGAGTGCAGAAGAAATCATCCTCCTGGATACTCTACCTCCTTGTCCTCCTGTCATCTAGTTATGTAGTTTCAGAATAATGAACATGTGACATGTGTCCCTCCCCCTCCAGGCCTGAACACCCAGCATAACGAATTCACTTCACTCAATACTGTGTTATTAAGGATTATAATTGCTCTTATATAGTTAATTGAAGCACCAATAACTATCAATCTTTTAAAAGGACAGGAGAAAATGTGACAAGTGAGAAACCATATAAGGCTACATGATATGTTTCCAGTTACATTGTTAGGATGTAATATTATGTAGCCTTATATGGCTTTTCACATGCACACCTACCTACATACCACGTACATACAGTGTGCCTTCCAAAGGACTAGCTGTTGTTGCAGTAAGATGAGGTAGCTTTGGTAGTTCAGCCTTCTGACCTGCCCCACAACACATTGTTGAGCAAGATGATCTTGTGAATAGGAAGGTGGCTACATGGCTACATGCTTCCATACACACTAGCTTGAATCATTGTGTGTGATACACACTAGCTTGAATCATTGTGAGTGATGCGCACTAGCTTGAATCATTGTGTGTGATACGCACTAGCTTGAATCATTGTGTGTGATACACACTAGCTTGAATCATTGTGTGTGATCACACTAGCTTGAATCATTGTGTGTGATACGCACTAGCTTGAATCATTGTGTGTGATCACACTAGCTTGAATCATTGTGTGTGACACACAGCAAATGTGGTGTGCACAGACGTGTGGTTAAAAGTGTTACTTCAAACTCTGGACCTCACAAAAGTGTTGAGCAAATTCACTTCACAATATGTCACAGGTGACTTCATTTATAAATGACAAGGTTGTTTGCATATTAGAGAGCCACAAGTTTCACACACACCCACACCACACACACACCAGCCTGGAGTTACATAACACTTTCATTTTATCATTTGAACTTAAATGAAATATCAATGTGTGCTCACATGTTCAGATATGCCATACAAAATAGCACAGTTTACACATGTAGGACTTGGTCATCTGTGGACATGTGCTTCTGGACTCCTGGTCCCAAACATGGCTCTATTGACTTCAGTGA
>JABACO010000008.1:283604-301222 GCA_013339895.1 Ephydatia muelleri | reverse complement strand
AGGGGTATGGGAAGGGAGGGGGGGTATGGAGGGGTATGGGAAGGGAGGGGTAGGGTATGGGAAGGGAGGGGTATGGGAAGGGAGGGGTATGGGAAGGGAGGGGTATGGGAGGGTATGGGTAGGGGAGGGGTATGGGAAGGGAGGGGGGGTATGGGAAGGGAGGGGTATGGGAAGGGAGGGGTATGGGAGGGAGGTATGGGAGGGGTATGGGAAGGGAGGGGTATGGGAAGGGAGGGGTATGGGAAGGGAGAGGTATGGGAAGGGAGGGGTATGGGAAGGGAGGGGTATGGGAAGGGAGGGGTATGGGAAGGGAGAGGTATGGGAAGAGAGGGGTATGGGAAGAGAGGGGTATGGGAGGGGTACGGGAAGAGAGGGGTATGGGAAGGGAGAGGTATGGGAAGGGAGGGGTATGGGAGGGGTATGGGAAGGGAGAGGTTTGGGAAGGGAGGGGTATGGGAAGGGAGGGTATGGGAAGGGAGAGGTATGGGAAGGGAGGGGTATGGGAACGGAGGGAGGGTATGGGAAGGGAGGGGATATGGAGAGAACACAATAGCCACATAACAGTGCAGAAATAGTGGGGAATGACAGCGCTGTGATGGCACAGTGATGGCACAGTGATGGTAGAATGGGAATATGATAGCTACAAAACTGGCTTCTCGTTAGCTGGATCTTATTTCATGATGTCTGGCCACAGTAAGTATTAATTAGTGCAGTTACAAATATTAATATTAAACTGTACAATTTAAATTCAGGTGAAGCTGACAAAGTATAACTTAGGGCACAGGATGACATCATCTTCTACACACTGTACTGATTTTGGCAAAACGTAAAACATATTCAAATTGCTGCAATGACCCACTTGCCAAGTAAACATGCACGCCAAGTTGCACTCACCCCTTCCCAATGTTCTCTAAAAAGATATAAAATTATACTGATTTCAATGGAGAATGCAGGGAGAAAAAATAACACTAGTTTCGGACATCTTTGTTTCATAACACTTTTAAAGTAATATATTTCAAGATTGGAGATCTATTGTCTAATTATCAAATAGTTACCCCACTATCAAATAGTTACCCCACTATCACTGGAGACATTCTGCCACTTGGTGAGAGGTTCAGAGACCACGTGATACGATGGACTGTGCTGTTCAAGAAACCGAATGAAAGTGGATTTTCCTGTAGCTGGCGTCAAAGAGATGTCAACAGTTAAATCACTGGAAACTAAGAATGGCATGTTGTGCATGTAATGAACACACAAAGTCATGTGATGGCACATGAAGTCATGTGATTGACACATGAAGTCATGTGATGGCACATGAAGTCATGTGATGGCACATGAAGTCATGTGATTGACACATGAAGTCATGTGATGGCACATGAAGTCATGTGATGGCACATGAAGTCATGTGATTGACACATGAAGTCATGTGATGGCACATGAAGTCATGTGATGGCACATGAAGTCATGTGATGGCACATGAAGTCATGTGATTGACACATGAAGTCATGTGATGGCACATGAAGTCATGTGATGGGCAACACAGAGGCACATGATGATGAGCATACAGGTATGGAGGGGGGGCTGGGCTATCATGGTACAGAGGGATGGGGAAGACCAACACACCTTCAGTGTGATGGAGAGTTCTAATGCTTAAGGGATAGACTGGTGGGTGGGGCAGATGAATATGACCAGGGTGGGGATGTAAGGAGATATATATCACATAGAGCTATCTTCGTCTAGAATGCATTAAGGTGTTTTGTCTGGCTGTGGAGAGGGTCATATATTGCACAGGGGAGGGGTTTGTATGCTGCAATCACAGTTTTATGTTACCAAGAATGAATTCAGCTTCATAGACTTCTTTCTCGTGCACTAACAAACAGCAGGGCTATTTGCCTCCATCCATTAAAAAATAGACCCCAACATCCTCAGGCTATCCGAGTTCTTTTCCATTTTACACGCATTGTCGGCAGATATGATGCTGCCATTATCCGAATAACTTGTTCCCGTTACCATGGAGAACAAAATAATAAATTCTCTGGTTTTAGAGAGAGAACAACTGCTCTATGTTCATGGAGCTGCCATTCGCAGCATGGTCAACATAGTACACGTACATGAAGATCTATTCCAGCTTCATCTTTCGCATACTGCTAATCAATCTCGCGCCTAATCTCACGTGATGGCAGACGCTAGCATGACTTTTCGAAACGCGACTGCATGCTCACCAATGTTGCCTTCCACTGCAATCCTCCTCAGAACGCCCGTCACGGCGCTACACACCCTTTTCGCCGCTGGTTCAGTCATTTTCCCTCCAAGACGATACGCCACGTGGCCAATTACCTACTCGTCCCAAGACCGTATTAGCGAAGTTCTTAAAAAATAATTCATAAGCCATTACACATATATATGCACTCATTTTTAATTGCACTCCTGAGAAGTCTGTGAGTGTGTGAATGCATGAGCGCGAGACCAGTGGCATGATACAACACTGTTTCTTGTGGGGGGTAGAGGCCTAACACCAAGGGAAGTAATGGGCGTGGCATAACAACATACACTACACCTAAATGCAATCATAAAAACAAGAAGGGGCGGGGCAAAAACAACCAAAAAAAAAAAACAAAAAAAAAATCGAGGAAAAAAAAAACAGGATAGAGAAGCCAAATGTCCTTTGCCCTAGCAGAGGGTTTGATCTCACAGCTGCAAATCAGTTCCAGATCTTGAGGAAGCTGTCCCATGATCCAGTGGCAACAGCTAGCCCATCCTCTGTGACACCCAGGCAGCTGACACGGTTGTCATGGCCAGTGAGCACCCCCACACGCTCTCCCTTCAGAGTGTCCCACACATTGCAGTTGAAATCATCATATCCGGCCAGAAGGAGGCGCCCACTCTTTGAGAAGGCCACAGAGGTGATTCCCACCACTATCATCTCACTAGAATACAACATCAGCTCCTGTGTGTGTGTGTAAATAGTGAGGCAGGTCACATTACGCACAAATCCTGACCAATGCTTCGTTGTGTACAAACTGACGGTTAATTTACTATCAACACACGGAAACCGTCCATCTTTGAACACTTGTCACATAAGTACACATCCATTACTCACCTGGTCTGCTCTGATGTCAAACAGCCTGCATGTGGAATCATCAGAACCAGTAGCAAAGGCCTGACCATTGGGGAAGAACTGCACAGAACAAGAAACAGTCAATTATGGTAGCTTCATCAAAAATATGACTTTGGCTGGGGTCACATGACTAGAGGCTTTCATCACATGCCCCCCCCCCCCCCCCCCCCCCCCCCCCCCCCCCGCCTCCCCTCCCCCATGGGCACATAAGCATGATCACTCTTACTGTCACAGCATTGATGTCACTCTCATGACCAGTAAAGGTTTGTCTGCAGGCACCGCTCCTGATGTCCCAGAGCTATGGAGTGAGGAGGGTACAGGAGTGAGGAGGGTACAGTCTTCTAAGCAAATGCACTTAAGAGTTAAATCCAAGCTGATGCAGTGTGGGTGTGGCATTAGGGGCAAAACTAGTTGACCATTTAAAGTCATTACAGAATTCACACATTGCTCAAGACCATCAAATGAGAACTATACTATGAAGTCATCAACTACATCCACACAGAACAGGTCCAAGAACTTTCTACATCCTGACTTCTACTATTCAACACGACTTCCTACACAAGGTACCATCAAACTCAGTTTTAAAATCTTACCAAACTGAAAAGCACACTACTTTGTTGGTGTGCCCCCTCCTCCCCATCCCTCTCACCTTAGCGGAGGAGTCACATGCTCCAGACACAAAGCTGGTGTGATCTGGCCCAAGACTGATACTCATCACATCTCCAGTGTGGCCCACAAAGTTCACAATAGCTTGACCTGTCTCTGTGTCCCAGAGGGAACTGAGACATAGAAGATGGGTAGGGAACATTGATGATCTCTAGATCAATAGCTTTCATGTACACACAAACATATGCACACACACACACACCACACCACGCACACACACATACCACATACATGTGCACAACATCACAAAGGAACACACCACACCATTCACATTCTTTTATATACAGTTTAAAAGGTACTTAAAACCAGTTAACCGACCATTCGCGTCTAGTCTCCATCAACAGTCACATGAGATGCAGTGTGCATGACTGAAGAAGTGCCATGTGTTTGACAAAACGGTACAGCCGAAATTTAGTTTTAAGTTTATTTGATTCTCCATCATCAAGAATGATGTGAATCTCTGGACAGGGGTATGGCACGGTACGAGGACAGGACAGGGGTATGGCACGGTACGAGGACAGGACAGGGGTATTGCACGGTACGAGGACAGGACAGGGGTATTGCACGGTACGAGGACAGGACAGAGGTATGGCACGGTACAAGTGGGTGGTGCCATATCACCACACCCCCAAACACGCCGTGCCACGCCTACCTTGGCCCAGACCCCTGCCAAGGGTATGTAGACAAGTAAATACGTTCCCCACAATACCGTTTTAGAGGTTAATAGAATACCAATAACTTATCCTCTATATAACCAAACCTAAATCGTTAATGACAACACCAAAAGCAACCACACCCTATCCTCTGCACTCGTACAGCCACACCCACCAGCCCTGAAGCTCACCAGACCATGTCCCCAGAGGAGGTGAGTATCTGGGAGTCGTCAAGGAAGCGGCAGGAGGAGAGGTAGCCATTGTGCCCCTGAAGCTCCTTGCTCACACGCACGTTGCCCTCCTTGGTCCTCAGACTGTAGATGGAGCAGATATTGTCCAGACCACCACACACGCCACAAAGCTGCCAGAAGGAGCATACGCGCAGGTCATTACCCAGCTGGAGCGAAGAGGAATGGCGTGGACCTGTGGAGGAGGGGAGGGGAGGGAGGAGGTGGAGCAGGGGGGGGGAGGGGAGAGAGGGAGGGAAAGAAAAGTGTGGAGTCAGATTTGAACAAATGGATAGTTTGTAGGGCAATGGTAGGAGGTCAGAGGGAATAAGAACCCTTTGAAGGAACATAGGGCAATGGTAGGAGGTCAGAGGGAATAAGAACCCTTTGAAGGAACATAGGGCAATGGTAGGAGGTCAGAGGGAATAAGAACCCTTTGAAGGAACATAGGGCAATGGTTGGAATGAATCACAAGAGCAGTCTTTTTTTGGAAGACAGAGCTCTGCCATATATGGATAGGTTATTATTAGTTTCTGGCAGAGTAACCAACATCTGTGGAATGTGTTACATCCCACAGGCTAGCGATTAAAAAGATGCCCACACACACACACACGACACACAAAGACACACACGACATACAAAGACACACACACCACACATACACACACACACACCACATACATACACAAACACACACACACACCACAAACATACACAAACATACACAAACACACACACACACACACACACACCACACACACACACACACACACACACACACACACACACACACACACACACACACACACACACACACACACACACACACAAACACACAGACATAGGTAGGCAACAAAACCAGCAACAACAAACAACACCACACCTAGGAACACCACACACACCACAAACCTTGTTTGTGGTGTAAGCATCCCACACGATCAGCTTTCCATCTTGAGATGCACTCACTAGATTCCTGGAGCAGGAGGGAAAGTCTCTGTCATCTACCGAGGTCAACCCAAGGTCAACTGTGCAGTACACAAAACCACACCCACCTGACCTCATACACTCATTTAATAGCACTGTGTGCAGACATCATTAGCTGCTTGCTTCATGACCCTAATTGATGCCCATCATCTACTGGCATTAGGGCACTTGTGAGTTATGCTCACAATCACACTCATCCATTCCAGTTGCCATCATTACCATACCTTAGAGCCCATTGGGAAAGAGGAATGCCTTAAATATCACCACCACCATCATCACCACACTGCTCAGTTAATGGTTGATGCTGTTATCCAATTAATCCTCCATATCCAAAGCCCCCCCCCCACACCTAGATCCACTCTTTTATGCTGCACACATCCAAGACACCTAGACCCCCAGAGGTCACCAGAAATGTTACAGGAAAGTATGACTACAGTGGCAATCTGGTAGTGTAAGCAATACAATACACACCAGTCGTGGAGGACCAACCACACCCTCACCACATCTACATCACAGTCAACCACACACAGTCAACCACACCCTCACCACATCACATTGTCCCAATCCCCTCACCACATCAGTCAACCATACCCTCATCACATCAGTCAACCACACCCTCATCACATCAGTCAACCACACCCTCATCACATCAGTCAGCCATACCCTCATCACATCAGCCAACTACACCCTCATCACATCAGCCAACTACACCCTCATCACATCAGCCAGCCATACCCTCATCACAACAGACAACCATACCCACATCACAACAGACAACTACACCCTCTTCACATCAGTCAACCACATCCTCACCACATCACATTGTCACAAATCCCTAAGGTGTTATATCAAACTTTCATCCCATACATTCTTCTCCACGGATTTAAGGTGTATGGTCACATCAGTCAACCACACCCTCATCACATCAGTCAGCCATACCCTCATCACATCAGCCAACTACACCCTCATCACATCAGCCAACTACACCCTCATCACATCAGCCAGCCATACCCTCATCACAACAGACAACCATACCCACATCACAATAGACAACTACACCCTCTTCACATCAGTCAACCACATCCTCACCACATCACATTGTCACAAATCCCTAAGGTGTTATATCAAACTTTCATCCCATACATTCTTCTCCACGGATTTAAGGTGTATGGACACAGGACACTTCACCTCCACCCCATATGCTACACACACACACACACACACACACACACACACACACACACACACACACACACACACACACACACACACACACACACACACCACACACTTTCCCTCACATTCATAGCAATAGGGTTCAGGCCATGAATATTGTTAAATTTAGACCAAGTATTAACCACCCCTCCCACCTACACCCACACTTCCTCCCTCCCATGCTAAATGTACTCACCTTGAATCAGATGCCCAATGCATGGCATAGATCTTGGCCAGGTGACCACGCAGTGTCTTACGGGTACGGAGACTGATGCGACCAACCGTTTGAGTGGGTTGGGCCACCTGTGGTGAAGTAATGGCCACACCCATCCCCATGACATCATATGCACTAAATATGTCCCACAGGTGGAAAATAAAGCACACCACTCAACACATGTTACAGCTATTTCCACAATCAGACCATGTGGTGCTAAATCCACACATTCACACCTTGTAACTAACATCTCTCCCTGACAGGAGCCTGGCTATCCTCTCCCTGACATCTCGCTGGCTATCCTCTCCTGACATCTCTCTGGCTATCCTCTCCTGACATCTCTCTGGCTATCCTCTCCTGACATCTCTCTGGCTATTCTCAATCTCTCCTGACATCTCTCTGGCTATTCTCTCCTGACATCTCTCTGGCTATTCTCTCCTGACATCTACCTGGCTATCCTCTCCTGACATCTCTCTGGCTATTCTCTCCTGACATCTCTCTGGCTATTCTCTCCTGACATCTCTCTGGCTATTCTCTCCTGACATCTCTCTGGCTATTCTCTCCTGACATCTCTCTGGCTATTCTCTCCTGACATCTCTCTGGCTATTCTCTCCTGACATCTCTCTGGCTATTCTCTCCTGACATCTCTCTGGCTATTCTCTCCTGACATCTCTCTGGCTATTCTCTCCTGACATCTCTCTGGCTATTCTCTCCTGACATCTCTCTGGCTATTCTCTCCTGACATCTCTCTGGCTATTCTCTCCTGACATCTCTCTGGCTATTCTCTCCTGACATCTCTCTGGCTATTCTCTCCTGACATCTCTCTGGCTATTCTCTCCTGACATCTCTCTGGCTATTCTCTCCTGACATCTCTCTGGCTATTCTCTCCTGACATCTACCTCGCTATGTACCTTTAGACCCAATTTAGGTCTGATGTTGATACAAGCACAAAATCACACCCACACACCATATGCAACTGTGCACACAGCTCACTGCAAACGCATGCGAAATACATGAAATGGCCCTATCACACACACATGGCCACATACATACACACACACACACACACACACACACACACACACACACACACACACACACACACAATACACACACAAACACACACACACACACACACACACAACACTCCAACTGCACAAACACTTACATCAGATAGTGTTGTGTCGTTCACAGCCATGCGCGCTTCCTGTGAACAAAAATCATTAAAAACCGGACAAATTATCACACTATTGATGTACCGCTACCACCACATATGCACTCCCTCTCATCCCCCTCCCCTCACATTAAAAGAACTCCCCGCTTTGCTCTCCCAGTACGCTACAGAACCAGTGTACGTGTATAAAGCACACGCCATGCACCCGTTGTCCTGTGTGCTTGCTTAGGTACCACGTCAGGACAGCTAAGGGTCGCCATACAAAAGGGGTGCTATGGCACAATTGTACCTTAAACGAGGATTTCACGACATGTCGGGGAACTTAGAACCCCAAACGTGCGTACAGGACCCAACATCTGCGCACGCCACGCCACCAAGTCCCTGCGTGTGGTTGTCAAATGCTCTATACGTCACGCAGCACGAACCTAACAACTTATTCCCGACGTCTCCATTATAAACGGACCCACTCCGCTGTTTTTAACATAAGGTAATGTGCAAACTGGTATTGAAGCTCATATGCAAAACATAGGGCAGCCATTTTTTCCCCTTACCACACCCAATTGTGCTCAAGCAGTCCGCTCCCTGTTGACCCTTTTGTTATAAGCAACTTACTCTGATCTTCTTTCTGAGGGTTTCTGCCTCATTTCGCAATGCATCCAATTCCCCAGACATATCGACTGTGTTCAAATCACGAAAACAACGAAGTCTTGATTTATGATGCTTAGAAAATCCCCTTATCCACGTAGTGGCTCAAATTAACACTACAGTAGCTCCTCAGCGGAAGAAGTAAGTCCGGGTAACAGCACTCACTTGCAATACCTGTCCCTTAGCGTCAACAGGAATGCCTCCGTAACCGTTTATGGAACGATGTCGTCATCGATTACGGATAAATATATACAGCACAATGAGCGCATGCGCTAATTTCCGAAGTTGCCCATCAACAAGAAAAATATAGAATGAAAACCTAAACACGTCGGGCAACAAAAGCGGGGGGGAAAAAAACAACAACAAAAAAGCAGTTACAAAGAAGAGAACTGTCATGTTAAGAGTTCGAGAAAGCTAACTTAGTTACTAGCCACCATGCTTTGTCCTGCAGCTGCCTCCTCTTCCTTTTCTTCTTCATCCTCCTGCAACTGGAACTTAGGACGCTTTGAATCTCTTTCCAAAAACTCGCTTCCTTCCTGCAATTAACCGTCAGTAAGATACATGTTACAACCCATCCCATCCTCTTGCGATCTAGTCCCCAGTCCATGCACACCAGTCCCCTGTCAATGTATACTAATCCCCAGTTCACCCATTCACACTCCCCACCAGATAATGCCACTAGGTTTTAGTACATCACATTGTAACAAGAGCCCAGAAAATAGGCAATGCAACATGAAGCAAGGACTGCCAAATCCCAATTAGTGCCATACACAACATGCCACACCCACCCTTCCTTACTAAATGTTTCACCTCTGATTATCCCTTCCCTTGCATAACACTGATGTTACCATGGAGATCAACTATTGTGCCAACACACATAATTAAACAATTAACAATTAAAAATGATGTCATAATAAATGGGGATGTGAGAAAGCTTCCCTTTTTTTAATGCACACCATCAACCTCCCTCACACACAGTACAGTCATGCTCCAGGTTAATTCTCAAATGCCACTTCACTTTTGTGATATCAGGACATCACTCACACACCTATATGCCACCATTTTATCCCAAGTACATTGCCAATGTGTTCTACCATATATGTGATATTACAGTTCAGACAGACATGCAGATGTGAACATACAATGCAGACTGACAACCCACACACCCACACCCACACCCACATGCACACACATCCACACACCTTGGCGGTCTGTGCCATTGTTGTGGTCCTCTTCACTGAAGGCTTTTTCTCCTCCGAACTTTCAGATAGCTTACGGGTCTGTGACCTGGTACGACCAAGTTCTCCACTGCTCCCCAAAATATGAGCTCCATCCTATGAGAGGGAAGGTGGGCAATGATTAGAATGCATCCAAAATTGTCCTCTTCGCCCCACTTCAAAAGGTGGCAACAGAAACAAAGGCAAAGAAGCTTCTCCCTATCCTTCCCTGGTACATATTTACATCTTCTGATTACACTAATAAATCTGTATGACCACTTTCATTAAGTAATTTGTGAAGG
The DNA here is from genome assembly GCA_013339895.1 of Ephydatia muelleri. Lineage (NCBI taxonomy): Eukaryota > Metazoa > Porifera > Demospongiae > Spongillida > Spongillidae > Ephydatia > Ephydatia muelleri. The sequence continues at coordinate 290,807 of JABACO010000008.1, read as the reverse complement.
AGAGAGCGGCTACACGTGTCATTCTAGCATGGGACTTCTGGCCCTAGCCATATGCGACGATCATATAACAATGATGGTGGTCGGAGGGGGTGGGGCCACATGACGGTGAAGGTGATCACATGTTGTCAGAATGCAGACCACTCCCAACCATCCGATGACAGGACAAGAAACTATCGCAGGTATGTCTCCACAATGTGGTTCAAGGGGATATCTACTCCCTTTCCACGGAATAACAAAGCCCAACAAATCACAACACTCATCCTGTCATTGTCTCTTTCGTGGAAAACACACACAAACAATCCACATATGGCCAGCTATTGTTTGGACCTCTGGTGTGATGACCAATTTATCAAGTTAAGGATTAAGAAGTTAATAACTACAAATGAATTGTATAAATCTAGAGAAACCAATAACGCCATGGGATAGCCTGTTCAATTCAACATATCAGTGACATAACTATTCTTCTATCAATGACATCAACATTGACACAATATCCTCTACAAGACAATATATGCCTTATATGGGCATAGCACAAGATGATTTGGTGGCACTTGGGCTTCTGCTCCATTGGTCATACCCATAGCTTCCACTCTAATTAAGGTGACATCATCAAGAGGATAAGGTGAGAGAAGGGTGACCACAAGATAAATATACTCCCTTCAATACCTGCCCATCTCCCTTCAATACACCCCACCCCCTTCAATACATGCCCATCTCCCTTCAATACATGCCCATCTCCCTTCAATACATGCCCATCTCCCTTCAATACATGCCCATCTCCCTTCAATACACCCCACCCCCTTCAATACATGCCCATCTCCCTTCAATACATGCCCATCTCCCTTCAATACATGCCCATCTCCCTTCAATACATGCCCATCTCCCTTCAATACATGCCCATCTCCCTTCAATACATGCCCATCTCCCTTCAATACATGCCCATCTCCCTTCAATACAACCCCACCCCCTTCAATACATGCCCATCTCCCTTCAATACATGCCCATCTCCCTTCAATACATGCCCATCTCCCTTCAATACATGCCCATCTCCCTTCAATACATGCCCATCTCCCTTCAATACATGCCCATCTCCCTTCAATACATGCCCATCTCCCTTCAATACATGCCCATCTCCCTTCAATACATGCCCATCTCCCTTCAATACATGCCCATCTCCCTTCAATACATGCCCATCTCCCTTCAATACATGCATTTCTCCATCCAATACAAGTTGTTGTACAGTAACATTTTAAGTGATGGTGTGTGTATCTTGTGTACAGCACATGTCAACACAGTTAAATTTCATTACTGTTTTGTTGAACCTACGCCTTACAAAGGCACTACTAAGGCTACATAGCCACCATCTCTAAAGCAACACTCAAGATTGTTGATCCATGCATGGTGGTATGCCTTGCTCATCAAGCATACCTTAAGTCATGACCACACCCATCACTGCATACCCTAAGTCATGACCACACCCATCACTGCATACCCTAAGTCATGACCACACCCATCACTGCATACCCTAAGTCATGACCACACCCATCACTGCATACCTTAAGTCATGACCACACCCATCCCTGCATACCCTAAGTCATGACCACACCCATCCCTGCATACCCTAAGTCATGACCACACCCATCCCTGCATACCCTAAGTCATGACCACACCCATCACTGCATACCCTAAGTCATGACCACACCCATCACTGCATACCTTAAGTCATGACCACACCCATCACTGCATACCCTAAGTCATGACCACACCCATCACTGCATACCCTAAGTCATGACCACACCCATCACTGCATACCCTAAGTCATGACCACACCCATCCCTGCATATCCTAAGTCACTACAGAGCAACATGATTTTGGTTTCCATGGTACTGTAAACATATCACCATGAGAACTCTTTGTGGGGCCTGAATTCAAGTACACATCGTGGTGTATTGCCATTGTAGTGTTCCAGGAATACATGTTATAGTCCAACAAAGGACGCTTCCTAGCAATTATGTAAACAAGATTGTGAGGGAATACACCTGTACATCAGAGGTGAGGTCAAGAGGTGTACATCAGAGGTGAGGTCAAGAGGTGTACATCAGAGGTGAGGTCAAGAGGCGTACATCAGAGGTGAGGTCAAGAGGTGTACATCAGAGGTGAGGTCAAGAGGTGTACATCAGAGGTGAGGTCAAGAGGTGTACATCAGAGGTGAGGTCAAGAGGTGTACATCAGAGGTGAGGTCAAGAGGTGTACATCAGAGGTGAGGTCAAGAGGTGTACATCAGAGGTGAGGTCAAGAGGCGTACATCAGAGGTGAGGTCAAGAGGCGTACATCAGAGGTGAGGTCAAGAGGCGTACATCAGAGGTGAGGTCAAGAGGCGTACATCAGAGGTGAGGTCAAGAGGTGTACATCAGAGGTGAGGTCAAGAGGTGTACATCAGAGGTGAGGTCAAGAGGTGTACATCAGAGGTGAGGTCAAGAGGCGTACATCAGAGGTGAGGTCAAGAGGCGTACATCAGAGGTGAGGTCAAGAGGCGTACATCAGAGGTGAGGTCAAGAGGCGTACATCAGAGGTGAGGTCAAGAGGCGTACATCAGAGGTGAGGTCAAGAGGTGTACATCAGAGGTGAGGTCAAGAGGCGTACATCAGAGGTGAGGTCAAGAGGCGTACATCAGAGGTGAGGTCAAGAGGCGTACATCAGAGGTGAGGTCAAGAGGCGTACATCAGAGGTGAGGCCAAGAGGTGTACATCAGAGGTGAGGTCAAGAGGTGTACATCAGAGGTGAGGTCAAGAGGTGTACAACAGAGGTGAGTCAAGAGGTGTACATCAGAGGTGAGGTCAAGAGGTGTACATCAGAGGTGAGGTCAAGAGGTGTACATCAGAGGTGAGGTCAAGAGGTGTACATCAGAGTGAGGTCAAGAGGTGTACATCAGAGGTGAGGTCAAGAGGTGTACATCAGAGGTGAGTTAAAGAGGCGTACATCAGAGGTGAGGTCAAGAGGCGTACATCAGAGGTGAGGTCAAGAGGCGTACATCAGAGGTGAGGTCAAGAGGTGTACATCAGAGGTGAGGTCAAGAGGCGTACATCAGAGGTGAGGTCAAGAGGCGTACATCAGAGGTGAGGTCAAGAGGCGTACATCAGAGGTGAGGTCAAGAGGCGTACATCAGAGGTGAGGCCAAGAGGTGTACATCAGAGGTGAGGTCAAGAGGTGTACATCAGAGGTGAGGTCAAGAGGTGTACAACAGAGGTGAGTCAAGAGGTGTACATCAGAGGTGAGGTCAAGAGGTGTACATCAGAGGTGAGGTCAAGAGGTGTACATCAGAGGTGAGGTCAAGAGGTGTACATCAGAGTGAGGTCAAGAGGTGTACATCAGAGGTGAGGTCAAGAGGTGTACATCAGAGGTGAGTTAAAGAGGTGTACATCAGAGGTGAGGTCAAGAGGTGTACATCAGAGGTGAGCAGGGTGGGGAAACACCATAAACCGAATGCCACTCGGGATATACACTTTTCTGTCATCTGAGGTACAAAATAAGTTCCAACATGAATGTAGCCAAGTGCATTAAGATAGTCTTAAGTGCTGGTCGGTGAGAGCTCTGCCATCTAATAGCTGACAGTTGATGTTCTACATGTAAACACGTATTGGGCAACATTTTGTTTGGTATAGAGTGTTTGGTATAGAGTGGTTGGTTTTCAGAGTATAAGTTCATCTAGGTGTCTGCATGTGCATTGCTGCTGTAACCCTCTTCCTCCTCCCCCTTGTTTGTTCCCACCCCACCTCTCTCCCTCCTCCCCCTTGTTTGTTCCCACCCCACCTCTCTCCCTCCTCCTCCTTGTTCTTATGCTATCTGGGTTCAGGTAACGTATGACAACCGAATTTCATAGCTGAAAGCAAGCTAAAATGTGTTCATAATTCTCCAGTCAAGTTCCAAGATGATTTTGTGTTGAGCGGTGCGTGTTAGAGGTTTCCTCGAAGAAGTGGGCTTCCTCTTGTGGAGTGTTTGTTGCTAGGTTAGGAGAGATGTGGACACACCTCTGCCAAATAAGTATTGCTAGTGTACTTGGAACTAATATGTGTGGAGTTGCCATTGGAGAGGATAGGGCACACTATATACTTGGATACAGTTAGTCAAATATTACCTGCTACCTGTACAATGCTACCTATTACAATACTGTCATTGCAAATGTTCAAATTCCATTACAATAAAACTTGTAAAAAGCAGTACTTTTTGCGCAACAATCTATCGGGACCTGTGTCACCCTTCTAGGATTAATTGAGGATTGATGTACATCATTAAACTCGCATCTAGAGGGACAAAAGTGAAACAGATCGCTTATCTATTTGTCGCAATCGAACGACAACACTAAGATCTACAGTTTGATGTTGGTTCCATGTCACAAAATGGTGCACTTTTAGAGAGAAATAAAAAAAGGTCCCCAGTCCCAAAAATCATAGTCGTCACCTTCTTTCTTCTGGAACATATAACTCAAGGTACTAACAGTTTTGAAAAACAGCAATAGTATCAATCGCTTCAGAATGTATCCACACGGTGTCCTTAAGGTCACATAGACGTGCGCCAACTACAAAGAGCAGTACCTTATGTGGTAGCAAGTTCTATATAGGAATTGTAGCATTATAAAGAAATCATCAGAAGAGAACGAGGCTAAATCCCGAGCACACTATCAAGCAAATCCCGAAAAGAAGGCCTCTGTACACACAGCTAAAAGGCTGATCCCAAAAAGACAGGTTCTGTACGCAACAGCTAGCCTAAAATGCAGATATTGAATCTAAGCGATCTGCTAAAGGCAGCGATATCAAGAGGACCTCGAGGAGAACCATGCTGCTCAAAGGCAGAAGTACGAGGACAATTCAGCTGCCATTAAAGCATCTGAAAGGAGCTGGTATTGAAATGACCCCGATGCTGTCTGATTAGCTAAACGTATGCCATACCAGACCTGTCCAGACTTAAAGTGAGCTGCCAAGATGACACGGTATCGCAGGGGTCTTAGAACTACCACGACCACCCAAAGGTATGTTATAGCATGTTGTATTGCACTAGCAAAGGGGTAAGATGTGCATGCAATATGTGTAAAACACTGACCAAGGATAGGCACAAAACCATTCAGTGTACAGTCTCCTTTGTGACCTGTCTATTGAATATTGGGGGTGCAATCTTTAGAAGGTCATTAATCTGATGTATAACACCTAAGGTTGTTAGATGAAATAAAACAATATGACTGCAACCATATCTATAAACTAAACTCTCCCATAATGGAGAGCAATTCTTAGCTTTTAAATGGTGTTAGTAACTGTTTTTTTTTCCAAGCCTCTAGCCCTGGTGACCCCATTGGTAATTAAGTATTAGGTTCTTTATGTGATGCATGGCTTCACTTTTAACACACACCACACACACACACACACACACACACACACACACACACAAACACACACACACACACACACACACACACATGCATGCCTCAGTGAATACTTATGTTGCTATTGATTTTTGTTAGGGTTGGCTAACTATTAATGACATTTCCTTCTCTCTATAGCTACTCCCTGTACAAACCCAACCCTTGTGCAAAAATGTAGTAGTGTTCCCCCCCCCCCAGCACAGCCTCCCCCCCTCCCCCCCAGCACAGCCACCACACCACCATCTCTAGCATGGCCACCACCACCACCATCTCTAGCATGGCCACCACCACCACCATCTCTAGCATGGCCACCACCACCACCACCATCTCTAGCATGGCTACCACCACCACCATCTCTAGCATGGCTGGCACCACCACCACCATCTCTAGCATGGCCACCACCACCACCATCTCTAGCATGGCCACCACCACCTTCACCTTCAAATGGACTCACAACAGTATAAAGCAAGGCCATCAGGTGAGGTGGGGCCTAATAAACATATACCCCCCCCCCCTCCCCCATCTCCGTAAAAAAAACTTACAATACAAGTAAATAAAAACATTCTCAATACGAGAAAGTTGGTTGCAAATAGGATTGAAAGACAATGGTGGTGTAAAAAGCATGGAAACAAGATTTGACTGGAATGGGACTGGGTAAAATGAAATTGGCCTATATTTAGCACACTCAGTACATTCTAAAATAGTGCATGCTGATGCCAGAGTGTGCTAAAAATAGGCCTAGTTCATTGTACCCCCAGTCCCATTCCAGTCAAATCTTGTTTCCGGGCTTTTTACACCAACATTGTCTTTCAATCCTATGGAAATGCAATGTTTGTTCAATGGATTGACTTGACATGCATTCCATGAGTATGGAATCAAGAATGAAAGATAAACAGTCAGAGAAAATTAAGAATATGATAAACGAGGGCAACTTTGATGCCTGTAGTGAACCGAGATACACTCTATCTGATCTCCGTTAAGGTTTGTTGATTTCCCCCCCCCCCCCCCTTCCCTTCCTCTACTCTTCTTCACACCTCTCGTACCCCCTCCCCAGCCCCATCTCCGTCTCTTTAATACCAGTGCTTAGCACAATCCACTTGGAAACAGCTTAACACAACTGAACATAGATGGCATCGCTATAGCAAGGACAACACACATACCAATTCTGGAAGCTCCTCACTTGGAGATTTGTGCCACTGATTAAGGACACATAACAAGTCCACCAGCAGCCCTGGATGGATGGCTTCCTATGTCCCCCCTCCCCCCCATTACATCATCCTATGTCCCCCCCCTCATTACATCATCTTATGTCCCCCCTCATTACATCATTCTATGTCCCCCCTCATTACATCATCCTATGTCCCCCCTCATTACATCATCTATGTCCCCTCCCCCACCCCTCATTACATCATCCTATGTCCCTCCCTCATTACATCATCCTATGTCCCCCCTCATTACATCATCCTATGTCCCACCTCATTACATCATCCTATATCCCCCCTCATTACATCATCCTATGTCCCCCCCTCATTACATCATCATTCCCAATACACATTTACGTTCTCTAGCAAGTACACAACCTCCTCCTCCCCAGCCCTAAGTACACAATCCATCCACAGAAATAAGCGTGGCATAAACTCAACGTACGGCTGAGATGTATTGGTGATGGAACCTTTTGTCAAATGTATTGCCATTAATTTGATATTTAATTTTTTCCGCCAACATAATTCGGTGTCATATCGAGAGGGGGGAGAGGAGAGGAGGCAACTAGGTTGGTGTCATGGGAGAGG
>JABACO010000008.1:156583-279207 GCA_013339895.1 Ephydatia muelleri | reverse complement strand
GTAGGGGGGAGGGCTGTGGGCACTACTACGTATTAACTATGAGGGCTTAAAGTTCCACTTGTTCTGTTGTAGTGTTTGAAGAGGGCATGTGTGGTTTTTTTTTTCCCCTCAAGTACATTTACATGTAGTTCAAGGCTCCCCTGAAATTTTTGGGGTTGCTGCATCCATTTGCAGTGCGAGGCTGGTTTCTCCACTGGCATTATTGTGGGGGCTCGATTGACCACTGGTTGTGTGGCAGCTGGTACTTCCTTGCTGGGCTCCATCGGTGAGAGGGCTCCACTGGTGTGGCTTGCTGTCTGGACTTGCAGTGTGTATACTGGTAGAGGGTCTAGTGGCTCTATTTGAAGTGAGCAGAGAGGGGCTGGTGATTGTACTGTGTGGGGCTGACCCTATTGGCCCTTGTTTGTGTGGGGGCTGCTGACTCAACTTGGGGTGGCATCTTCAGTGACTTTGTGGAGGCTACCCCATTGGCCCTGGGTAGCAGAGGGTGTTCTGTAAGAATGGTTCCATGGGCTGCTGACTGCAGTGTGAGGCTTTATTTATCAAGTTCAGTTGCAGTGTAGACTTTACAGGTTCCACTGGTATTGTTCATGAGCTTGCGGTGAGGGGGCTGGTGGTTCTACTGTGTGGGGGATCCCAGCTGACTCAACTTGCATTGAAAGAAAGGTAGTGGGGGGGGGGGTTGGTCCCAGTGTGTGGAGCCTGTTAAGACCACTTGCGGAGTGAGGGCTAATGATTGATCTGGCAGTGAGGTCATTACGTGTTAGTTCATGGCTCCCCTGAAATTGTTGGGGATGCTGATTCCATTTGCAGCCTGAGGGCTGGCATCTCCACTGGCATTATTGTGGGGGCCACATCCCTGCTGGCTACTTTTCTCAACCTCTCCATCCTCGTCCAATGTATCAAGCTTGAATATCGATCGTCGTATTTGTACAGTTCGAACTCATCCGCCGACTGATTCAGTGAAACTCGACGAGCTCGCCTTCACTCGTGTTATACGTCACCATATCGTTTATCTACACCGAAAAACAACCGTAACAAGCACTATGATTCAGCCGCCCGTTTGTTTGGTGACCTTAGAGGTGTGGTTATCACGCCCTATAGGAATAGTTGAATTTCATGCGCTCCGGAGAATGGAACTGTTCCGTGTACATATAAAGGCGCGATTCGAGCGGGAAACGTGTACTTACTTTGCACAGCTGTTTCTCCATAACGGTTTGTATGAAAATTAACTAACAGAACAAATCAATAGGTATAGGACCTCTCTACCTACAAACCGAATTTGAAGCGATTTGATTACTCTTACCAAAAGTTATGTCGGGTTTGAACCCGGTGGGGTATCGGACGTTGCAATCCTGGCACGGAGTAAGTGCAAGACCCCAAAATGTATTTTAGCATAGAGAAATGGTGTAGTATGAAGTGCTGAAAATAGGAAGTCAATAGTGCAAACCCTTTGAAAGATATAGCGCTTTGAATTGGATGCTATATATATAAAAACACAAGCATCAAAATCTCATAGAACGTTCCATATATATATATACTCAAAATCTTCACAATCTCATTCTCCAATCTTGACAAGCCGCACCTTCCCTAAGCACTCAGCTCCGCTACGCTACATGTACGTTTCATCATAGATAATGGAATTACTAGATTGGCGACACTACACGTATTGCATACTGACGTCACACTGTATGGTTGACACGGTTACGCCCTTTTCTTGAACTCGGGTTTCTCGTCTTTCTGGAGGTTTCAGTTGGTGTCAGTTAGTTTTGATCGTCGAAAGTCCTATTTAGGTTACTGACTTGACTTCTTATCTAGTTCTTTGTGTCCAATTCTTAACTTTTACGTTACCACATGTAAGTTATGGCGTATAAGGGAGCGTTCACAAATGATGTCACGCTGACCATATGTATGTATGGTCCCCCCAAACGTGACTGGATTGGACATGGTATATAGGGTATGTATGTATGGTAACAACAGCGTGACTTGTTAATTTATTTTTTTAAAAAAGTGAATATTATTTTTTTTTTCATTGATGCTACCTCGGTACGGTAATGATGGCGGCGCCAGTAGGTAACAAGAGGGAATTGTACTTCCGCGTGCGCAAAGCTTGAATAAATACAAAAACACTATACTACTAATACTAGTACAACAGTACAATAGCTGATTGCAGCCTGCTGTGGAAAAGAGAATAAACGTGAAGGGGGGGGGGGGGGGGGTATGGTGTAAAACGTGACATCATTTACAGCTGGGGTATGGGGGTATGGCTCTTACGTTTGTGACAAATGTGGACAACATATGTATGTATGGTCCAATATTCATCAAAAAAGCGTGACATCATTTATGGACGCTCCCTAAGAGTGGTTTGGGGGGTTTAGTGCAATACGCCGTTGGTAAGAAGCAAAACAAAAGTTGCTTGTGGTGCTGTCTCATGTTATGCGTGTCGTAGGCCTGCTTTGAAGCTTAAAATAAAAATGCTTGACCCGTAGTAGTAGGCTGTAGGTCACGGTTTTAGCATGATTAAGAGGCAGTTTTGTGGGTGGTTTAGCTTCTGACAGTGTAGCATTAACGCTCCTATTTTCATGTTTGGCTATAAGCTTTGTGTGTTGTGAAGTGGTTCGATGGCTAGAAAGATGTTTCATCTTGGCAACATGCCAAGAAAAACGAAAGGCTCTGAACAGTCTTGTTCATCAAGAAAAAGCTCATGGAAGCCAAAAAAAAAAAGTGTTTTGAAACCATCGAGCATTATTCACCTCCCTTAAGCTTTCTTAGGTCATTCCAAAGTTTCCTGGAACTGCGGATCTTCAAGTATATCAGCTTCAGCCATAAATTTTTATTACGTGACCGTGTCGAGCATCGAACCAATTTTTCACGAGTGTTGCCAATCCGGTAATTCCATTATCTATGGTTTCATTCTCCATGCCGGCCCTTCTCTAAGCGCTCACTGTCGCTGTCACTGTGTGACACTGACTGCAGTAGAAGTGTGTTACGTCACCTCCATATTCTGTTGAATAGTGTATTCATTATGAAGGTGACGATTGTATACCGTATCTTCAATGTCTGGGAATTTAAAAGTTTGCATGCAGATGTGTGTAAAGTCAAGTCTGTCAATTGCAGGTGCTCGTTCACGACTTCGCGTTGGCGAGATAATTAATTATCTCTTGTCTATTTTCGCGCCCTTATCCCTGAGCCCGGAAACAAATGTCCCCCCCCCCCCCTCCTCGCTACGCCACTGAATTACAGATTAGGTACAGTCCAAACACAAACCATAAACTTAGACTCGCAGACCTGCTGATAGGTGACTACTACAGTATATGCAGTCACAAAACAGCCAGTACAACATCTGCACGTGCCAATGAATACGATGGATGGCGAGGATGATAGCAGAATCAAAAGGAGTAAGTGTCTTCTTTGCACACGATAGAAGGGAAGAAAAGTTACATGTTGGAGTGCAACGTACCACTTTACTTTACTCGCTATCCTGACGACTGTTTTACACTATGGCACATGCAAATCTAACATGAAGAATAGAAGACAATCTACCAATTGTATTATTGTGTCATAATAAGTATTGTACCTGCTCAGCATCTTGACAATAAAGCACACCTCCAGCGCACATCCATCTTGACACTTTCAGCGCACACCCAAAGCTATGCACACATCTCTCTTGACAATGTGCTCACATCACTCATGACAATGTGCACACATCCATCTTGACAATGTGCACACATTCATCTTGACACTCAGCGCACACCCTGAACTTGCTTACCACTTCCGATTTGAATTACAAGTCTCCACCATGCAATCAGTCACAGCATGGGCCTCATTACAATGCCATCATCGGTGCCCTTGACTTCTTCTCTACGTTGTACTCCTTATAGGTATCGAGACAAAGTCAACCGTAATCCATACATGCACGCAAAAACTGTAGCATATTCCACGGCACTAAATAGAATTTTTCAATACGATAACAACCCTGATCTGATACGACCCAGTAAAAAGGGTTCTCACTGACTTAGTATCGCTCTGATATACATGTACTTTGCACATGTATGAAACTGTTCCACACTGTTCGCGTCATAAACGTCCTTGTAAACCTGTATGTTGCTGTTGAATGCTATAATTATCTATCGCACACAGATTTACAAATGGAATGCACTAGCGCATAGCTGAACTAATGATCTGCCCGATAACCAATATAAAAGTCACTTCGTTCAATGTGCCTGTCACACGATATGTAAAACTAGATAATTAATTCCACAGTTATCTTTACTTGTGGGCAATAATTCAGCATATAATCTTTTAAGATGTGTTTGTAAGTACTTTTTAAGTATTAAACCTTGTAAAAATCTGTGGGATAAAATTTGTTTAGCATATACCAGCCATTTAGTGACAGGTTTCTAAGACTATAAATATATGACAATAAATCACCATGCGATTATATCCTACCACTGACAAGATACAAAGCCCCAACGTAGAGCAGTGCATGTACATGTGTACGGCTCTCTTTGTAATTGTGTTTGTAGTGTTTAGGAAAAATGCGGCTTGTGTCAAGTGTGGTTAGTTTAGCAGTAGTCTGGTATTTTTAAAAAATTTGATGCCTTAGAGTATTTCAGCCCACAATGAATACTGGGTTGAACTTTCTTTGTCCACGAAGAATACTTTGATGTACATGTACAACAACACTTTAATCATAGATTTACCGTTTGCCGTTAAACCGTGTGTTAATGATAGCTCGTCACCTACGCGTAGGCGCGTTAACCTACATGTAGGCGTTGCAAATTGCTTTATTCCAAACAATGAACAAACAGCCAACGCTTGAAATAATGAGGATCAATATACCAAAGAGGACTACTTGCAAGGTGGCGGCAGAAAACGTTTCCAGTGTGCTGCTAGTGCTACGTACGTTCTATTGGAGCACGCCCCTCATTTAGCTGGAGTTGTTCCGTTTTGCAAAAAACTTACTAGAAGCATTCTTCGTTTTATAGGCGGCTATAATATTAGCTCTTTTCGCCACATTTTCATCAAGATCGTGGGTAATTTTTGTACCCTCCTTCATCTCGATTGTGTATCTAAAGTGCCGATGGTTGAATGAGCTCCAAAGTGAATTAGAAACGAGGGCCTATGCTTAGGTGTTACTTTATTCGAGTTCAAAGTTTTATATGGTATTGAATGCGAGGACCATAGGTTGCAATAGAACGCCTACACGTAGGCTAAAACAGCACTTTTCGCCTAAATGTAGGCGTTTGTTCGATCTATCATTAACCTTTAAAAAAACTTTTTAAAAACCTATACACGCATTGCATCTCATTGCACACACTTTCGAGCGTTGACTCATCCATACTAATCTGAAGCATGTGTGTCACCATTTTGCATTGTCAGACGCGTTATAAGCTTGGATTTGGCCCTCGAAACTACCGTGTCTCTAATACTACCTACTCTTGCTTACATGTAGTTGTCCGTGCCACAAAACAACGTAGTTATATTGCAGCTGTACACTATACATGGTGTAGCACTTTTCTAAACTTTAACTTAACAAACAGCACTTTTAAAAGGCTACGCCTTCACCAGCATACAAAGTTATATTACAACAAGAATAGCAAAAAGCAAAGGTGGAGAAACAACTTCTGGCACTAAAAGCTAATGAGATTTGCAGCTGAAGTACATCTTATAGAAGTAAAGAATCGCACTGGGATAGTGTTAAACGGCTTTAACACTTTGTTAAACCAGTTTAACATCTGTGATTAAGGGTACAACAACTGAGATGCAAACACCATTCACTTTGGTGAAATAGTGTCCTTAATCATTTGCGTACAGGGGTGACATGGAGACGTTTCACATCCTTGCTCATATGTATGTATGCAATCAAATGAAATCAATCATCAATCAACTGATAAATTACCATGGGCTGGTGGTTGTGTGTGGAGTGTGGTGTGCACTCACATGGAAGGTAGTGTTGAATTCACTCACATACATGTACATACTACCCTTGTTCACACTGTTACCTACTCACCCCCCTCCCATGTGAGTACACAATGTGTGCACATAACTCTATTATCAATACTCTACATGGGTGTGCATGTACACACCACACTCCACCATGTCATGTCCTGACCACACTTATATTTCTTTCAAACCATCCTTCCTACATGTACGTAACATTCCTCCCACCCACCCAACCATCTATAAACTATCGCACCTAAACTTGCATCAAATTGCCATAACAAGAAGTGCTAGAAACCACAATTATGCTCAAATAAAGTTACAACACGAGGCAGATGCAAACAGAACATTATTGCAAGCAAAACTATACAAAATACATCGCCCAAACAAAGAGAAGATCACAAAAAAACTGGTTCCTTATTATTTATATGTAGACATCAGCGTTAACCCAACCATGATTCATGTATTCGTACATTCTAGAATACATCGTGCTGTCCAGAGAAGATGGTATGAATCCTTTTCGTCTTAAAAAAAAGCGGTTAAAGTAACAAAACACTACATGATTGCACGAAACAAGCTTGATGGACAGATGTATAATTTTTGAATAAGTCAAAATCAAATCTGCTCTATATGTTGCACATTTGTAATTATCGGTTATTAAAATTACTATCAGTTTATATAACAATACTAACTTAACCCTCGAACAGCAACGGGCCACTATAGTGGCCGTACGCGAGCGCTTGCGCATTGCGGAAGGCCACTTTAGTGGCCAAGCGGGATGGCATAATATAAATGCGTAGCGCGGGCGTGTGTAATCAATTGCAGCTGCGCGAAGTTTGTTTACACAACTAAAATTGAATTCTATGCATAGTGTGGCTTCTATCTTGGGTGTAAAGTAGCGGCGATCACCAGATGCGGGTCCCTTCCTCAGCCTCCTCCACTACATGGAGGACATAGATAGTGACTGTAGCGATGACGAATTTGATGGCTATGTTGATGATGAAGTCATCAAGGCGCTACCTGGAGTAATGAATAATAGTGGTACAGGAATAGAAATGATGAATATGATAATAAATGGATGTAACATAGCTGGGTAGAGGATGTAGTAAGGGAGAAGATATGGTTGTGTGTGCAATGCAAAGTGACAAGTGTGCGCAATGGAGCAGGTGCTAGTGGTAGCATCCCTGAGTTCACTCCGCACAGTGGTGTGGCACAAGAGGGGAACATGCTTGTGATGTAAGGGGGTAACGTGCTTGTGGCACAAGGGGGGAACATGCTTGTGACGTAAGGGAGGAACATGCTTGTGATGTAAGGGGGTAACGTGCTTGTGATGTAAGGGAGGAACATGCTTGTGACGTAAGGGAGGAACATGCTTGTGACGTAAGGGGGTAATAACATGCTTGTGGCACAAGGGGGGACATGCTTGTGATGTAAGGGAGGAACATGCTTGTGGCACAAGGGGGGAACATGCTTGTGATGTAAAGGTGGAACATGCTTGTGGCACAAGAGGGGAACATGCTTGTGATGTAAGGGAGGAACATGCTTGTGGCACAAGGGGAGAACATGCTTGTGACGTAAGGGAGGAACATGCTTGTGACGTAAGGGAGGAACATGCTTGTGACGTAAGGGAGGAACATGCTTGTGACGCAAGGGAGGAACATGCTTGTGACGTAAGGGAGGAACATGCTTGTGGCACAAGAGGGGAACATACTTGTGATGTAAGGGAGGAACATGCTTGTGATCAAGGGCGGAACATGCTTGTGATGTAGTGGGGTAACATACTTGTGGCACAATGGGGGAACATGCTTGTGACGTAAGGGAGGAACATGCTTGTGATGTAAGGGTGGAACATGCTTGTGGCACAAGAGGGGAACATGCTCGTTATGTAAGGGAGGAACGTGCTTGTGGCACAAGGGGGGGACATGCTTGTGATGTAAGGGAGGAACATGCTTGTGGCACAAGGGGGAACATGCTTGTGATGTAAGGGTGGAACATGCTTGTGGCACAAGAGGGGAACATGCTTGTGACGTAAGGGAGGAACATGCTTGTGACGTAAGGGGGGAACATGCTTGTGACGTAAGGGGGAACATGCTTGTGACGTAAGGGGGGGAACATGCTTGTGACGTAAGGGGGAACATGCTTGTGGCACAAGAGGGGAACATGCTCGTGATGTAGGGGAGGAACATGCTTGTGGCACAAGGGGAGAACATGCTTGTGACGTAAGGGAGGAACATGCTTGTGACGTAAGGGAGGAACATGCTTGTGACGTAAAAGAGGAACATGCTTGTGGCACAAGAGGAGAACATACTTGTGATGTAAGGGAGGAACATGCTTGTTGCACAAGGGCGGAACATGCTTGTGATGTAAGGGGGTAACATACTTGTGGCACAAGGGGGAACATGCTTGTGACGTAAGGGAGGAACATGCTTGAGATGTAAGGGTAGAACATGCTTGTGGCACAAGAGGGGAACATGCTCGTGATGTAAGGGAGGAACGTGCTTGTGGCACAAGGGGAGACATGCTTGTGACGTAAAAGAGGAACATGCTTGTGATGTAAGGGAGGAACATGCTTGTGATGTAAGGGAGGAACATGCTTGTGACGTAAGGGGGAACATGCTTGTGGCACAAGAGGGGAACATACTTGTGATGTAAGAGAGGAACATGCTTGTGGCACAAGGGCGGAACATGCTTGTGATGTAAGGGGGTAACATACTTGTGGCACAAGGGGGGAACATGCTTGTGACGTAAGGGAGGAACATGCTTGTGATGTAAGGGACATGCTTGTGACGTAAGGGGGTAACATGCTTGTGGCACAAGGGGGGAACATGCTTGTGACGTAAGGGGGTAACATGGTAGTGACGCAAGGATGGAACATGGTTGTGGTACAAGGAGGGAACATAGTTGAAGCATGATTGCACCATTGTGATATGGAAGTACATACATTACATCCCTTTCTCTTACCTGTAACAGCGATGCTTACTTGAGTCACCATTTCTAATTAGCAGCTGGAAGTTTGAGGAACCATCTAGCTTTCCAGCTGCCTATACAATCAAGGTGGTTGAGAAAAAACGTAAAGTGAATGTGTGTAAATACACACTAACGCTAGTGTGAACACTTACCGTACATAACGGAGGCATCAGGGCTCCTTCGAGAGTGGGCATCGCTTCACTATTCCAAATACGCTCACTCAAAGTTCGTCAGCAATTCGTAAATACACGCCTAGTGCTCAAATTCCTTTAATCGTTTAGAACAAAAACTTCTCCACTCATGTCGAAAATTAAGCATCATCGGATGCGTCGCGTTGGAGAAAAGCCCGCAAGCGTTTGTACGTTCAAATTTGAACATTTCTATTTAAAAACCCTCCGCGTAACGTCATGCATCATGAATATTAATTAGCGTTGGTCAAGGGTTAAGTCATTTGGAGGTTATATTACGTGACAACCAGAATGCATTATTCTAACAATTTATCATTTGATCTGGGCCATAACGTAACAAAATCATTCCATCACCACTTCAATGTATCAATACAGTGTCATATGTACAGCAGATTCTCACAGTTATTTCTGGACCGCATCAGATTAACTGAGATCCACTTGGTATAAACCAATTTCAGATTTTATACTGGGCCTCTGACATGCATCGTAGTAGGGATATAATATTCCATGTGACTTGGACTTGAATAATCTTTTCAGTAAGCAGTACCTGTATTATAAAGGGTATGTACATTATAATTAGTATAATATGTACTTTTATTGTAAATTTGTTTCTGCTCTTTCAGTTGCTGGGATCAAGGGTCAGCTGTCAGTGTTTCAATCAACTAACACACCACAGTTGTCACTGCCTCCTCCTGGTGCTCCTAAAGGGATGGAGATCCCTGCAGGACTCAAGCAACGATGGAAGCCGTTTGGATGGGGCATGTTACTTAATAAATGTTTATATTTATCATTCTGGTGCTATTCAGCCAATCAGAAATTGAAGTTTTGCATGTTTAAGCATCACAACACTTATGTGGCTGTGTTTCCTGCATTACATTAATGCAACATGATTAACAATTAATTCCATTAAAAAATATACAGATATACAATACTGTCCAGAGCGAAGTTAAAGCATTAATTATTCATGTGCATGGGCATATTCATTTGTTAGCGAGTTGTATTCATACATGTAGTAATTGATACTATCTAACCACAGAGGACTTGCAGGGAACAGATAACACATGCACATGAATGATTAACTTTGCCCTGGATGGTACTGCATGTAACATGTGGTTAACTGACTACGCAGATTTGTGTACGTAATATATTACTCCATTATTGCATTTGAAATGTGGCATACACATATCTTCTTTACGCCAATAGTTACATACAGTAATTGTGTACTTTTTTACAAACCTTTTTTGTATACTATTTCAATCTCAGTCCTAGCTTTTCGTCATCCCTGGCCATCGTTTATATGTTGTACGTTGATTTTCATTTTTGTTCAACAAATTGGCTACAAAGAATAATATATAATACCCACTATTCACACTCCATCCAAATACACCAATAATATTTTTACTTCCTCGATGCTGAGGATTATAATGTGCCTCTTCAATAGAAGTATTAATTAATGCTCTTCTATAGATTTTTCATAGCATTTTATATTCATGTACATTGCTCTCTGTAGAAGGCCCTTCTGAAGTAGTTACAAAGCATACTTCTCTTCCAGAACACCATAGTGAAAACTTGAAGGTACGTTTGTAGTGTAGGATTGGTTCCATGGGCGTTGTTTTCAATCAAGCATTTTTAAAATATAACTGCTTGTTACAACATTTCAGGAGAGAAATATTAACTAATTAGATGCAGATTTACTTTAACCCCTGAATAATATTTCGATAAGGGTTGTATGGCAAATTTTTAATCAAATTATACAATTGTTATAATTATATGATACTACAATGAATGATAACATGAATATCATAATAAAATAAGTAACTACCTAATCTAAATAGTGTACATGTCCGAGGCAAAGCATCTAGACAGCATTGCAGTGGCATTTGCTTTAACAAGGTTAAGATTTAGCCTGCCATATAGGCTATTGAGGACAGCTGCCTTTGCCTTGTTGGAACTGGTTGCTAAGCGAGAAGCCAGACACGACAATGACTCCATGGCTTCAGCACCCCAAGCCCCATAAGCTTCAACGACCATGGGGACACAGACCCACCCAAGCTCCCTGCACATTCCATCATTTGCCTCATGCTCTGTACCTCTGGCGGCACCAGCTGTGAATCCCGCTTCCAACAAATTGAGCAGTGAGGTCACAAATGATACAAGATAGAGAAAAAAACCTTCATAATTAACACTTTGCCAAGTGCATATTGATTGTACACATGTAGAAAACATATGTGTCGCACGGTTACGCACTTCGTGCACCAAACAGCTCTTGTGGCATAGACCTATGATTAGATGTGAAGGATTAATGCCTGCTCTAGCAACGATACTATCCGAGACCACGTATTCAATTAGGGGACACAGCACTTTATCACTTCCCACTCACTCATACACAGTACAGCACAAAGCACCTCCCTAGCAGATACCCTACGGGCCGTTGTAGCCTGCGCAACAATAGGGGCCATACTGGGGAAATCCTCAATACGTACGTAAACATACACAAAGGTGGTAAGTAGTCAGTCTGCCAGACTCCTTCCCCCTTCTCCCGCGACAAAAGTCATTTTGTTGGGAGATGAGAAAGGTAGTCAGCATTACTGTTGTCCTTTCCTGGTTGTTGGAGGACTTGAAACTTAAACGGCTGCAGTTGCTGATCGGTTTGAGTAATACAGGAGGTACACTGTTGTACCATCCTCCATACTTCCTTTGAATAAATTTAACAGTATAACAATAGGTTGCAAGATCTTGTGTAGAATAGGTAATGTGAACAATTCGAATTATCCTCTTAGTGGAGGCAATTATATAGAACATATCCAGTAGTTGGGTGTTGGCTGCATGATGTAGGACTTGCACGCAGTGGGAACGATCAGGGATAAACTTCTTCAGCAATGCAGCATCTGCATCACACTTTATAGTGATTTGTCATATGCCCTGTCACCAAGATTCATGTAGTTGATAGCTTTGTAACAACTTAGACTTCGCTTGACAATGTAACCTGACAAACCACGCAATGACAATAGGATAGATAAATCTCAATTCTGAATAATGCCGTCCTCCCAATTAACCCCAACACAACACAATTACAGACTCATGAATAATCACTACATTTGTCCCTTTTATTAGGAAGCTCGACCCGAGCTAGGCTAGTATCTTTCTGGAGGGCATCTGATCCGTTCAGGATATCGTCTTTCCTCTGTTATTATGCTGTTGGTCAACTGGAGCATTTTCTTGATCAACCAGTTCGAGATGCTCAGGTTGAACAGAAGATCTTGGACCACATCTTGATGTTCATGGTGAACAGGGAGTGGAACTTTGCTGGGTGGCATTTCCACATGGTCAACTGGAGGTGCTTCCCAGTTTGGGTGTGAATCCTGTAGCACTCGCCCACTGGGTTCCTCCTTATTGGTGCTGCTAGGCACAATACGTTGACATAGACGGTTGACATGAACAACCTTGGTTTTAACTCCATCAGTGATTTCCAAAGTAAGTGGAGTCTTCACAGATTTAACACTCCATTTTCCATCCCAGTGAGGGTCTAGTTTTCCTGCCGTTGGGATTGACAACCATACCATGTCACCTATTTCGAAACAACGCTCACCAGATCTTCTATCATAATACAATTTCTGTCTGTGAGCTGCTTCTGTGTTGTGTGCTTAAACTAGATCCTGTAGGTGAGATAGTTGCATGACTGTTGAGAAATCACTAACATTATAACCAGATGGCTGCATGAGAACTCCACTTGATGATTCCCTTCCATACATTAACATGAATGGTGACACCGCTGCTGATGAGTGTACAGCAGTCCTATATGCATATAGGGCCAAGGGAAGATGGCTTTCCCACTCCTCTTCCTTTTCTACGTATGTACGCAACAGTTGTAAAAGTGAACGGTTGAACCGTTCAACCATTCCATCTCCTTCAGGGTGGTACGCTGTTGTACGTGACTTTTCCACTCCGAATGCTTTAAATGTTTGTTGAAAGACTGTACTCTCAAAGTTTCGACCCTGATCAGAGTGCACAATGTCAGGAATACTGTATGTGCAGAATACTTTCACCATTTCCGCACTAATAGTAGCAGCCCTCTGGTTTTGGAGTGGAATAGCATCTGCCCATTTCATAAAGTAATCTTGGATTACCAATAGGTACTTGTTATTGTTAGTGGAAACAGGAATTTGGAGAATATCTATTGCTATCATCTGCCATGGTCGCCCTATAGGCAATTTTGTGAGTGGTGCTCTGCTTGGAATAGATGATTTTGAGCTTTGGCACTTCTGGCATTCCCTGCAATGCTGCTCTACATCGTGTGCCATATTTACCCAATACGCTTCGCGTCGCAATCGCTCTAGGGTCTTTTTAAACCCTTGATGACTAGCTCCAGGGGAGTCATGACACTGGAGTAGAGCCTTTTGTTGCAATGATTTTGGTAGTATTGGCACAGTGACAGCCTCTATTGTTGGTCCAGGTGCATATTTCCTGCATAGTACACCATTAACAATGACAAACTGAGACCACAGTTGAGCATACCGTCTCCACAAGCATCCCTTTGGACACTGTCCTGATGTTTCCAGAGCTTCACACAACCTTTGTGTTACCACATCGTTCTGTTGTGCACGTTGAATCTCCAAAATCACCACATTAGTCTGCATTCCTGTGGCTGCGGTCGATACAGGAGTAAATTCTCTTGACTCTTTCGTCTAGACAGAGCATCTGCATTGCTGTTCAAGGTTCCAATTTTGAAATTGTACTCCTGCAATGCAACAGCCCAGCGATAGAGGAGACCCGTGCCTAAGTTGCTTGAATGCTTCAGTAAGATATAGCTTATGTGCTTCTTCATTGGGTGAGTGGATCAAAACATCATCGATGTACGTGGTGACAAAGGACAGCCCTCTCATGACAGTGTTCATTAACCTTTGGAATGTGCTAGGTGCTCCACAGATTAAAAGGCATCCGCCTGAACTGAAACAAACCCAGGAGAGAGTGCTGTTTTTGCTTGGTCTTCTGCATCTACTGGCACCTGCCAATAAGTCCAGTTTGGAGAATATAGCAGATCCTGTCAACCGATCCTGCACCTCATCAATCAGAGAGAGTGGGTATGCATCCTTTTGGGTCTGTTTATTTAGCGCTCGATAATCAACACATAGCCGGATCTCACCTGTTTTCTTCCGCACATACACAGCAGGTGCTGTCCAAGGGCTGCAGCTCATTTCAATTACACCTTTTTCCAGCATACATTTTATCTGTTCCTCGATTTCCTCCCTAAAGTGAACTGGAATTCTCCTAGCCGGCACACGTACAGGTGAACCCGTTGTGTTGATATGGTGAGAGGCTATGTTGGTTCTGCCAGTTTGTTTTGAAAAGAGGTCACCAAACTCCCTGACTACAGCTTCAAAGTTTTGCCGTACATACTGTGAAGGTTCTATTGCTGCCAGGTCACTGAAAATAGGTATGGCACATTTCTACCATATCATTGTTGACATCATCATCATCATCCACTCCAGTTACACTGCACGTTTTGTCTCTACCCTTATGGCTGTTTGCTAAGAGAGATTCCAACAGAGCCTCATCCTTTTCATGTCTAACAACTTCTGCTTTCATTGCATCTGCTAGTGTGGGCGATAGGACGGTCACAGGTGTTGTTCTGAAGTCTAGCAACATACCTTGCTGTTGTAGGAAGTCGATACCAAGGATGGCAGAAGTTATCAGTTTTTCAACCACCAGAAAGTCATGTACATTATCCACGCTATTGAGTTTAACGTGAACAGTGACCTGATCCAGGATGGGAAGCTCCTCTCCTGCAGCCATCGCTAGTCGTGTATTCTGTACATACTTTCTTTTTGCCACCTTTGATCACTTCTTCTTTCAAAAGGGATACTGATGAACCGGAATCCAACATGATGACCACCTCTCGCTCTCCAATTTTTCCTCTTACAGTGGATGCTTCACTTTTTATGCAGCAATGATAATGCGGTTTAATGGGCTTACTGACGTGAGGGATGGCTGTTGCCCCTTGCAGGCATCCCGTTGTCTGTTGCTGTTGTTGAGGATAACGACAGTTTCGGCGTATGTGTCCCAGTCGTCCACAATTGTAACATTGCACAGGTCTCTGCTCTCTGTCTTTAGATCGTGAACTTAGTGCAGCTACTTGTTTGGTCAATGCTGCCACTTGTTCAACCAACCATTCGATACAATGGCTGCTGCTTGTTCCCATTTGTGGTGTTACTGTGGCCACGTTCTGTTCTGCATCCAGTGATAACTGCAGTTTTGCACGTTCCAAAGTGCTCTGGAGATTAGTCAAATCTCCTGCTGCGCTCAATTGCCTGCTAACGGTGGCTGGGAGTCCTGCTACGAATTGATGCAAAATTAACTGCTCTTTCGATGTAGAATCCAATTTTGGCATCGCTCGATCGATCAACTGCCTTAGAGTATGCAATTTGACGACTTTCTTTGTCCCATTCGTTTGCATCGCTACTTATGTCAAACTGTAAACCGCTCGGAAATGTTTCCCGAGGCAAAAGGTTTAGGCAGACTTACTTGATTACTACTAGCCATTCTCTGCTACCAATGTAACAACTTAGACTTTGCTTGACACCGTAACCCGACAAATCATGCGATGAGAATAAGATAGATAATCTCAATTCTGCTGTCCTCCCAATTTACCCCAACACAACACAATTACAGACTCATGAATAATCACTATAGCTTCAGCCTCAGTCGCTCCTGTAAGACTTAACTTCGCAGCCAATAAAAACTGATCTGTATTTGGCCACCAGGCTCATGTGCTCCTAGCTTCTCTTCTACCCTGTATATCTGGTTGATGCTTGTTAGTTGCGACTCTGGAACTATCTGTTTGTCGTTGAAACCTGTCAAGAACAGGCAAGCATGGATCATGATGTGCTACGAAGCTTTCACATGGCCAATAGTGTTTTCTTCATTTAAGGTACCTATGAGCATGTTGTCTTGACCTTTGCCTTTGGTAAATAGAGTCAGATTATATGAGCACAACATCTGCTCTCCAACATTGATGGGCTTCTTGATCGTGCTCCTTGTATTACCAGTGTGCTCAACAACTACATCTACAAGTGAAGACTTATTCAATTTTGAGAAACTTACAATGCCGAATATTCTGCAGACGTTCTTTAAGTCTTTCACATACTTCAACTTGAGATAATCCATGCGTATATCATTACTCATGCTGTCTAGCTGTTGCAAGAGCCCAAATACAATGTTGTCATCACTGGTAGAGCTACTGGCCACTGGTCTTTGCGCATCACTTGCTGATGGTGGAGGACTTACTAGGTGCTGAAACCCAAGCACGTTCGTAATGAATAGCATGCTTCATTCAATTGTATGCTGAGCTGCATCTGGACCACTTCCAAATCAAGTTTCTTGCAATAGCACTCTATGTGTTGTCAGCAACTGTGCTTGCTTGGCTGAAGTGGTGCATCATGAACCAATCCACTGTCTGCTGCACTGCCCAATCACTCATAGAAATTGGCTTGGGATCTGCATAGCATGGGAATGGAAAAATGGTGAAGGTATTCGCCATTTCTTTGTGGTTTGTTTGCATATGAAATGCTGTTTCAGTTCCATATCTGGAATACATGAAACAACTTGGACCATGTGCTTCATCTCTTTTTGCCCATTCAGTGTAACTAGAACCCTGCGGTGTTATAGCCTGTTGTCAAACCGAAGGCTTTCTCTTTCCTTTGTCATCAGATATAGGGTTGTTTGGAAGCCATATCACAGAAGATGTGACACATAGTCCTATTCCACTAGCAGAACTTGCAGCTTCCCTCTGACTATATGTATAATAGACTATAATGTGTAATAGACTATAATGATGATGATGTATTGTGCTGCACATGCATGCAGGAGAGAGAGTCCTTTTTATGTGTTGAGAATTACTTATTGAGCTCGTGTCAGTCATCGTTAGCGAAGGTTTTACATTGGCATAGTCGGCAGGATCTCGTCAAACTCTTGTAGTTTCTCAATCCACCACACACACACACACGTACATATGAGGCTTGAACATGGCTGAGCATGAACATCAAGAGGTCTGTGTACCTCTTTGCTAGCCTCTTCCCTCTCAGGGCCATCCTGCGGGAGGTAAGAGACATCACACCCTCCCTCATAATGCGCGCCCTAATTCTTACCTTATTTCCTCTATTATGCGCTCGTACAGGAAGGAGTGGCACCCTTTCAGCTCCATCTGTCTGTTCTCAAACCCCATCTTGTAGAGCTGGTACTGGGGACAAGGGGAGTATGGTAATGTTACATCGACCTTTGGTGACCTCAACAAGACAATGCAGAGCACTTACCACTTTGCTCATCCTAGAAATGGATTGCAACTTCTGTTCGGAGTCTAAATGGTTTTGCCCAACAGGTAAGAGCGAAACTTATTTTTGAATACCACAACTATAGCAGACAACCTTTTCCTTCCCATCATGAACCTGAAATAGAACTGCTCCCAATCTGTGATTGCTGGCATCTGTATTCAAGATGAATGGTTTGGTGAGGTAGGGGTATACCAAGATAGGGGAAGTAGTGAGTTTCATCTTTAAAATGTTGAATGTACTCTCAAATTCCTTGGTCCACTTGAACAGCTCATATAAGGGCTTTGCAACCTCAGCATAACCTTCGATAAAATAGTTTGGCAGACCAAGAAATCCTTGCAGCTCTACCAAAAATGGTGGCCTTTTCTGGATGAGGAGTTACTCCATGCTCAGAAACGTAGTTGGAAGAAGTTGCGCTTTTCTGGTTTTAGCATCAGACCTGCAGCTTGAAGTCTTGCTAGTACCATACTATATATTTTCCCATGCAGCCTCTACATCCTTTCTTGTATGGGCACTGATATTGATGCTAGCAAAGTCTATCTCCTATTGATAGTAATTTTTCGAGGGTTGTGTAGTGTAGGGCTATAAGATATTGTTTCCTACTACAAACTCTAAAATCAGTTTATTCCATTCCTGATTAAAATTGGTAAGCTCCATACCCATTACTTGAGGTGTGAACTGAGTTCTGTACCCATAACTTGTACTATCTCCCACAGCGTTTTCTCCTTCTCTGGTGTGATCTATGGGTTATGTGTATCAGTAGACTGCATGGATTTCTCAGTTGACAAACATCCAACAGTCACCCCTTCACTGCTCATCAGAAGTTCCATTCTTGCTACAAGGTCTCCATGATACTCTGTCACAGGTTGACAGGTTGGAGTTCATCAATCACATCGGTACCATTCCATTCCTGGGTATGATGATGGCATTTGCCACATAATGGCATTTGCCACATGAACTGTTTTCTGAGGAACACCGGAAGATTCTATAAGCCATGGCCCGGGTTCTAGCTCTCCTGGTCTTAGAGCACCCCAGTATCCAGCACAATGTCATTCACCTCTCTCTCTTCCACCCGTCCCACTCTTTGAAGTGTAGAGTTGCAATGACTCCCATTGACACAACACATTGCCTTCTCAGGGCTTCTTGAAGCCACATGCCCCTGTTTTGCACACTTGTAGCAGGTTACGGTGGATATGTAGTCTTCACGCCACTTTCCCGGCCTGAATTATCGCTTTTTTCCTGAAGTGTGAAGGTCCCCTGTCCTCCCTGCTAGGTTGACTGCTCATCTTGGTCCCTGGGACTGGCCCACTGACGACTTGGTCATCCTTAGTAGTCTGTCTCCTTGCCTCTGTATAGTCGTCAGCAAGCTGCCCTGCTTCCAAAGCTGTCATTCCTTTACCCAGACTCGAACAGCAGGTGTACGGGTGTTCACCAACTGCTCCTGGATGATGGCTTCCTTCGCCAGCTCAACAGTGTTCACCCCTCTGAGCCACTTATTGGCTAGATCGCCCAGATGTATAGACAGGTCCCAATGCGACTCCTCGTTGCTCCGAACCGCTGCCCTGAAACGCTGACGGTAGGTCTCCATTATATCATAGCATCTGAGAATGGCCACCTTCACTGCATTGTAGCTGAGAGCATCATCCGTCGTCAATGCTGCATAAGCCTGCTGTGCCTTCCCATGAACTGCGGTGCGAACTTGAAAATCCACTTGGCCCGAGGAACGCTATAAGCCGCCATCAACCTTTCAAAAGTCATGAGGTAAGCTTCTATGTCATCTCGATCAGTGAGCTTTACCACACAAAGCTCATCCTAGTAGACTCTGGAGACTCCGTCTTCTTAGCTTCTACTAGTTTGGCTAGCAATCCATCTGCATATGTAGTTCCTTGTTGCACTCCTGTCTCTCGAACTCCCTCTGTGCCTCTGCTCGTCTTTTTTAGCACTCACGTCACTCTTGCTCTCACCTCTCAGCTTCTTCTTCCACTTTCTGTTTCCTCTCCTCAAGCATTGTACTCAAGAGCTAGAATCGTCCTGCTAGCCCCTGCTCCATATCCATGTCTTCCTGTTGATCGTTCCGCTGGTATACGCTCAACCAGAACATGTGGTCATCCGATTCAACTAACCCACCACTGCCACCCCTTGTGAAGGATTAATGCCTGCGCTAGCAACGATACCACATACACAATTAGGGGACATGGCACTTTAATATCACAACCCACTCACCCATACACAGTACAGCACCAAATATATTCTGAAGAGGCCATACACAACTGCGTACAAAATGCCTCCATAGCGGCAGAGGCCAGGTACCCTGCCGGGCATTGTAGGCCTGCGCAACAATAGGGGCCATACTGGGGAAATCCTCTATAGATACGTAAACATACACAAAGGTGATAAGTAGTCCGCCATACTGGAGTGTTGGTTTTGTATTGAAAGGAAAAGGGGAACGAACAGCTGTAGGTGTACTCATAATGGTGTCTATATTCTCTCCAGCCACTTAGAATAAGCACCAACCTCTTAGAATAAGCACCAGCCTTTTGTTGTAAACATGGGAGAGCAAAGTCTTCTATAAAGCCTGGACGTTAGAAATAGGAACCAGGGATAAAAGTCATCATTTGTGTGGATTCTAATCCCAGCCCACTTTGCTCCGCCTATATCGGGTGCTGTTAGCAACCATTCTCTTTCATGCTAGCACACGAAATATATCAAAACAAAATATCATTTAATGCTCTTCTATAATAGGTATTATCTTTAAGTAGACTAA
Organism: Ephydatia muelleri; assembly: GCA_013339895.1. NCBI lineage: Eukaryota > Metazoa > Porifera > Demospongiae > Spongillida > Spongillidae > Ephydatia > Ephydatia muelleri. The sequence goes on along the minus strand of JABACO010000008.1, from coordinate 259,021 downwards.
CCACGAGATTCTTTAAGAACACCAACTACTAAGCAACGAGTAGCTATAATTAAAAACATTGTTTTATAGCAATGATAATATGACTTGGCCGTTTAAACATGAGCTGTTTTATATGGTGGGATGTTATGTTACTTAACAATGAGGGAAAGGAGATATTCAAAATTTATATAAAATAGCTACTAATATTTATGTATGACATGTTTCTTGTTTTTTCCTGTATTTTACACAAACCATAAATTCACTATAACTAGTAACCACAGAACAGCAATTTCAACAACTGTAGAATGTATTTAAAATCCCGCTGTAAATTTTGTGCCTGTGCTAAGGCGAACCGCACGTGTATACAGGCTGCCTCTCATTAAAGCATGATTGCTGCCGAAATGCACCAGCAGCAATCTCTGCACCATCCAGGCTCTTATCCCCTTTGCCAGCGTACTTCCTCATTGTCTGATTCCCAGCAGCTGCCTCTGTCAAAACCATTGTCACAGCTGCTTTCCACTTCACAGCCTGCCACAAGTTCCTCTCATTTTTGGCTTCAGTCACAGCCTAATTTAAATATAGGCCTACCTCCGTTGGACGCACCAACCGAATCACTACTGCTCTCCACTTCATTGCCCATTCTCCCTTCACCATCCCTAGTTGCTGAGCAGGTGCATGGTCAAACACAGCTGCCTCTCCATCTTCTAATAATTCGTGCTCCCTCATTCGACCGCAACCAGAGCCTCCCTCCCCGATATATATCTCACCTTCTTCTGCACAACCACAGTGTTCTTATACATCTACCTCCACATCATTTTGTCCTTATCCTTTTGTCTCTTCAGGAGCTGAAGCAGATAATAGGCAAGCTCTGTCTGCCATAGAGGAAGCCCCTAACAAAGAATTTAAAAGGTGGCATTCCAATTTCTTTGCAGAGTTTGCTGGGTAACAGGTGTTGATAATACTCCTGCTGTGATTGCATCTAATGTAGAGACCTGGTCATTGAACTGAATGATTGCATGTTGTATGTATACGTTGTCTGCACTGTCAGATGTGGATAATGAAGCTATAAATGCTGCGGAGGAGTGGTGGAATAGAGAGCGCAGACCGAAGACCACCAAAACCTAAGCTAAGCTGGGCCTGTGGCCAGGCTGTATCTGTTGTGTCAACATAAAAACAAGATTCGAAGCTCCTAAATTCATCATCAAACAGCTTCAAAGAACCTGCCAGACTTGATGAGGTGGACCAATCTGCAGTAACTACCACACAGATGCAAGCTCTACAAGGCCACATGTGGGTCAATTGCTGCTACATCAACCAAGGAGGACAGGAGTTTCTTGGACTCGGCACACTTTCCAACAATGAACTTTGAACAGTGCAGGTAATCACCCATCGGGGTACCTAGAATGTCAAGGTTAGGCACTTGACTCAAACATTGAATTTCCATAGTGACTATAGAGTTCACATCTCGCCAAGTTTATGTGGATGCCCAGAGAAGGACCCAGCTCATCAAGAAGGGAAAGTGGCCGTAACACAGCTGAGCGCCTTCCAATGAGGACCCCATCATCAAGGTACCTAGCCTGATAGAGCACTTGTATGCAATCATCATCAGCATCTATGCTTGATATCAGCCTTTGAAGTACCAAAGAAAAAAGCAATGGGCCAAGGGGGTCACCCTGCTGCACTCCAGTCTTTGACGAAAGATGACCAAGCTGGTACCGCAACAGAGGGTGTGGTACCATAGCACCAGGTAACCCAGGGCAGAAGTTCTGGAAAGAATTTGGCACATTCATCGAGAACTGATTGTCTTCAAACAAGGTTAAAGGCATTCAATGGTCCTCAATGCTTTTCTCAGGCCATGGACAGACATTGCAGAGCCTGAGCTGTAGGCAACCCGCAGTTGAAGAGGCTGGAGTAGATCAGAAGCTTTGTTCTTGACCAGAGCACAAATGCACTTAGCAGTGAGCCTCCTTAAATATTCCACCACTGTTCCCCCACTGCTACGGGTCTAATATCTGGGGGCGGGGGGTATCCATCTTTCAGCTTGTTTAGTGCAATTAATGTTCCTCTGGCCAAAAACTATGACACCAATTGAGGTGCTTGTCTAGAAGCAAGAAGATTTACTATCTCCCTGAGAGTAGCACAGATAGGTGTTGTGAGTGGGATGAGAGCAGCATCCAGCAAATGTTGTATGCGTATCCCAGAGGGACCCACTGCTGTGCCTTTTGGAAAAGAGTGTAGAGCAGACAAGATGTCAAAGCCAGGTACAACAGAAATTGGATTGGTATTCGCATTAGGGACTGCAGGAAGGACAGCTTGGATGCTTAGACTGCAGCAATTGCCAGGTGGCATCATTGTTGGGGGCTAACCCATTTGACGCCAGAAATTTGTTTGCTTTACCAAGTCTTGCTTTACAGCTGGAGTAGCTGTAATAGTCACAGAGTCCCACAAACACGTAGCTAATGACCCAAAGTGCTTTGAGTTGGGGTGCATGGACCTGTGTTCCATTGGCTGTAGAAACCTATGGGAATTCGGGGGTGGAGGCCCAAGAGACATTTTCCCGCTTAGCCCTTAACTTGCTGCAAGCCACAGTGTGTCTAAATCAAAGGCAGCCGCTGACATCTATGGCCATCTAAACCTGATGCTAACCAGGTCTATGAGGCCAGGGCTATCCTCACAAAGGGGTCCAAGGCCAATATAAAAGTTAGGGTATGGATATTGAACGCTTTAGTGTTAGTTTTGTGTTTTATCTTTTTTCCTAGCTCCAGATGTGCAGATGAGTTGTTATTACCCTGCTGTAATGTTTATGATGTATGAATAACTATCATGTGTTTATATCATTTAATACAGAAATTGAAGAAATCAAAAGCAGCGAAGTCTCACAAACATAAGTAGATAAGACTTTGTCATTTTCAGTACGTGCATATATTTGTCCTTTAATTTGAGGCATTTGCAATGTGTACACATGCTGACATGTGCATGCTTTGAAATTTTTAGTATCACCGTTATGAATTACATTTGAATATCTATTGCCATGGAAACGAGTACGCGCTTTACGCGATGCGGTAACTTTTAAAAATATACCTAAATTTTCACTACTTTTAGTTTAGAAGATACGGATCGTGAAAAAGAGGTTTTATAAGGGATACAACACCTGCAGCAGGTACTGCTAGGGCCAACTGCGCAGTATGCAAGTTGTGGGAGTTCAAGCGTAAAACAAGATTTTTAAAATTTATATGTACAATAACTTTGTTACCATTCACTACGCAACCCGAGTGATAAAAATTTGGCCCTATCGCTAGTGAATGAACATTGTTTAAGGACCTAGCAATTTAATAGTAATGCATATATGAACGTCCTGTAAAAATGTATCAACATAATCATGGTAACATTCCCATTAATCCCCGCATGCAATTATTTTTTACATAAAACATGATTTAAAAAATTAAAAATAAATTAATAAATAATAAATAAACCAACACCAATGTGAATAAAAATAAGTACAAAGTAAGACATGTAGGTCTGCACACAATTAAAGGATGCACAATTTTAAATGACGTCACGATACGTAACAACCAATGAACGACTTCAAATAGTACAGCTTTCAGTGAAAAGCGTGGACGTACAATGCATTGTATATAACTTAATTAAGGGTCTAGCTGGTAAATCCTGACTGACTTACGTAAGTCGTAGCGTTACAATCGGATAGGAATAATTGAGCATTTGGTTGTTTGGAAGGCAAATAGCATGATAATATCAAATGAACAACTAGTTACAGCGGAGCAGACTTGTATAATTGCGACTTAGCAATAGTTAGCATCAATATATGGGACAGTGTCCAGCAAAATCGGGCTTGTGGGGTTATAATTTTATCACTATAAAAATTGCACGTTACACTTAACAGCACATCTTCTCAACGGTACAACCTTTTTCTTTCAAATTTCGTACACTTATTCCCACACCATTTCTCTCTGTGGAAATCGATTTTTGTAATCTACGTATTTTCCGTGCAGCGGGTACAGCATTCGTTAACCCTGCGGGTTAGAAATCCACATTTCTCGAGGTGCGAGTGTTGAAAACGCGTCAAATTCGGAACATACATAGTGAAGTCCTGTAGCTATTGATTTGTTCAGATCGTTGATTTGTATATTATCCGTTACGGTAATATGGCAGTGCAAAGTTAGTGCATATTTCCCGCTCCATTCGCGCCACCAATGTATCTTAACGCTTCCCGTTCTTCCGAGCACATGAATATGCAATTTATATCTGGCTCCGCCTATTCTCCGCCCCAAAGACCCAGTACCACTTTTGCTTAAGTTGCTGGAAATTAAAGTGGAAACAATCTCGTTACGGCTGGCTTTGACTTTACAACTAGCGATTAGCGAAGTAAAGTTAACAAGTAATTGAGGCGATCGTGCAATGCACGTGGACTCTCGTGCCAACTCGGTACGTACGCACTCATAGCCACATTATAATACATCGCAGAAATCAGGAGGGTGGTGATTGATTCATTTAGGAAAAGGCTTTCCGGGGACAAGTACGATTACTAAGCCTTACTGTATACTACATGTACTATAAGTCTTGCTGCCTTCTTTGCACAACGTTAGCAACACAAACTAGTGCTATGGTGCAGTGCCAGTTATAAGAAGTGCTGTTACTGTGCTTGTAAAGTAGTGCTATAGTGTTGTGATTGTGAAGTAGTGCTATTGTGCAGTACCCGTTATGGTGCTGAAGTAGTGCTATGGTGCTGATTATGTAGTGCTATGGTGCTGATTATGTAGTGCTATGGTGCTGCATTTATGAAGCAGAGTGCCTCTGTGTGACGTAGTGCTATGGTGCAGTGCTAGTGAAGTAGTGCCATCGTTCTGTGCTTGTGAAGTAGTGCTATGGTGCTGATTGCATACTGATATGGTGCAGTGCTTGAGACGTAGAGCTATGGTGCAGTACTAGTGAAGTAGTGCCATCTTTCTGTGCTTGTGAAGTAGTGCTATGGTGCTGATTGCATACTGATATGGTGCAGTGCTTGTGATGTAGTGCTATGGTGCAGTGCTTGTGACGTAGTGCTATGGTGCAGTGCTTGTGACGTAGTGCTATGGTGCAGTGCTTGTGACGTAGTGCTATGGTGCAGTGCTTGTGACGTAGTGCTATGGTGCAGTGCTTGTGACGTAGTGCTATGGTGCAGTGCTTGTGACGTAGTGCTATGGTGCAGTGCTTGTGACTTAGTGCTATGGTGCAGTGCTTGTGCGAGGAAGCAAGGGCCATGGGGGCCATTACCCCCATTTTATTGTCATAGGGGGGCATTGCCCCCCCCCCCCCCCCCCCCCCCCCCCCCCCTCACCTTTATTCAGTACGATCTATACACCATCCTAAAATTTATGTCAGGTCCTCAGCCTATAGACACATTTATTTGTACCCCCCACTTTTAAATACCTTACTACACACCTGATGGTGGCACCGTGCTTCTGAAGTAGTGCTATGGTGCTATGCTTGCTGTGGTGCTTATTGTGTAGTGCTATGGTGCTGCGTTTATCAAGTAGTGATATTGTGCAGTGCTAAGCAATGCTGTGGTGCTGTGTTTGTGAAGCATGTGAAGTAGTGCTATAGTGTTGTGCATGTGAAGTAGTGCCATCCCTATTATGGTGCTGAAGTAGTGCCATGGGTGAAGTATGTGTGCTGATTGTGTAGTGCTATGGTGCTGATTGTGTAGTGCTAAGGTGCTGATTGTATAGTGCTATGGTGCTGATTGTGTAGTGCTAAGGTGCTGATTGTATAGTGCTATGGTGCTGATTGTGTAGTGCTAAGGTGCTGATTGTATAGTGCTATGGTGCTGATTGTGTAGTGCTAAGGTGCTGATTGTATAGTGCTATGGTGCTGATTGTGTAGTGCTATGGTGCTGATTGTGTAGTGCTAAGGTGCTGATTGTGTAGTGCTATGGTGCTGATTGTGTAGTGCTATGGTGCTGATTGTGTAGTGCTACGGTGTTGATTGTGTAGTGCTATGGTGCTGATTGTATAGTGCTATGGTGCTGATTGTGTAGTGCTAAGGTGCTGATTGTATAGTGCTATGGTGCTGATTGTGTAGTGCTATGGTGCTGATTGTGTAGTGCTAAGGTGCTGATTGTGTAGTGCTATGGTGCTGATTGTGTAGTGCTATGGTGCTGATTGTGTAGTGCTACGGTGTTGATTGTGTAGTGCTATGGTGCTGATTGTGTAGTGCTATGGTGCTGATTGTGTAGTGCTGTGATGCTAATAGTGTAATGCTATGGTGCTGCATTTATGAAGTAGGGCTATGGTGCAGTGTTTGTGACGTAGTGGTATGGGTTATGTAAATGGAGGGGGGGGGGGTGCTACACGCCATCCTAAAAGTTCTAATATAGATCAGATCTCTCCCCCCCCCCCCCCCCCCCCCCTCGGCCTATAGACATGCTCATTTATATGCACCCCCACCTTCCTACACGCCTGATGGTGCTATACTTGTGAAGTAGTGCTATGGTGTAGTGACTGTGAAGGAGTGCTTGGTACAGTGGCTGTGAAGTAGTGCTTTGGTGCAGTGCTTGTGCGAGGAAGCAAGGGCCATGGGGGCCATTGCCTCCATTTTATTGTTGTAGAGGGGCATTGCCCCCCCTCCCCCCTCACCTTTATTCTGTATGATGTTTAGAAGTATAAATGGAGGGGGGAGTGGGGGGGGAGTGGTATACACCATCCTAAAATTTCTGAGTCAGGTCCTCAACCTATAGACACACTTATTTATTTGTACCCCCCACCTTTAAATACCTTCCTACACACCTGATGGTGGCACTGTGCTTCTGAAGTAGTACCATGGTGCTATGCTTGTGAAGTGGTGTTGTGGTGCTTATTGTATAGTGCTATGGGCTGTGTTTATCAAGTAGTGCTATTGTGCAATGCTACGGTGCTGTGTTTGTGAAGCATGTGAAGTAGTGCTATAGTGTTGTGCATGTGAAGTAGTGCCATCCCTGTTTAGTGCTGAAGTAGTGCTATGGTGTTGATTGGTTAGTACTATGGTGCTGATTTTGTAGTGCTATGGTGCTGATTGTGTAGTGCTATGGTGCTGATTGTGTAGTGCTATGGTGTTGATTGTGTAGTGCTATGGTGCTGATTGTATACTGCTATGGTGCTAATAGTGTAATGCTATGGTGCTGAATTCATGAAGTAGAGCTATGGTGCAATGCTTGTGAAGTAGTGCTATGGTGTTGTGCCTGTGAAGTAGTGCTATGGTGCAGCGCCTGTTAAGAAGTGCTAGTATAGTGCTGTGCTTGTGAAATAGTGCTTTTTATGGTGGACTACTACAGATCAAAGACAACTTGTTACCCAATTTGTTTCAGGAGTATTGGTAATTGCTATAGGAAGGTTAGCCCTTAATCCTCATTTGAAAAGACAACAGTTTGCACCACCCATTTTCATGTTAATTGGGAATGGGCTTGTGACTCATGTACACATCTGATGCTCCTTGAAATCTTAGCGTACTACACCTTTAATTAATGTTCATGTATAGTTTACAGCCCCCTTTTAATGGGATGCAATGCCCAAGCAATACACATGTAGCTTCCATGGCACAAGGTGCACCTTGAACTGAGGCCATGCAGGCCAGGTCACCACTTAATGGCTGCATGGGAAATATGGTCAAGGTGACTCTGATAGAAACAATAGATGTTCTTTAAGGCAAGCTACGACCACCTCGGCCATCATGCAGCTACAGTGACCACCTCAGTGTGGAGCTATGTCTCCTGACCAATCCAAAACTTGCCTAAGCTGTTATCCAACTGGTACATGGGAAAGGCAATGGCTCTAGACTTGCCCATCACTTCTCACCTCTTCATTTAACCCCCTAGCACTATTGGAAGCGAGGGTGCCCAGGTCAATACACACTGCCAATGACACCTTGTGCTCTGATCTGGGGTGTGTTTGTGTGAAGCCTAAGATACGGAGGTACCAGCTATAAGCTTGCCTCACCTCTTGCCACCACCTCTAAATTCCAAAAGCTATCCTTACCCGGACTGCCAACCCTGATGTAAATTAGTGATTGCTTTGATTGCTTGTGTGTGTTGTACATCTGTGATTGTGTGTGTGTATGTGCCTGCATATGTGTGTGTGTCTGTACGTGTGTGTGTTTGCAAATTCTAAGTGGTGCCCCTCATACATGGCCCCTATTTAATCTAGGGAGCTGTGCAACATACTCTGAATATTTGTATAGTAGCTCATATAGTACAAGAGCAGTGTTGAGATTTTTTTTTTAAGTCCAGGCTTCACAAGGGTAGAAGCTTTGGAAGCCTTGCACATGTTAGCAGTGAATATTATTGCTAACCTATCACTACAGATTATGGCAGGACTGGGCCACTGGAAAGTTTACATAGACTGTGTTCACAACCAACTAGCTTGTTATTTCTTATAGTGCAGTGCTTGTAAAGTAGTGCTATGATGCAGTAAGACTTACTGTAGTGCTATGGTGCTGTGCCTGTGAAGTGCCTTTTCACAGGCACAGCACCATAGCACTACTTCACAAGCACTGCAGTATAGCACAACTTAACAGGCACTGCACCATAGCACAACTTAACAGGCACTGCACCATAGCACAACTTAACAGGCACTGCACCATAGCACTGCTTCACAGGCACTGCAACAATAGCACTGCAAAATAGCACTTCTTGAGAAAACAGCACCATAGCAAGCACCATAGCACTACTTCACAAGCACAGAACGATGGCACTACTTCACTAGCACTGCACCATAGCACTACGTCACACAGAGGCACTCTGCTTCATAAATGCAGCACCATAGCACTACATAATCAGCACCATAGCACTACATAATCAGCACCATAGCACTACTTCAGCACCATAACGGGTACTGCACAATAGCACTACTTCACAATCACAACACTATAGCACTACTTTACAAGCACAGTAACAGCACTTCTTATAACTGGCACTGCACCATAGCACTAGTTTGTGTTGCTAACGTTGTGCAAAGAAGGCAGCAAGACTTATAGTACATGTAGTATACAGTAAGGCTTAGTAATCGTACTTGTCCCCGGAAAGCCTTTTCCTAAATGAATCAATCACCACCCTCCTGATTTCTGCGATGTATTATAATGTGGCTATGAGTGCGTACGTACCGAGTTGGCACGAGAGTCCACGTGCATTGCACGATCGCCTCAATTACTTGTTAACTTTACTTCGCTAATCGCTAGTTGTAAAGTCAAAGCCAGCCGTAACGAGATTGTTTCCACTTTAATTTCCAGCAACTTAAGCAAAAGTGGTACTGGGTCTTTGGGGCGGAGAATAGGCGGAGCCAGATATAAATTGCATATTCATGTGCTCGGAAGAACGGGAAGCGTTAAGATACATTGGTGGCGCGAATGGAGCGGGAAATATGCACTAACTTTGCACTGCCATATTACCGTAACGGATAATATACAAATCAACGATCTGAACAAATCAATAGCTACAGGACTTCACTATGTATGTTCCGAATTTGACGCGTTTTCAACACTCGCACCTCGAGAAATGTGGATTTCTAACCCGCAGGGTTAACGAATGCTGTACCCGCTGCACGGAAAATACGTAGATTACAAAAATCGATTTCCACAGAGAGAAATGGTGTGGGAATAAGTGTACGAAATTTGAAAGAAAAAGGTTGTACCGTTGCGAAGATGTGCTGTTAAGTGTAACGTGCAATTTTTATAGTGATAAAATTATAACCCCACAAGCCCGATTTTGCTGGACACTGTCCCAAATACATGTACACCAACAAATTTCCCAGCTTGAACATGTATGTTATTTAAAAAAGCACTTCACAAGCACCATAGCACTACTTCACAGGCACAGCACCATAGCACAACATCACAGGGACTGCACCATAGCACTATTTCACACTGTGGAGGGGGGGGTCCCAATGGCCCCCATACTTCTTTGCCACTGACCATAGCACTATGTCATAAATGCAGCACCATAGCACTACACAATCAGCACCATAGCATTACTTAACAGGCACAGCACCATAGCACTACTTCAACACCATAGCATTACACTTTTAGCACCATAGCACTACTTCAACACCATAGCATTACACTTTTAGCACCATAGCACTACTTCACAAGCACTGCATCATACCACTACACAATGGCACCATAGCACTATACGATCAGCACCATATCAGCACCATAGTACTGCACAATCAGCATCATAGCACCACTACACTGTACTTCACAAGCATAGCACATACCATGGCACCATAGCACTACACAATCAGCACACATACTTCACCCATGGCACTACTTCAGCACCATAACAGGGATGGCACTACTTCACATGCACAACACTATAGCACTACTTCACATGCACTGCACCACACAATCAGCACCATAGCACTACACAATCAGCACCATAACACTACACATAGCATTACACAATCAGCACCATAGCACTACACAATCAATACCCTAGCACTACACAATCAGCACCGTAGCACCACTACACTGTACTTCACAAGCATAGCACATACCATGGCACCACACAATCAGCACCATAGCACATACCATGGCACCATAGCACTACACAATCAGCACACATAGCACTACACAATCAGCACCATAGCACTACACAATCAGCACACATACTTTACCCATGGCATTACTTCAGCACCATAATAGGGATGGCACTACTTCACATGCACAACACTATAGCACTACATCACATGCTTCACAAACACAGCACCATAGCATTGCTTAGCACTGCACAATATCACTACTTGATAAGTGCTGGACCATAGCACTACACAATAAGCACCACAACACTACTTCACTAGTATAGCACCAAGCACTACTTCAGAAGGACAGCACCATCAGGCGTGTAGGAAGGTGGGGGTGCAAATAAATGAGCATGTCTATAGGCCGAGGGGGGAGAGATCTGACCTATGTTTAGGATGGTGTGTGGCACCCCCCTCCCCCCTCCATTTATACTCTTATACATGGTACTGTGGAGGGGGGGGGGGGGGGGGGGGGGGCTATGGTCCCAATGGCCCCCATACTTCTTATGCCATTGACCATAGCACTACTTCACAAACACTGCACCATAGCATGTCATAAATGCAACACCATAGCACTGCACAATCAGCACCAAAGCACTACTTCACAAGCACTGCACCATACCACTACACAATTGGCACCACAGCACTACACAATTAGCACCATAGCACTGCACAATCGGCACCATAGCACTGCACAATCAGCACCATAGCACTACACAATCAACACCATAACACTACACAATCAGCACCATAGCACTACACATCAGCACCATAGCACTACACAATCAGCACCATAGCACTACACAATCAGCACCATAGCACTACACAATCAGCACCATAGCATTACACAATCAGTACCATAGAACTACACAATCAGCACCATAGCACTACACAATCAGCACCATAGCACTACTTCACCCATGGCACTACATCAGCACTAAACAGGGATGGCACTACTTCACATGCTTCACAAACACAGCACCATAGCACTACACAATAAGCACCACAGCACCACTTCACAAGCATAGCACCATAGCACTACTTCAGAAGCACAGTGCCACCATCAGGTGTGTAGGAAGGTATTTAAAGGTGGGGGGTACAAATATATAAGCGTGTCTATAGGTTGAGGACCTGACTCAGAAATTTTAGGATGGTGTATAGCACTTCCCCCCCCCCCCCCCCACTCCCCCCTCCATTTATACTTTTATACATCATACAGAATAAAGGTGAGGGGGGGAGGGGGGGGGGCAATGCCCCCCCATGACAATAAAATGGAGGCAATGGCCCCCATGGCCCTTGCTTCCTCGCACAAGCACTGCACCATAGCACGTCACAAGCACTGCACCGTAGCACTACTTCTGAACAAACACTGCACCATAGCACTACTTCACAAACCATAGCACTACTTCATAAATGTAACACCATTGCACTACACAATAAACACCACAACACTACTTCACTAGTATAGCAGGCGTGTAGGAAGGTGGGGGTGCAAATAAATGAGCATGTCTATAGGCCGAGGGGGTAGGGGGGAGAGATCGGATTTTTAGGACAGCGTGTAGCACCCCCCCCCCCTCCATTTATATACGGTACTGGTGGAGGGGGGTGGAGGGGGGCTATGGCCCCAATGGTACTCATACGTCCTATGCCACTGTCCCATAGCATTACATGTACTTCAAAAACACTGCACCATAGCCCTACTTCATAAATGCAGCACCATAGCACTGCATAATCAGCACCATAGCACTACACAATCAACACCCTAGCACTACACTGTACTTCACAAGCATAGCACATACCATGGCACCATAGCACCACAAAATCAGCACCATAGCACTATACAATCAGCACCATAGCACTACACAATCAGCACACATACTTCACCAATGGCACTACTTCAGCACCATAATAGGGATGGCACTACTTCACATGCACAACACCATAGCACTACTTCACATGCTTCACAAACACAGCACCACAGCATTGCTTAGCACTGCACAATATCACTACTTGATAAACGCAGCACCATAGCACTACACAATAAGCACCACAGCAAGCATAGCACCATAGCACTACTTCAGAAGCACGGTGCCACCATCAGGTGTGTAGTAAGGTATTTAAAAGTGGGGGGTACAAATAAATGTGTCTATAGGCTGAGGACCTGACATAAATTTTAGGATGGTGTATAGATCGTACTGAATAAAGGTGAGGGGGGGGGGGGGGGGGGGGGGCAATGCCCCTCTATGACAATAAAATGAGGGTAATGGCCCCCATGGCCCTTGCTTCCTCGCACAAGCACTGCACCATAGCACTAAGTCACAAGCACTGCACCATAGCACTACGTCACAAGCACTGCACCATAGCACTACGTTACAAGCACTGCACCATAGCACTACATCACAAGCATAGCACTACGTCACAAGCACTGTACCATCGCACTACGTCACAAGCACTGCACCATATCAATATGCAATCAGCACCATAGCACTACTTCAAAAGCACAGAACAATGGCACTACTTCACTAGTTCATAAATGCAGAGTGCCATAGCACTACACAATCAGCACCATAGCACTACTTCACCCATGGCACTACTTCAGCACCATAACGGGTACTGCACAATAGCACTACTTCACAAGCACAACACTATAGCACTACTTTACAAGCACAGTAACAGCACTTATTATAACTGGCACTGCACCATAGCACTAGTTTGTGTTGCTAACGTTGTGCAAAGAAGGCAGCAAGACTTATAGTACATGTAGTATACAGTAAGGCTTAGCAATCGTACTTGTCCCCGGAAAGCCTTTTCCTAAATGAATCAATCACCACCCTCCTGATGTCTGCGATGTATTATAATGTGGCTATGAGTGCGTACGTACCGAGTTGGCACGAGAGGAGTTCACGTGCATTGCACGATCGCCTCAATTACTTGTTAACTTTACTTCGCTAATCGCTAGTTGTAAAGTCAAAGCCAGCCGTAACGAGATTGTTTCCACTTTAATTTCCAGCAACTTAAGCAAAAGTGGTACTGGGTCTTTGGGGCGGAGAATAGGCGGAGCCAGATATAAATTGCATATTCATGTGCTCGGAAGAACGGGAAGCGCGTTAAGATACATTGGTGGCGCGAATGGAGCGGGAAATATGCACTAACTTTGCACTGCCATATTACCGTAACGGATAATATACAAATCAACGATCTGAACAAATCAATAGCTACAAGACTTCACTATGTATGTTCCGAATTTGACGCGTTTTCAACACTCGCACCTCGAGAAATGTGGATTTCTAACCCGCGGGGTTAACGAATGCTGTACCCGCTGCACGGAAAATACGTAGATTACAAAAATCGATTTCCACAGAGAGAAATGGTGTGGAAACAAGTGTACGAAATTTGAAAGGAAAAGGTTGTACCGTTGCGAAGATGTGCTGTTAAGTGTAACGTGCAATTTTTATAGTGATAAAATTATAACCCCACAAGCCCGATTTTGCTGGACACTGTCCCATATATAGCTTCAGTTGGCAGCACAGATATCATAAAGACTTCAATACTTCGTTGATATCGTACAGCTTTTCAAGAATGCAACCCCGGGCCGGGGCCGGGACTGCTTGGACCACTGCAATCGAATTGGAACTCTCAATACGTACCGTGCGCACACTGCAACAGCTTAGATTGAGTGCGCGTATATGCACGCGCAGCGCCGGAGAATTCAGCTATAGTCCTTTGGGTGTGCGAAGAGAGAGGCTCGGAGGGGGAGGGGGGGGGGGGGGGGGGGGGGGGGGGGGGGGTCGATCTTCGATGAAACAATAACATATTGCAAAGGACAGGAACACATAACATTGTAAGGGGTAGGGTTATATGTCCTCAAAGGATACATAAGAATAAGGATTATGGAGGACCGTGGGATTAACGTATTATTGTCGTATTCCTTCGCAGGCTTGCAATTGGTAGGCACTGCGGAATTTTTTTAATAATGCTCAAAAGATTATAATATTATTATCGTTAGAAAGAGCAAGAAAAGCTGCGTTTAACAGTACTTTATGCGTCACCGTAGCATATTTAGCACCGGAGATATGTAGCGCCAAAGTGACAACTTTTTTTGTACAGCGGTCAATGCGTAATCGCAATAAAAACTGTGACGGTTGAGGAACAATAAAGCATAACCTTGCCATTCCGTAAGATATTAATTCCAAACATTGCATATAAGTGGTTCTGACTTTGTTAAGACTTTTAGAAGGGTTTTAACTAAAATTCATTACATGTATATTTTCAAATTGTGAACAAACAACTGACTAGCATGCATACACTTGAGCACAATATCATTTAGCATAGAAGAATATTATTTTCATTGGCCACAAACACTAAATCACCAATAAATAGTCCACGAGCATGTCAATGACCATCAATTCCTTATTCTTCAGATTCATCCATCATTCAATATTTCATTTTTAGTTTTGGTAACTTGCTTTATGGGTTATCTGCCCATCGTATAGTACGTTGGTGAATTTACATGCACCTTGCAGAGAAGTTAAATTAGTAAATACTCTGGAAATGAAGGTTTGCTGCTCCTGTGGAATTGTCATAGTATACATGTATATTTTTTGCAAGATGTATAGTCATCTTATGAGGCTATAATGTCTCAGTATAACTCTAAGATTCTAACATTCACAGCTACACTTGAAAACCATAGTAGAACGTATTTTAATGGTGGCATACTATGTATAAAGGCCCTCACCTGGCTGACTATTGTACTCGTTGCAGTACAAGTGCAGCTATGGCTAGCTGTTCGGTTGACATCAACATTGTTGATTATATATGCATGTATATAATTATATTATATTGCTGCAATCTATGTCGTAAGCGTCAGCTGAAATTCTGATTCGTTTAACGAGTTCTGCAAGCACCATGCTTTTGCCTCCTCTCTGAGATCTTCCATTAATAGACCCGTCATATCACGCGCTTTCGGATTAGGCTCGTGGCTCTTGTTCCAGAATGGTCCCTCTGGGATGTCAAGCTGCATTGGTTCTGATTTCTGAAAAGAACCCGTGGCGTTTGACGCGGATAACTGGCTATCTGTAGTACGCACACCCTCAGTGACGTCACGTAATCAAATACATTTACTGAAGAATCCTAACATTAAATACAATTTCTTTAATTAGAAGCTTTTCTGCCTTTATAGCAATGTTTAGTATGGTTAACAAATGTCCAATAAATTATTAAAAATTATATGGTTACTTTAGGGACCTCTGAATAGTATGACATGATTTTCATCTCTTAAGTCGAATTAATTCGGCCGTAATGATGCTAAGCAGCACTCATATCAAAAACCTTATAAAAGCAATCCTAACTTCACAACGAATTGGAGTTAAGAGTTCAAACATTCCATATATATAGCTACTATAATGAGCTATCTGGCAAAACAAAAAGGAGCTCTTAAGTCGAACTATTTGTTGAGTTGTAAGCCAAAAACCTTAACCTGAAGATACCTTTATGTTTCGACCCTGAAAATTCAGTGTCAGATAGGAATTCCGACATTTTTAGTGATCCAAACCCAAAAGTTATGATCTAAGTTATAAAAAATGATGTTTCTGTAGATCCTGGTGTATAGTGCCATTTGATGTATCGGTCCAAAGATGTTCAGTAACTGGCGCATCGTAGAAGGTACCCTGCGCTTCGTCAAATCTTTATGAAACTTCGTAGAAAGATAGAAGGATGAATTATCTAGAGGGGAGAATACCTACCGTGGAGGGGACGCAGCGTTTAGGAGTCGAAAATCGTGGCCAGAAAACTATATTCGATTTGAACAACACTTAATAAATACGGTGCGTGTTTTAAAACTTAAAAACTAGTCTGGTCTATTGCTCACGCATTCGGCAGTCGTTCTTAATGCATAGTAAGCCACAACGAAGCACAATGAAGCTACCAGATCGTTTTTACCAAATGGTGTCAATAAATATTTTTAAAATTGCAAACAGAAACATTTTCTTCTGACGTCTAGGATTTTACGGTCCAAAATCAAGGATTCCGCAGTGCCTACAATTGGCTGCGCATTGGAACTGCGTTACTATATATGCTCCGTAGCAATGATGAATGTAGCAGCCCAGGTCTTTTTGGTAAGTTTAAGCGTGCGTACCCGTCACTACCGCGTACCAGTAGTCGGGTACTAAAATGTTGTTACCAAGATGAAGTGCCATTTGAAGGACATAGAGACGTTACATATGCCAGGTTTCTGATAGCACATACCAGTATAGTGCAACTAGGCTACCGTAAATGCTTATTAGTAGGACATGTGGCACTGAACAGATCATGATCAGAGAGACCATCTGATAACCAATTAATGCCTAAATAAAGTTTATTATAAGGTAAAGGTGATTTGATCTCATATGTGGCCACAAAAAATTCGTGTGGCAGGAAGGGATAATCTAACGGCACCCACTAAAGCCATGTTCATGAAGAACATAAAATTGGTATAATTTTTCAGTGGTTTGTGGTCACCTCACCCAAAATACCCTGGAAACAGTAAACACCTATTTGACGCCTATTTGCATCTACAGGAATTAATCAGTTAATGAATGGTGGTCCTCAAAGTGCACCTTGTTTATGTGGACCATTCATAGTCTCGTAGCCACCTGATTTCCTGCACTCACACACACACACACACACACACACACACACACACACACACACGCACATTAACATACAGAAGACACGTGCACACATACACACCATATATATTACATGTATTAGCAAGATTGGCATACATGTAGTCAGTCTTTTGTAATGTAGCAGTTCTGAAAAGAACCTTTTTTGTTATACTGAATATGTAAATTAGAATCAAAGAAACCATAGGTAGTGAAAGTTGAAGCAACATTACCATCATTTGATTCTAGTTAAGGGGTGTGGACTATAGCACAGGTGTGTGTACCATAGTACACAGGAGTGTGGACCATAGTACACAGAATTGTGGACCATAGTAAGCAGGAGTGTGGACCATAGTACATAGGGGTGTGGACCATAGCACACAGAAGTGTGGACCATAGCACACAGAAGTGTGGACCATAGTACACAGGAGTGTGGACCATACATGTAGTTAGTACACATGTACAGGGGTGTGTACCATACTACACAGGGGTGTGGACCATAGTACAAAGGGGTGTGGACCATAGTACAAAGGGGTGTGGACTACTTACACAGGGGTATGGACCACATGATCCCTATAGTGTACAAGGTCTCCTACATGGATCAGATAATAATTACACTTATGGCTGTTACCATACCACTACACCTACTTGTCACCTTGCCTATTATTACCCCTACTCCTCACCTACATGTAGTAGTAAGGGGAAGAGTAGGGGTGGTAGTAGGTAAGGGGAGGAGTTGGTGTAATAGTAGGCAAGGGGGGTGGCTAGCTTCACAAACACAGCAGCAACAAGGTGTTGTGTATGCTGTGTAAACTGTGATGAAGCTACAAGTCAAAAGGTGTTCAGTTTTTGATATGATAATACTGCTCCGTGATTCATTTCCCCAGTTGGATTTCAAGCAAAGTGCATTGGGTATTGTATGAACTACCCAAGGGGAACAAAATGGTGCGAATTGGGGACTGTTATTTTTTGCTGCACTCAAATTCATTATAAATTCATTGATTTACACTAATTCTTAATAACTAATCCAAATGATTGAACCTTGTATTGGTGCAACCAAATACATATCATCATTTAGCATTATTATACTAAGGACATAATCATCACAGAACAAGCTATTCTTATCAAAATAATTAATTATTCATGATGTGATATTACCACTTGGTATAAAGTTAATGCTCATAAATCAGCGATATTATTTACTGTGCACTTTTATATTGTCTTGTACACCTTACAGGGGTGAGACATTCCGGTATGTACTAACCAGGATTGGAGAAGTACGCAGTTTGATACTGTCGTCAGTACATGTGATGGCACGGCACTGACTGCAACTGCTACTAGAAGTGACCGGATAGCAGTGACTCGTACAATAGGGTTAAATAGCCCTCACCAGGTGCTGAACTAGATCCTATCTAGTCTATTCTGTAGGATCTTTCAAGTCTCTACCTGACACCTTCAAAGAATTTGCTGAAAAATTGAGAGGTGAGAAGACTGAATTCCCAAAGACAATAATTTATGGACGATCATTTGGAGTATGTGCAGGTATCTATTTGTACCTTAAAGACCACCTTGGCTTAGCATTCACGAATCCAGAGGATGCGCCTGATACCCGAGTTTAGACTTGTTGAAATGTCACCGAATCAGACCACAAATCAGAGATCCTTGAAAATTAATAGTAATCGAAGGGTTGTTGTTGCCACTGTGGCCTTTGGTATGGGTGTTGATTGTCCCAATGTTCGGCAAATAATTCATTTAGGAGTACCTGACGATGTCTCTAGCTACATTCAGGAAATGTGTGTGTGCTGGCAGGGACGGCGAGGCATCAATGGTTACCTTTTTACAGTCTAGATCCTACCACAAAGTCAAACTACTAGTACATGGAAAATACAAATGAGTAAAGTGTGGGGAAAGTGTATAAAATGCTGTACAAGGATATTGGCAGGCTCAGAAGTATAGCTCTTATTCCCAGACCCTGAAAATAATGGTAACATATGCTTCCAGCATCGTAGTATGCACCCACAATCTCCTTCTCTAATAGCATCTGCAAACTCCATATAGAAGCAAGCCAGACGCAAAAGCAGCACAGAGTACTCATAAACCTTGTCACATTCTGGTGACACTAGAACTGCAGTATTGTAGCTGAAGCATACAAACTTATCATATAACCCCACCCACAGAGTTCCTTCAAACAATTTTGCCTCTTTTCATCAGGCAATGTCCACATATTGTCAGCTCCTTGTAGGACACTTTCAGCAGGATAGTCTTTGGTAGATTCTTGCTTAAATGTGGCAAGGGCAGCAGCAACAAGACCAGCAGTTATGAAATCCTCACATGCATTTACATCCTTTTTAGGAGTCTTCACCTCATTGGTACGATTTAACTCGTTCCTAAGTTCATAGAGCGTTCCAGGTCTCCTTGAGAGTGGTGGAAGGAAAGAACTTCCAGATGACTTGTTTTAAAGGAAGTAAAGTAGTGAGTAGCGACAAAAAATGACTGCTACTAACATCAAGTAGTTTGACTTTGGTGTGCCAATCCACTACAACAGGTATCAACCCAACCAATTTACTAGATGGTGACACTTCATGAACTTTGGCCTTTTGCGCCCCTCTTGCTCTAGCTGCAGTTTTCTGATCTCTTGCAAACAATATATGATGAGCTATAGCTGTTGCCACCTTTCATGGGAACAAACTGGCTATTTCTGATCGATGTGTATTCCATGCATCCACCCAGTCACCCTTCAACCAAGGCGACTACCGAGCTGCTCGAGTGAGACTTCGCTCATTTGGGTTACCCTCACAACTGTTGTGACAGATAATACCACTTGTTTCGTATCAGAAGAGTTCCAGACTTGGTGCAAAGAACAAGGTATCACTCACCTGACTGATGCTCCGTATCATCCGACAACGAATGGTGCTGCTGAACGCCTAGTTCAAACCTTCAAGCAAGTGCTTACCAAGTCATCTCTCCCTCCATGAGCAGCAACTCTGGAATTTCTTATGCAGTATCGCAGAACACCACTTGCATCAGGCTACTCTCCTAGTGAGATTCTGAATGGACGGCAGATCCGGTGTAAAATTGACATCTTCCTTTTCCTGCTCAAGCAAAACAGTCAACAGCAACTCCTAAGTCTCCACCCACTGCTTCCAACAGCCAAGTAGCCAGAGTGTCACATGTTCAAGGTAGGTGACCCTTGTTATGTCTTTTACTGCGGACCTCAGCGAAACAAGGATCCACGTTGGGTACCTGCAGTGGTGACGAAAGGGTTTGGCCCTCGAAGCATTAATGTCCGTGTTTTCCCTCATGGTGCTACTTGGAGGCGTCATGTTGAGCAGCTGCAATACCGCTATGGCTACCTAGAGGATACCAATCCTGGAGAGCTTCCAGCCTCTGCCACAGGTTTCAGCATAACCACTATCTTCTACGGACCTCCCACTTGCAGAGTCAGGGACGCTTGAGGCTACAGAACCCTTTGACCATGGAAATCAAGTGCCTCAGCCTGCCAACATAAACTCAACATAACCCCGACCTCCCACTGGGAATGATTATGGCCCTGACAACCCTCGCCGCAGCACTAGGAACAGGAAGAAGTGCTATCGCCTTTCACCCGTGTATTTCAAGGCTGACAGGGATGTGTTATGTGCGCATAGTTTCGGGACATTTAGATTATTCATTACATTTCCGGATGATCACGTGCCTGATCTTTGTAGTGTGCATTCCTTCTCTCGTTCTCGTGTACTTCATTTTCTGTTGTGACTTGTTCGTTCTAATCTGTTCACATCAACGTTGCTCCGCAAAAACACAACAATTATTATTTTTTGTTGGAACAATTAGAAGAAACAGAAAGCAATTTCCCAAAGAGCTAAGTGAAGCTACAAGTACTCTGAAGGACAGGTCAATACAAAACATAATGTATAGTATGAAGGAAGAATTACCCATGTACTTTTGAAATGCACAGGGGAGACTCACTCACTGTTAACGATTTCATGCCTACAATTTAATTAACAATTATACGCATTGTGCCGGTCAGCCCCGGATCCAGGAATTTGCTATGGGGGGGGGCGGTTTACCAGAGGGGCGGCAATGTATGCGAAGCTGTTTGAACGGAGGAGGGGGGTGCAGTCCGCTTACGACGGGGGGGGGGGGGGGGGGGGGGGGGGGGGGTGCAGTCGGCAAGTTACATTAATCAATTCGTCACTCACATGCACGCATTCTCTACTAAAACACAAGAAACATCACGGCAAACGGGTCCACTCCGCACCTGCCCTGTCGTGCTCCACCGCTTCGTTGACATTTGTCCGTACAACTGAGTTATCGGGACTTTTAAGTATGGCGCAACACGTTATCTGTAGATCTTTGTCGTCGGGAAGGAGGGGGGGGGGGCGGCAAAAGCTACCAGGGGGCGGCATTTCATACGCGATGGGGGGGGCGGCTGCCCCCCCCAAGGCTATGCTGGATCCGGGGCTGGTGCCGGTAACTAATTTCATTACGAAGTTTGTTTGAAATGGAGTGATATACGAGCGAATAACTTTTGAACGGAGCGTCCTTTTGTTATGTTCTTCACGTATTCTTGGAAAGGAATGTTAGCGCTACGATTCTGTGTCCATGAAGTGGTTTCATACTATAGAAAACAAGCCGAAGTCCTAATATTATGATACTAATATTTATATCATCAAATAAGTTACCTGATATGTAGTGCCTACCACCTTAAAGACTGTTATGGCCAACAGGATTAGCTGGAAAAAGTTTGACAAGATGAGAACAGCAAGATTGGTTCAACCAGAAGGAAAGAAAACAAAAAATCAATGTCAGAGATGAAGATATGCCCCTAGCTAAGCATACTCACACAGGCAACCTGGATGTAGAGGAACGATAATACATAGTACAGAACCTTCTGGAAGAAGCACAGTCTTGGTTACCCAATAAGGTTATCAACTGGTCTGAACCGGCTAGGCGATGTGGAATCACAAGACACAATGGAGGGCAGGTCCAGAAAAAAAACATGGCATAGTAGCAGCAAGTCTAAATTAAAGAGAAAAAAGAAGGAAACGACGTTCATGACAACTACTACCAGTCAATGTACCCTTTCCCATTGCAAAGACCTCTAAATACCAAAAACACAAATTACAATGCTATAAGAGATCTGGTAAAATACTTTGTGGTGAAAAAGTGGTGGAAACACAGCACACTAAACATGTGATAAAATGAGAGTACATCAACCATTTCAGAGGTCATTTCAACATTCACAGCACAAAAGATAAGACTAATAGATATATGGAGAAAGCTGCTGGAAAAGCATGAAACACTTGGTTTACTGCGCAATCAACCAGATGATAATTTTGAGAAATTGAGTGATGCTGAGGTAAAGACGCAATTAGAGAAACTAGGGAAAAAACTGAAGGCACACCTGATGAGCTCAAAGCACAAGACACTTGAAGATATGGCATGACCATTCCACAATCTCAGGTCACAGCCACCTGCTAGCTACAGTGGCATGCGTGTACAATCCAGCTTTCTACCACACACCTGAAGAGGAAAAGAGGTACAAACAATAATAGAAAGACCAGAAACACACATCTTAGGCTGTTCGGGTTCATCACTACTTGATCAAGCACTGTTTAGCAATTGTCGCTTAGAATGCATACAAGAACTTCCACCTCCTTTATCATACAGCAACTGGAATACAAGTTATTGATACACTTTTTATTCTTTTCATGGTGATGGGCCAGCACAGCAGTATGAAGCTGGTATTGGTCGCACATATCCGTAAGTTAAATGTGCAATTAATTATATTCACTATCTAAGAATTGCCTGTAGGCTTATGTGCATAGTAAAGGTCCATAAACGTATACATATTTTGTATCATCCCTTGCAGGAGGTTGTTGGAAAAGTGCTAGGTGGTGATGCCCTTAATGCACAGGACTTCAGGAGAGCATGAAGTAAAAGATTATAATCCAGCCCTTAAGGTGACGTGGGTTTACAATATGACGCTCGCTGAATGTTGCGTCAGCGTCAATGAATTGTCATATTGTAAGCAATCATTGTATACCGCAGCGTCAGTGACGTGACGTTATGCTGGAATAGCATTGAGTTCTATTCTAGCGTCAGTGTCACAAATTGTATTTATTGCTTGTAACTAACCCTAGCTACATAGTGTGGGCGAACGGATGAAAGATTAATAGAAGCTTTCCCTTCTCTGTGGCAGGTTTCCGCCCGGGCTTACAAAGACTTGTGAGCCAAAGAAAATTGCTGGAAAGAAGTTGCTACAAAGTTCAGGGGGGGGAATGATTAAATATAAGATGTACGTAAGAAGAACAAGTACATATGGTATTATAGGTTGGGGAAGGGATTTCGTGCAACAAATGTGAGACTAATTCGTAAGAGAAAATAAGAAAGTTAAAGTGCGGAAAACTGGCGATGAAGGACCTGCCTACATGTCGAATTGGCCTCATTTCAATCAATGTTGTTTATAATGGATACTATCAAACACAGGGAGTGAGTTAGCATACATGTACATATAAACTGACACGTTTTTGTACGGTAAGACCACGTGATTAATATGATACAGGAAGGTTAGAGGTGTTTCTTTAGCATAGTATGGCTTATAGGTGTTCATTGTATTCCGTATGCTTTGTGTATAGCGCATTCCAAAGGTCATCGGTTGTCTGGGTCGTTGCTATGGGACCTCAATATCATTCTAAAATTTCTGGGCGTAGGGCCTAATTTCCACGCGTTCAATGAGAGCAGACAGCCGTGAACGGGATTCGATCGATGGACCCTTTATATCGATCGATGAACCCTTCATATTGATCGCTGGATCCTTCATATCGATCGAAGGACCCTTCATATCGATCGATGGACCCTTCATATCGATCGATGGATCCTTCATATCGATCGATGGACCTTTCAAGTCACAATGACAGCGAGCGGCTACATATAGTGCAAGGGTGAAGGGAAGAGTGGCCTTGCAGGGGCGGATACATCCCCTGCCAAATTAGAAATTAAAATTTTGAATGTACGTGCGAAGGCATAGGTTGCCTGTGGAAGCAAGTACAGTGTAATATTATGTCTGTTATTTCGCAAGTATGTCATGTTTTGTGACTTGAAAAGTGTGAAAGTTGCAAAGCGGCTGAGGCTCCGCCCCAGACCCCTTTAAATTACGACGCTCCCCATACCCCTATGCTGGAGGGAGGCCCGGCGTATCCCTCCCCGCCCTTGCCTACCAACCCTCGCCCCAAAATCTAGGGTCCACCCCTCACAGCGGTTTAGCCGTCCAAATACGTGTGACGATTAATTCCCGCCGTCAATACACCCGACGTGCAAACAGCGAAACGTGGGTAGACAGTCATTGTTTCCTTGTACCGTACGGTAGATATTTGGAACGTGGGCCGTACGATCAAACCGTCTGCAAAGACACTAAATACACGCAATGAATTTATTTTTCTTGAGTCATTATAATTAGCGGCAAATTAAAGACTTTTAATATTGTGATCACTGTGTAGAGTTTGTGTGCAAATCCACCTACTTCGAGCACCAGCTTGCTAACCATGGCTGTGCGTTCACTAGTCCTGAAGTTGAAGGAGTTGTTATTACCAACAATGGTATGGCCTCGTATATGTACATATATCGTACTCAATCGTATCATTTCTGTTACTTTTAAAATTACCGGTGTCACGGTACAGTTTATCCCGGTATATTTTATCCGCCCGGATAATTCATGCTAGGATATTTTATCCGGCCGGATAATATGCCCTAGTACGTTTTATCCTTCCCTAGTACATATTATCCTACCCTAGGATAAACTGTGCTAGTTAAAATTATCCTAGGATGCTTTACCCTACCACTTTTTACTACAGAATTTGTCTATCCTACATGATATAATCAACATCTTTTAAGGCATAAAACATGTACATGTTCTTTAAATACAAAATTGTATATATAACAATTTCAAAATGACTGTTTATGTTTGTTAAATAAATGCATTCTTCTTCACTCATTCTGTTTGATACATCTTTTGGAGAGTGTCTTAGCCACTTGTAGGTTAACCCAGATGGTGAAAAACAGTAAATTGTAGTATTCAGCATGGCCACAGCTGACATAATCTCCATTTCTGTTGCCCAGGTATTCAGAGACTGCATCTTCGTTCGCTTCAGATATTGTTCCATCGATTCATTTGAGACAAGCATGCCAGCAAATTCAGGAATTGTAGCATTGTGTTCCATAAAAGATGTTACAAGCAAACAAACTTCCTCATGGACATCTTGCGACCCTGTAAGAACTTGAGAAAGGCTTCGAAAGAAACAGTTAATATCTCCTTTTATTCTGTATGTTGCTGAAGGAGCCTGTTCTATTCCAATCTTTACACATTCCGTACGTTTGATGTAGTTACTGCGAATGAAAGATAATCCAAGTATTCGACACTTCTCTTGTTGCCATGCACTGCAAGTAGGTTGAAATAGTATGGAACCTGTATGATAAGCATCGACTATCTCTATTGAATTTCCGTGGGCTTGCAAATGACAACAACTTTTCCATTGTAACTCCACCATCAAAACATCGGTCTCTGGCATCATATATCCATTGACAGAAATCATCTATTTCAGATGGGGATATCAGGTAATAGATTCCACCAAGGACATTTACGAACTTCAGTGATAGATTGCAGGCTTTCATCCAAATGTTCATAAGGGCAGTGGCCTTAATCGCTGTACGTCCATTAAGGATGGAGAATAACTTCTGTCTGAACTTGTCAAACTCAGAGTGGAGGCATTCATGCATTAACAACTACAAAATCTCCGTTGCACACCTCTCTCAGTGAATCTTCTCCATAAAATTCTCTGAAATCAATCCAAACTGAAACTGTTGTATCTTTGCTGAGTGCAAATTCATCATGATGCAATCCAAGTGATTCCCACTGTTGATAACATGAAATGTGTACATGCCTGTACATTTCTTATAGAAACTTACTTCAAACTCTTCATCTTCCTCTGCTCTATAGCACAATCTATCTGCTCTCGATCACAATAAGCGCAACAGTTGTGTAGAATGTAGCTGCTCATGAAGTGATTCTTCATTGTATTGCAATGCATCTTGAGAGTGCCTATCACCAATCTGCCCAGCTTTATCATCCAGCAATGCCTTTCGATCATCAGCATCATCATTTGTATCTTCTTCCTTAAGTTCTTCATCACCACACACATCATCGCAATAAGACTTTTCACCATCACTAATGTCATCATTTTCCTCATTATCTGGCAAGAATAATGTATTAACCTATAGCTACATGCATGCATGTTGAGTTACAAAATGAAATTGTACTCACCGATTTCTTGTGCTCCATCCTAAATTTGGGGGATAAAGGACAAAGTAATGTATACGCCTACATGTAAACCTACATGTGAATATGCCTACCACAAATGGTTGAAGATATTCTTTAAGAAGAACACCATTGTACGCTATTTTCAAAATAGAACCATCTGATGACTTCAATGTGTAACGTCCTTTGCTTAGGCTTTCAACTACTTCATAAGGGACCTAGCCACTTTTCTCCAGTTTTCCTCCCATTCTATGTGAGTTTTGCATGTTCTTCAGCAAAACCATTATGCCAGTGATGAAACTCTGCAAGATTAGAAATTGTCAAACACAATAAACCATAATTATTCCATACATGTAGAGTGCCATGCTTTGCATCGTACTGTGTCTTTTGATGTTCCTGAGCTCGTGCAATGTTTTTGAGAACCTTCTGATGGTATTTCTTCCTGATTGCTAGCAGATGACCATATGTTTCTTCCGTACATGTGTTCTCTCCTGCGACATTAGTGGTGGTTTCTTTGCTGATGAATTCATGATTGATTCCCTTACGAGGGTTACGATTGTACATAATGAAGAAAGGGCTAAACTTTGAAGAATCCTGCTTTGCTATGCGATAAGCATACAACGCTGCATCAATATTTTCATCCCAGTTATCTTCAGCCTCTGCAAACTTTGTTAAAGCCCTGGTCAGTGTTTGATTGGTGCGCTCGTCCAAACCATTTGTTTGAGGGTGATAGGGACTGCTTATCCGATGTTCAATTCCTGTCAGCTTAAACAAACAGCTATTAAAGGATAAAAATCAATAATGCTTCTAACACATAAAACAATAGTATATTACCTTGTAAGTCGATTCACAAATTCTCGTCCTTGATCTGATATTATGATTTCAGGCCAGCTATGACGACAAAAAGTTGAAAATAAAAAATCCGCAACTCCAACTGCTGTCTTGTCTTTCAAAGGAGCAGCTTCAGGCCACTTGGAGAATAATCTGTGGCTGTTACTATGTACTTGTTGTTCCTACATGTTACTGGTAATGGACCTAAAATATATACACAGTGTTGCTGGACTACAGAGAAAATTATTGGTGATATCTTAATGTACATACCTATCAGATCAATGCCAATCTGACTCCAAACTTGGCTTGGAACTGGAATGGGGTGAAGTTCAGGTTTCTTTCCTTCCAGTTTTGCGTTGACCCGCTGACACACATCACATCGTCTGCAGTACTCGTTTACATCTTTGTTCAGTCCTTTCCACCAGTACGTTTGTCCGATCTGTAACAACATAAGAAACACAGAAGTACATGAGCTAATTAATTGATGTATACTGTACATGTACACGCAAACACAAAGACCATCAATACACTGCATGAGTATACCTTAACAATGTACACGTAAAATTTGGGGCGATGTTTGTACAAGACAACTTTTTGGCTACAGCAGCTTGCAGAAATAAAAGAAGAGCTAGATATCCAGATACATGTATAACTCCCTACATTACTACGCGACATTCACTAACTCAGTAACGTACCTTCGCTCGCGTTTTGTCCCTGCCGTAGTGGCAGCCATCAACACCATCATGGCAGGCACGAATAATCTTTGTTCTTTCCTTTTCATTAGCAATCACCCTTTTGAGACATATCTGAGCCATCGTATCAGTTGTTCGGTAGTACAGCACTCGTTCTTTTAGAACAAACAAAGCAGCTTGCTGGCGTATTCCACGTTTCTCATTTTCTGTAACTCCAAGTGGATACACACGTGAATACCCAAGGTTACTCTCTTCACAAGATGCGAGATAATCCACCAACACGCTGTACCGCTTCTCGTCAATATGCGTACTACACATTTTACGCCAAAAAAAAAAAAAACACCACGTGTTATGGCGGATAAAGTATCCTAGGGTAGGTTAAAATATACTATCCGACCGGATAATAAATACTAGGACATATTATCCCCCCGGATAAAATATTCGGGGGGATAAAATATGCTGTGACACCGGTACTTGTACAGCGGACCTCAACCAAACGTACAGTTCAGATCCAGAGTCAGATGTAGAGCTAGCGGGGAACGAATTGTCGAGCCAGTGTTCTTCAAGCAAATGTAGCACAAGTGATACTGAAAACATGCAGCGAGGTGCGTTGTCGATGCACTAGCTCACACATGCATTGTATAGCAGCCGCGAATATATAGTATGTACACGTACACATGCATTGAGTCCTTTAAGTGGCCGTAACACAAATCATTCAGTAGCGTTATACCCATTATGAACGTCTCCAATACTGACCTTCGTGGGTGTGGCTTCACGTGTATATTGACATGTGTATTCTATAGAACACCTATGCTGTTATATGTCCGGAGAGCTTCAAAATCAGAACCTATATACCATTTGAAGTTCTCCAGGGATGTGTTGTACCTTCATGGGTGTGGCTTTATATGGTAAGCCATAACAGCCAATGTTCTAATGTATGGACTTGTGCATTTCTCATGGTAGGTTGGAGCTGAACATGTGTAGGAAGAAGGATCAATTTGCACACAAGCTAAAGAATGTTATTAACAAATGCATGTAAAAGTGCTGTTGTTACCACATTACATGCCAATAAAAGAGATTATTGGGCCAATGAAGGGGTGGGGCATCATGTTTACGAATGCATCAAATAACAAGTTACTGAGAGATATATAATCACCATACATTCATGAGTCACCATCGATCGATTGTCGTTGAGCTATTCAACTGAGCGCTTGTGTGCGTGTCCAGGACATAGTAACGATTGATAATTGAGTATAAATCTGCTTCCCACTATACAGTTGAAATTATAGTCAGTGTATCATTCTTGCTGGGGACTAGGCCCATCTCTGCCAATGGGTCAGGTGAGATGCAAAGCCATGACACAAGTGAAAAATCATTCAGGAATGTCCCCTTGTTTCTACACCATTGCCAAATGTCCTGAACATTTGGATAGTACTAAGGTTAACCAGAAAGTAAGGTTTCTTGCTGAGGTCTAGGCCCATTTCTGCCAATGGGTCAGGTGAGATAGTAGTAACCCTAGGCCTAGCATAAAGTCATTGAGAAGTGTTGTCCGCATGTTTGTGCACCCTTTGCACATGTTCTGGGCTCAGGGAAAAGTCTGGTACATGTCCTTACACCATAGATTGAAGAATACCATCGTGAATAGTATTAGCAAATTACGCGTTTAATATTAATTTGCGCCAATAATTTCAGCACTATTACTACGCGGAGATAGACAGCACACCTATACAGGAGGTCGGACGTCAGATAAGTTGAAAAGTTATAGTACTGACGTAGTCAGTCCCATAGGCTTCAGCACCAAAGTCGGGCCGACGCTCACCGTAAGATCGTACTCTCACGCCGATGTAAGACGGATTACTAGTATAACCAGCACGGGCCCGTACCAGCCACCAGTTTTTGCAGAAAACCTCTAGGAGGTGCCAGCGTCTTTTTTTGTCACAGCCTGGTCAGGTTATTCCAAGACATCTGATTCCGTCAGCACATCTTTACTGCGCGTCATCGTTTGAGTGTTTGCGGGTAGGATTTGAAACAGAAAACATGATTGAAGGGAAGGTAATGGATGGCTGATGTGTGCTTGGAGTACAAACATCCAAACGTCTCTCTACGCAGTGTTCTCCAATAAGTGCTCCCCATCCATCCACGTAGCCCTGCCTGTGAGAGGTGCCATCTCTTCCTTCCCTGGAAGGACTGCAAATGATTGTAACAAGGTACATACTGAGACATTTTTACACACTCTCCTTACACTCTGTTTCTCATCCTCATGAGAAAGCATTCATGGCAAGGTAATGGATGACTGATATGTGCTTGGAGTACAAACATCCAAACATCTCTCTACGCAGTGTTCTCCAATAAGTGCTCTCCCATACTGCGTGTGAGAGGTGCCATCTCTTCCTTCCCTGGAAGGACTCTACTTTGATCAAGTAAATGATTGTGTGAAGGTACGTACTGAGACATTCTTACACACTCTCCTTACACTCTGTTTCTCATCCTCATGAGAAAGTATTGTCTTGTATGAAGGCAAGGTAATGGATGACTGATGTGTGCTTGGAGTACAAACATCCAATTATCTCTCTACGCAGTGTTCTCCAATAAGTGCTCCCTCATACTGCGTGTGAGAGGTGCCATCTCTTCCTTCCCTGGAAGGACTCTAATTTGATCAAGCGAATGATAGCGACAAGGTACGTACTGAGACATTCTTACACACTCTCCTTACACTCTGTTTCTCATCCTCATGAGAAAGTATTGTCTTGTATGAAGGCAAGGTAATGGATGACTGATGTGTGCTTGGAGTACAAACATCCAAACATCTCTCTACGCAGTGTTCTCCAATAAGTGCTCCCCCATATTGCGTGTGAGAGGTGCCATCTCTTCAAGTAACGGTGGATTATTCAATCTTACTGCGATCTCGATTCTGTCCCCATGCAAGGTCTGAAAGACTAATGCTGCGTGTTTTGAACGAACTAGGACCTGAACTATATACCTATAACTGACATAGGTAAGGTTTTTTTTTTTTACCCCGTCTCATACACACAGTTCTTCATGGCGGATGCAGTTCCGTTACAATTTATACCATCGGAGAAGCTAATTATGGCTGTTCGGTACTTTATAAGGCAGAAGGCTGTAGCAGCGAAGGTCGTATATGCAGCACAGTTACGTTATTCGAGGTAATGTACATATAGTTTATTTGTTATTGTACATGCACAGAGGAATCCTGGGAATTCAAGGGTGCAAGCAAGTTGCTTGCACAAGGCAGCATCCCTACCCGAGAAAAGTGAGGAGGTAAGGTTTTATCTTATTGGCAACAATCTCAGATCGTGTATTGCATTATCAGAAACAGAAGACGCGCGGACAGAAACAGGCCTATATAGTTGGAGAGGCAATTGACGCACAAAACGGAAGAGAAATTTGTGTGTGTGTGTGTGTGTGTGTGTGTGTGTGTGTGTGTGTGTTTTGTGTGTCTTTTTCTAATTTGAGATTTACAGAAACTTAAAAGTGTGGCCAAGTTTATTTGCGAGCGAGGCGCGGTGTCAAAATGTATGGCGTCGATCGGCAGGCTGCATGCATGTAGCCATGTACTACGTACGGGGTGGGTTGAAAGCTCGTACAGAGTAGGTAGACGATCTAAACGGGGCCAGGTAAACGATCCAAGCGGGGCCAGGTTGACAGTCGTACGGTGTTGTTAGACGATCCGAACAACTCGTATGGGGTAGGCAGACGAACTATCAGCGTGTGAAAACGTGCGACCAAACGAGCCTCGCTTCCACGGCCGTTTCCTATCGGTCCGCACACGTGTACTGTCATCGTACAACCGGCTAACATCGGATCCAATTGGATCCGTGCGCAAGAACGTGCAGAGGCGAGCCCGGAATCATGCAAGTGAACCGCTGTGCCTCTTTTTTAGGGGGGGGGAGGGGGGGGGGGGGGGGGGGGGTTGCGCGGCCGTGCGCAGGTAATTATTGCATTATGTCCCTGGGCGCTCAGCAATCGCACTACGCCACTGCTAGAGAATATTTTTTATCAGTTTTATGTTTGTTTGAATGTATTTAAATGACAAAACGAAAATCTGATTGCAAGATATGTTTTCCAACTAACATGGAAAATATGCAGTAGTTAACTGACTTAAATAGTTAAGATATATAAATATTCAGAGGTGGCCCCACTCCAAAAAAATGTTTTCAATGATTTCTCCCTGCCTAGTAGATGGATTAAAACGAAATTCACTGTGTAGCTAGGGATCGATAGTTTGTTTGGCAGAGTCAGTTTTTTTTTTAACCCGGAAAAACGGTATAAAGCATTATATTGCTTGAGGCACCATTTTAGTCTCTCTAAGGTTAGAAAAACTATTTTCTATTGCACCCTTAATACGGTACAGGAGTTCGCATGTACATTGAAATTAGCTTGGTCCACCGTAAAAATGCTCATCTAGGGCACTTTGATTTAAAGTCAGTTAACTATTGCACATTATACATGTTATTGACAAACAGTTGGAAAACATATCAGTGCAATCAGATTTTCATTTTGTCATAAATTTTTATTATTCAATTACATTCAAACTGATGAAAACATTTGTTATCCACTGTACATGGATATATCTTGTTATGAAGGTAAACTTCGCTTTGCGCCATTTCTATGACTCAGAAACGTTCGAGAGAGTAATACGATCAGTCTTAATCGTTGGAGCTCTATTTTGTATCGCTAACAAAATCTAAGAAATCTGGCTTAAATTAAACACGTGGCAATTTGCAATGAATGACATAAAAAGTAACGTTATTGAAGTCATCCTCGATAATGGCTGATCTGGGGGTGTTGGTTGTGTTGTTGACAGTGGCGGAGCTAGGGTAGGGGCTTGCCCCCCTCCCCCCCACCCCCCCACCCCCCCCCTGCGATTTCAGCTTGTACATTGACGTCAATGTGTACACATGTAAATGTGTTTAGCAGCCTGTGTGCCTCCTCTAGTAGTTATGTCGAATGCGTCACTCATCTCTTGATCGATTCTGATTTGATTCTTGAAGTTAAATACACAGCAAAACTATTAAGGGCTCTGCCCCTCCCCTAATAACACTAACACAATGTGTTAATGTGTGCACATGCCTGTGTGCCTTCTCTAGTACCTTAGTCCTTAAATACTAATATATATGCCGGCTTTGTCGAACTCATCTGTTGAAGTTAAATACTAATAATGATTTCATTTACTTAATTTCTACCCGACATCCATATTTCGCTATGCAGGCTAGTAACCAAGTTTGGACACCCGAGGTAGCAGCATGTAACAAAGGTGATAATATCAGTGATGTTGGGCTGACCTACGTGATAATACTCATAATACGGCGCGATATATAAAAATGGACCGGGACACATTATTTAGTTTGCGAGACCTCAGGAAAGTCTGGGAAGCGAGTAATTCTTATATATCGTATTATATATGGGGTATACTACGGAATTATGCTAATAGTATGTTTTGGGACTCAAAAAGGGCGAAAATTGCAATGCGACTGCATGGGACTTCGCCCCAAACCCGGATGGAGGGTTAACCCCATAGCTTTTTGCTGTGGGCTGCTTCGCAGCTGTCTGTCGTAGGGTTCACTCCAAACATTGCTCTGATAGCTATGGCTATCTGCCGCCTGGTACATTGACGACGCGGCGATATTGCTGGATCAAAGCAAGCTGTTGTGCAGGCACTCAGTATCATTCAAGATCTTGGCCCACCACTAGGTCTCGTGATTAACTCCTCGAAACGTGAACTCTATGGGGACTGATAGATAATGCATCAGTGCTACCTTTCCACCATAAAGTAGCTTGTTCTGTTTTACATCCATGATTTAATACTTGATGGTCAGATAGTCATCATTTCCCATTAAGATTGTATGGGAGGGAATGTAGTTTTCTTCCCATTATGCTGCTTGTATATTTTGCTATCAACGTGAGTTTGCATGCTTTAAAAACAGGAGATGTGTCTATACTAGTTTGTGCTGATGACAAGCATCGGATTAAAGTTGGGGAACCATCATGCCCAGTAGAGGCTGAGCCCATCTCAACTCTAACTTCGCTGAAAAAAGTAATTGAGCAGCAAGAGTTCTAGGTTGTGACTTGTGAAGGATAAGTACTTAACCCATATGGCTATATGTAACTGCATGGTGACCAAAAAGGAGAAGAAAACAGTAATGGACAAGTGGGGTCACCTCATTGCACTCCATGCCAGTCTAATGGTTATAATGCATGCATGTAAAACATATACCATGCAGCTAGTATATGTGGCTACAGTTGTGGCCGGGATTTATAGCCCTGATCAATTAATTATATAAGTATATGTCCATACAAGGGATTGGGATTATTGAGATACATACACTTACACACACACAAACATGCAAATGCACACACAGTATACTTGCACATTTGCATGCACACACTACTTGCACACTTGCACACTTGCACTGTGCACTTACACACACACATTGAGCAGGGAATACAAAATATCATGCATATAGGGAACTGGTAGGAGCTAGCAAAATGTTATCAAGCCACCTGCTCCTAAATTTACTGTGTGTATTATGTATATCTGTGTGTACTGAAGGAATGAAACGTATCTGAACCAGCTGTTGATTGCATGGAACTTGATTTGATCATAACACTAGTACTTGACTGGCTTTAATGTCTATTGTCCTGAATGTCCACCCGGGGTACAATTGGACAGCAGGGTGGACAGCAAAAAAAGTTTTAATTCAATTTCTGTCTTTATATACATCACCAATTTTATTTCAATGAAATTTTTATATTTTGTACAGATAGCCATGTAAATGAATGTGTTTGATCAAGTTAACAAAATCTAATCTTTTGCCCCAAATAAAGAAACACAAGGAATGGACATGAAAACGGACAGCAGAATATGAGCAGCAGGACCCACATGAATACAATGCAACATGCGCGGAGTGGTCCCTTTTTGGTTGGAAACGCCCACAAGTTCCCTTTGGAGTAGCAACAGTAATGACAAACGCTCTTTGCAGCTGCATTACATGATGTAAATAGATGGAGGCATCGGTAATAGTGTCTGTGAGGTCCGTGCGAAGGTAGATAACTGGCAACCGTCGGTATCACTACAGAGATAAAAAAAAGTATTATGCAATATACGCTCGCTAGGGTGTTCGTATACATACATGTATAGGCAGAAGGAAGACCATCAGTATACTAGTCGAACACACTACCCAAGCGTAATCGATTTTTGAGTGCTATACTGTGCCTCATATATATTATGCAGTGCTTTTGCATGAGTGAATTAAGCTATTAAAATACATTCTTTCTGCTGTTGCGCGTGTGAATAATTATATTACATAATAATCACCTTCAGATTCTGGAAGGTTCTTCTCAATTTTGCCTATTGGAGGCAAGGGAGCTATATCGGGCTAAACACAATACAAGTTACATGATCAGTGACAGTACATACATGTATGTATACTTTAGGATGATTGGTCGCGGCATGCACATCAATCGATATGCATGCATATGTATATGCGCATTTACTTGAAGTACTCTCTGGTAGTAAGAAGGCGGGACGTCGACCAGCTGAGTGACGACTGCGCCGTTGAATGCAGGTATCAGGTTGTGGTTATTAGAGAAACACGTAATTGCAGTGATGATATCTCCATGTACATCGGGCTGCAGAAGATGCGGAGCGCATGCAATTCTCATATACCACGTAGTCTTTCTAAATCTCATGCAGCTCCGCTTACCTGACCCTCGATTTGATATGAACCATCAATAAAGTTGATTACTTGAGTTCCAACGCCTTCATTTTGCCAAACAGCGAGAATAAGATTGTCCTTTTGTACGTTCTTGTAAACTGCAAAGGTGTTTACTCCTCCACTGTTTTGAAGGGTAGTAGCGGCTACATCATCAGTCAGCTCACCAAGGAACCAGCTAAAAGAAGGCGTTCAGTAGTTTAATTAAATTTGCTTAGCAGTTTACTATGCTAAAGAATTGATATAGGAAGATTTATATTTGCTCAATGAATAAAATATTGGAAGGGGATAATTGTTGATGGGGGGGGGGGGGGGGGGGGGGGGGGGGGTGGTTGAATTTTCTCCTGGATAATAGAACATACCATTGTTTATTAATTCTGAATACGCCGCAAGTTATAGTGTCATAGGTCAAAGAAGCACGAAAAATGCAATTTCAATTAGAAATGATAAAGGCACTACAAAACAGTTGTAGGCGGGGGGTAATATTGCTACTCCGTGCATAGCGGTTTAATCCACAATATTTTACTTATACATCATACATGTACATAGGATATAT
Organism: Ephydatia muelleri; assembly: GCA_013339895.1. Lineage (NCBI taxonomy): Eukaryota > Metazoa > Porifera > Demospongiae > Spongillida > Spongillidae > Ephydatia > Ephydatia muelleri. The sequence continues at coordinate 222,735 of JABACO010000008.1, read as the reverse complement.
TAAACTGATCAGTACAAAGTAAGGAAACAAGGGATTACGGAAATTCTACAAAACATTACATGCATACTTTCATTTTCAAGTTCGGGCAAGTAGAAATTGCTCCGTAAATAATGCATGCAGTTACACTTCCAGTTTTAGCCCTATTCACTCATTATTTATATCTAATCCATGAATGTGTCTAGGAACGTATGTGATAACATGGAGATAAACTCTGTCGGGCACCAGCCCACGTTCGGGGGTGTTGACTTACGTGACGTGGATCCCACTTTTATGACCTCCAAAGCCGGTAGGACTTGTTGTGGGTTTGAAATTGTGTTCGGCATTACTCTAGCTAATTCGGAATATAGTACCAGACATATTATTATTATGCAGTAAGTTTGTAACTTGTCTTCTCGTTTATTTGCTCATTTAGTTACAATTCCAAAGATACCATGCTCTTATCCGCGCGAATTTTTATCTCGCTCGGAAGAAGGAAACGAGTGATCATGACTGTAACTCTGTTGTCTATCTGAGCTTACATAGAACTGACTTACGAATCATGCATGCACATTTTTTACCTTTGTTTAGACAACTCCATATTGCGTTGTTACTTACAAAGCAAAAGGATTAACTGCGTTACGATACGCATGCTATATGTATGTTACGCGCAAAGCGCAATCCCGGGATTGTCCTGCGCAATATTTATATTTTAACCCAATCAACTCGCGTAGGCCTGTCTCGTAGTGTTCAACTATAACGAAGGCACAAAAGTTGTATTGACTACACCAGAGCCTGGCAGGGCCGTTGAGTGTACACACAGATAAGTTGAGATAACCTGTCGGTCTGTCCAGTCTGGGTCTCCAACCTATTTGGGCTTTTCAAGACGGTAAGTTAATTGTGTGGTAGGCATTATTAAGAGCGGATCGATTGATACCCTCAATAGAACACTTTCTTGTGATGGTTGTAAAAGGCCCAGTGGCTTCGTAATTCGCTTGAATCCAGCTTATGGGCGCCTGCTAATCACGATAGTGAATGAAAGTAGTATCTGTACTGTCAATATGTAACGCACTTATGGACGCCGGCTTATCACGATACATAATTTGAAGTTAAAGTATGTAAACTGAAGTACAGCCGTATTTGTGAAAAAGGAAATCAGCTAGGGAGCTAGTTTGTTGGGTAGTTGCGCTTATAAATGGGACTAGGACCGACCGTTTGAAGTTTTGGGTGAAGTTGCACCTGGACGCTGACTCTGTGATGTGCTCTGTTCACCAGCCAGCATTAGAAACATGTGACAAGTATTTTTCGTCATTTTAAAAAAAATCTGTTCCGGATTCTAATAACACCACCGTGCTAGCCGTGTTAGTAAATTGGTGTATGTGGAAGATTTTTTTATGATAGTGTCAACAACGAGGTAATGTATATTACATATGTTACAAAAAAAAAAAAAAAACTCTTACTCATGCATGTACAGAGAAAATTGTTAATTTCATAGTTATACATGTATGTGCGTATGTTTTTCAAATATAGACTTTGAATGTCATGGTCTACGGGGTGGATATTCAGTTAGTGAGCCTGCAAGTGTCCCCTTTCCAGTAATGACTAAGCTCTAGAGTTTGGAAAAGCTAAATGTAAATGCAGAAGATGCCAAAAACTATACATTATCAAACTAAGTAACAACTCTTAATTCAAGAAAATATTGTGGCTTGTGACATAGAATGATAATTGGATTGATACATACAAATGAACTTTGCCCCCCCCCCCCCCCCCCGAAAAAAAACCGGGTAGTACCGCAAAATGACTACTTTGTGTACTGAACACTACAAATCAGCAGTATCTTATTGAAACTGAAACGAAAAGAATGTGAGTAAAAAAATGACTTTTGAACATGGATTTCAATTTTGAAGCTTTAAAGATAAAGAAATCAGGAGTTATGTGTGTTTGTAGCAAATTCATAACATTCAGTATCTGTCAGAAGGAAATTTATATCTTAGGTATCTAGCATTTCTTGGACCATTTACAAAGGGCTATTTAGTGGCAAATGATGGGTTTATAAGTTTTTTAATTGTCATGAGATCATCTCATTCCACTGACAAGTTACAAAGGTCTAAAGTAGCAGTATACATCTCTCTTATTAACTGAGACAGACAATAGTCAGTGCCACTAAAATCCATCATACATCAGGATTTAAAGTACTAACCTATATAGTAGCCTCAAGTGCGTGTTCAAGTTGTGATTTATCTACACGGTTAATCTCTGATGATTGGACCAATCCTGCTCTTCAGAGCCAATCAGAGGAGAGAGGCAAGGAGGTTGCCTAGCTGGAACCTTGCACCAAATCAGTTAATTGCTTTATCTTATTTTACCCATGCAAAATATTATAATGGGAACACTTTAATTGCTGATTTTGTAAAGAACTGGCCTGGTGACTCGACCATTCTTGATGACAGAGCAGCATCCTCAAAGTCAAGGACTTGAGGAAAGAGAAATGATAGTTAATCGATGGAAATTAGCCTTGGGCTGATTGGCATGTTAAGTAATTTATACATGCAAGGCGAATTAAAATTTTGGTGTAATAATTTCTCTCCATATAATTCTGCAGATACTGGTGATGGTGTGGTATCTCAGGGAAGATATTTGGTAGCATTATTGGAGCTTGCCATGCAACTGTACAAAGGGAGACATGAAAAACTGCTTATCAAGATGTAATGAACCTGACCACATTTTCAAGAGTTCTGAACCATTGTGCTCAGTGTCTCCTCAGTAGAGAACAATTGTATTTGATAGGCCTTTTATTTGTATTGAAAACGCATGTTATTTGATATAAAGTAATGTGGACGTACTTATTATTCGTTACCCATCGCTAATTAAATATATTGCGCAGGGCAATCCCAGAATTGTCTGGATCCATGCTTTGCGCACGAGCAATCCCAGGATTGTCCGGATCCATGCTTTGCGCACGAACAATCCCAGGATTGTGCGGCCAATCCATGGTTTGTACCACAAACCATGGATCCAGGGTTTGCGCAGGACAAGCGCAAATCTAGGTAAAAATAGCACTTACCGCAGCGCTATATTTATAGATATATCCTAATATGGATAAGAATACATTGCAGGATTAGCGCTTAATACATTATGGATGGGACTTAAGCCTTACTAATTATTGAGCCCGACTTCTTTCACATACAATGGCTATACAATAGAGGATAAATATGTGTTTGCTCTACGGAAGCATGCCCTACTTAATGTCGACCCAAGACTGCATGCTTGTACCTCTAAGCCTGCTGGAGTAACTCTGTGTGCACATGCAGTCTGCGTATGCAAAATGCATATTTCGGGAGTTAGTTCGTTAGTAGATCACACACGATATGATTTATACGTATGTCAGTGATAACATAGAGATCAACTCTGTCGGGCACCAGCTGAGCCCACGTTTGGGGTGTTGATCCCACTTTTATGGCCTCCAAATCCGATATAGGTAGGCCGGTTTGAAATTGTTTTCGGCATTATTCAAACTCGGAAAGTCATAATTATGCAGTAGATTTGCAATTTGTCTTCTCCTATTCGTAACCAAATTACATATATAATATTATATACATAATTATAACATTAATTTTAGTTACAATTCCAATGATTATACGATGCTCTTATCCGAGCGACTATCTCGGAAGAAGGAACGAGTGAGTGTTAACTCTGTTGTCTTTCTGAGCCTACATAGAACTTACGAATCATGCATGCACATTTCTCACCTTTGTTTCGACAACTCCATTGGGTTGTTATTTACAAAAAGGATTAACTGCGATATGATACGCATCATGCTATACATGTACGTAGATAAAAATAGCATATGCTATTTATAGACATATCGTATAATATGCATAATTATGAATACTTTAATACGCAGTAAAAAATATTTTTACCGCTTTACACATTATGGAATGGGACTTGCGCCTTACTAGTGAGCTTCATCTTTCACATGCATGCAATCACTGCGGCTGACAAACGTTTTCAAACCATTGGTTTAGAATGTAGATGGTTTAAACACCAAGCCGTTTTTGTAGTGTACTGTCCAAATTTAGAAGTTTGGTTTTAAATGCATCAGTACTTTATGGAGATGAGTAGCTACATGTACAAGATATACTCAGTTCCAGCGACACGACAAACTGAAGCCATGTGAATATGCAAGTATATAGTTCCCGGCAGCTATAGGGAAGAGAGTCAAGAGACTAGTGACAATTTGTATTCAAAACTATATAGTCAATGCCTTCCCCCCCCCCCCCCCCCCCCCGCCCCATGCAGGTAACTATAAACACGTGAATATGAAGAGGAGCTATATACATAGTCCCCCCCCCCCCCCCCCCCCCCCCCAAATACCTCAGAAGAGTAAATAGGTATTCAATGATGCAAGTACTAGCAGTAACTGCAAACACGTGCATGAATACGAGTATATTTATAGCTAGAGCAGCTACATAATTACGCCCCCTAAATTAAATACGTCTGTACATGTAGTACATGTCAACATATAAATAGAATATAGTTCAGTTTTCCAGACAAAGAACACCCCCCCCCCCCCACCTCCCCTTCCAAAATACGTCTGTATCTGTAAACGTGTATTTATATGGAATGATAAGATGGTGAGTTTATATTTTAGGTGTTGCAAAAATAAAAATAAACCAACATAACTATGAAGCGCCGTATGGGACAAAATTGATCTTTTTCTATCGGTACGATGTTGTACCATTTCAACAATCGTAGCGACAGGTTTTTGCAATCGTAGCGACAGGTTTTTTGCAATCGCATCGACGGACCTTGCTTATCGAATTGATGGTTTCTACTCAAACACTTATCGATATATCACCATTCCGCTTCATTTCATATCGATATGAAGGGTCCATCGATCGATATGAAGGGTCCATCGATCGATATGAAGGGTCCATCGATCGATATGAAGGGTCCATCGATCGATATGAAAGTATAGGTACTTTAATAAATTTTTCAAAATAAATAAAACTAGAACATTTATGCATAGCCTAAAAGAGCAAATTGAATGCATCAAAAATATGCTTTTGCCACGGAAAACAGGTTACTATTTCAAAAGTTATAACGTATCAAACATTGTGTCGTGGGTGACTAACAATGTACGCAATGTGAATGGACCGCGATATAAAAAACTGTGACCGCTTGACTTCTCCATGCAGCTACTGTAAAAGTATTCAAGATAATGATGCCATAATTGCATAAAATACAACATAGGTACTCTTTATAAGGTTCACAGGGTCAAATACACATTACATCTAAATTTAGGTATCTCAATGTATAATCTAGCTGTCAATACTGCAATAGCCCGTATAGCGATATCATAATGTTCTCCCCTATTTATTCACATTCATCGTCCTTCCAATGCGTAATAATTACTTTGAGTTGATTTACACATATATGTCCATTATATAGCACATTTTGATGATCCACATACCATAGGTGTTCAATATACAGACCATTAATAACTGATCACGCCCATAGCCATTGAAACATCAGGAGAGAGCTTGACCATCACCTTAGGCTGGCATCAGGAGAGTGCAATGCCTACTCTTACTTGCTACAAAGGCTATCAGTTGCAGTACAATGTGGAAATGCTGCTTCTATTATGGATTCTGTGGGCCAGCATGCAATGGTAGACTTTTTTCTGTATCTTTTACTAGTATCGTTACATATTGTGCATTGTTTGCGCTTACCTTTATTATTTTATTATTACAAATAACTGACACGTTGGATAAAACGCTTTAATAATATTACATGAATTTTTTTTTCATTACGAGATATTAGGAAACTCATTTGATAATTCCACTTCCTTTTCTGCCACACATTGCAACTTCTTTTCTATCTTCCTCCTTGAACTGTTCTCCTTCTTTAGAATCTTATCTTTAAGTTGCTGATCAGTCTTGCAATATGGAAATGTTGTTTACTAATTAACTTTACTCTCTGAGCTTGTCTGATGCAAAATTTAACCAGGCTATATTTTCTTGCTTGTTCTGAGAGTGTGCACACAACCACTGCATTGTTCCATCACATCTTAGTTTTCATCATTTAACATTAGAAGCTTTTCTATAAAGGTAATCAGCCAGGCCAAGGGTGCATTGTGTTCAGCAAACATACTTGGTGAACAATGGATGGTGATAGATGAGCTAAAGTACCTTCAAGATAGCCATGCAACTGTGTCTATATATTACACATATTACACCTTTAACTAGCTAGTGTACTACAATATCTATTATCTTATCTTATCTTGTTCTGTTGTAGCATGCAGAATTTTGTACTTCAAGCTTCAGGGAGAGCAGTAATTTTCAAACCTGCTATTTGATCCAAAGCTACTTCAATAACTGGGCATATGCTGGTTATGGGTAGATGTATTTCTCAACGTTACTGCATAGCTAGGATACACTAACATGAAAATATTGTCTTGAAAAATACGCTGTGTGGGCACCATCATATTTTTATGATTGAGCTGTTTTTAATGATATGACGGTCCATGCTGTACAATACTTTCCATAACTAACGCGTGCCTTGACGAATTCGGTGCGTATTAAATAGAACTATCACACAACTCTTGGACACATCAACAAAATAGATTGTCTATGCGTTGAAAATACAAAAAAATAAGTTTAATTCCCAGGGCTCTAACACAGAAATACCAGGTTAAGCATTATTATGTCAAGCTCTAAGCAATCCAACAGTAAACACCTGTGCCGATAAATGGGACCCTTGGGCACCATCCAAAGCTCATGAAATTTTATCCTGATATAGGCTAAGACCTAATAAACATGGGAAACGCTTCCTCAAGTGAGTGCTTTAAGAATCCAGGAAATGGCTAATCGCGACCGATTACTATGGAAATCAACGAGGCACACAAAATAACGCCGTATGCTGGCTTACATTTAGATACCAATAGTGTATCGGGCAACGGAACCCCTTTTGTTCTGTATTCTAGCAATAAAGTCCTAAATACCTTGCAAACAACTTTACGAAGCGCGCGTCTTCTTAAGCACTCTTAGAGAAATCCTAAACACGGTCACAATTTTCGACGAGATTTAGATCACCAGTTTCCGCCTACGCAATCGCAATTTATTAAAGTACCTATTGTGAGTCTGTGATAATCTTAGCGATCCCCGAAGTTGGAACTGCGTCGTGGGTTTATTCAACAGATTATGGAGGTGACGATTGGATACCCGTATCTTCAATGTCCGTGATTAAAAAGTTAGCGCGCAGGTGCAGATGTTAATTTTTGTAAAGTAAAGCGTTGTAATTTAAAAGGGTCTGGCCGGGGCGGAGCCCCAGCCGCTTTGCAACTTTCACATTTTTCAAGTCACAAAACGCGATAAATTATTTGTGCACTGTCTATTTTGGCGCCCCCTCAACCCTGCGCCCGGGGACATATGTCCCCCCCCCCCCCCCCCCCCCCCCCCCCGCCCCTCGCTATACGCCAGTGTTCTCTAGGGTCAAATAATATCACCGTTTTGGAGAAAATAAGCTTTAAAGATACTCGTACCCGCCACGTGTCTATTGATGGTGGTACATGTACCTGTTTTTGACTTTAGAAAACGTATTTGCTCGGCCGGAAGATTGTTCTCTTCAATACGACATAAAGATTGAAATGTGCCCCTGTTTTTGTTCTACACATTTATAATGTACCGTTTTGGAGAAAATAAGCTTTTAAGATCACCCTTCACTCATGCAGCTATTACACTGTCATTTATACAACAACAAAAAAATTCGTGTCACTGAAGCAGCTAGTACATTGCAGCGAAGCAGTAACATCGTTCCTAGTTGTTCCAATGGAGAGCTATGTAAAGTCTCAATCAGGATTTTATAATGAACTTGATAAGATGCATATGCTTGCCACTGAAGCAGGCTTTACCTTAGGAAGACTCCCTGAATGGCAAAAGCATGTTGTCCTTCTTATGGATGAGATCAAAGTAAAAGAAAGTCTAGTTTACGACAAGCACTCAAAAAATATTATTGGATTTACTGATATTGGTGAAATTAACAACCAGTTGCTTATTGTTCACATCAATACCAGGAGTGGAAAGGAGACGTTCCACACAAGTAGTATGATTGCAGCATGATGGGTACAATGTACACATGTACATGTAGTACATAGATGGTCCTTCATGGCTGATCTTGCATGAGAGAGTTTGCAGCAATGACTCGGATAATGCCATTCACAAGCCAATAGCGACCCACATACTAGCGCTAATGGTACGTGGAATATTCACAAGCTTAAGGTTTCCGTATGCACATTTTCCAGTAACAAATATGAAAGGAGAAGATCTGTTTACCATTATATGGAAAGCAATTGAGAGATTGGAGAATATTGGGTTAGAGATGACAGTGATTGTCGGTGATGGAGCCTCAGTAAATCGCAAGTTTTTCAGAATGCATGCACCAGTTTCCGGTAGTTCACCTTACAATCCTGTGCACAAGATCATAAATCCATACTCTGATGAAGGTAGACACATTATTTTATGTCTGATGTGCTTCATTTACTGAAAACTATGTGAAACAACTGGTCTCATTCCTTCTCTCATGGAAATACAAGAAATCTTAGGGTATAAATAAGATTAGCAATTTACACATGTATATGTTTAATCATGCATGCTTATACTCATACAGATTAATGATATGCACATAAGTTGGAAACAATTGGTGCAACTATATGAGGCAAAGATGGCCCTGGGTCTTCGTTCAAGTGGTCTTTATTTGCTTTCAAAATCAACTCTTGAGCATATTAATCTTACTTCATTTTCAAGGATGCGTGTAAACTTGGCAGCTCAAGTATTAAGGTGAAAGGGTTCTATGTTTACACTAAAATTGGTAACTGATGTGTTTTTGTATACACTTTAGGTACTCAGCCTAAGTGTGGTTAAAGCTTTAGATTATTACGACATTGATGGTGCCTCTGAAACTAGCAGATTTGTTGATATGTTTGACAGATTTTTTGATTGTCTAAATGTGAAGGATCTTAATGAGTACAAGAAGAAGAAGAAGCCAAATCTTAGGCTGTACTATAATACAAATGATGAATGTCTGTTAGTATATGGATCAGGTTTGCAATGTGGATGTGTTGTACACTAATTTGTATTTTCATGCAGTGGCTTGAAAAGGAGTTCATAGGCTACTTGAAGGAGTGGAAAGAAAGTGTTCAAAGTCGTCCTGGTTTCACTGAAGCTGAAAAAGCTATGATGTGCCTTAGCAAAAAGACATTGGAAGGTTTGCACATTTCAGGTCAATAACTTTCTTTTTATTTTATTTCACATGATAATATATTGCTTTATATATGTAGTGAAATCATTTGTAGACGTGACCCGCTATCTACTTACACTGCAAGGAGTCAGCGGACAATATATATATCTTACGTTCATCAGTGTTTTAATCAAGATCCATTTGAAAACTATTTTGGCAATTTGCGTTCTCGTGGAGGTTGGTGTGAGAATCCCTCTGTCAAATCTGCTCTGGAATCTGCTCAGTCTCTGAGAGTCCAAGGTTCGCTTATAACATGATGCCAATACGAGAAAACTCAAGCCTAAAGGGGTCTTTTTCATGGCACTAAAGTTATTGAAGACGTCCTACTGCCTAAAAGACCTCGGCAAAACAATGATACATATGAATACTGATCATGCAAATACATGTTTCAGCATGCACATATACATGTATATAAATGTTATAGTTTGCTAACTGCCTTCTTTATTTATGTATGAGTACACATTTAATCTCTCTTTGCCATGGCATAACGTATTGCATTTTCCTCTTCACAACCATGGCGACTTGGTGCAGGTTGACATTCTTGCCCAGCTGTAACAGAACAAGATTAAAGACTTGTCTATTGACGCTTTGCATTGCGACGCGTACAACTTTAATTGCAGGAAAGTGAAGCTCAGAAACAAGGCATTCCAATAATCGGTGAGAGTCTTAAGTTAATAGATAAGACGAATAACCACCTGAATGCCTTTTTTGTTTTCAAGGTTATTTTTTTACGCATCGTTTTAACCAGTTTTTTGGCAAAAGTTACCAAATGCCTGCTTTCCAGCTCCCTCGCATATCTGCAGATTCACACCCACTGAATTAACGCTTCGTATGGCGCGTACATGCAGGAGTAACAAAAGACATACATAGTTGAATGATAGGCCATTTCATTACTGAGGCATTTAAAGATGGTCTCATCATTTGTACTGACTACACTGTTACTCATTCTTCCCACATGTTCACATACTTTTCATCTGTCCCGAGCTTCTTTGGACTAGGCTTCAATGTCTGATCACTAAGATGGAATTCATTGATGCTCATTGAAGGTTTATTCGTATCTAATCCTCCAATGGCAATTAAGGAGCATACCATTAACTGCACACACAGATGACAAGTGGTATGGAACATTTGGTAACTTTTTCTATATAGATTTCTGTTTGTGTGGAGTAGTAGTCTAGTGATATTGTGTGCATATGTGCACTTATGTGTTGGAAAATAGGTGGAGGTTCATAACACAATTTTTGGCATACTTCTATATATGATTGTATATTTGTGGCATAGATATATAATATGATTGTATATTCCGATAAGACATCCAAACCTTGTGGTGATGTTTTTGCCAGGCTGAGCTTCACCTAATTGCAATTGAGCTTATGCTCTGGGTTCTAGTTTTTTTGTAATATAAATTTTTTTCTTTCTTGCTTGTTTCATGTTTGTTATTCTCGTCATATGCAATGGTACATACAATATTTACAATTCTTGTCATATTTGATACAGTGTATATGTTAAATTAGAATACTTCTGTACACAGTATACATGCACCGATGTAGCTCACAAGGCCAGCTGGATCTGGCAACCTTAGGTAAGGCTAAGACTGCCTGATATCTCCTGTCTCACTGATCCTACTGCCAACAATAACCGATTTCAAAAATAGCCGAAACATAAATATTTGATGCATGAATTGGAAACCCAGCAAAGAATGTCATTAGTCACTGGAAGTGGTCATCAGTTAGGGTTTTATGACTAGCTGTGTATAATTCTTTAAAAATACCAGCTCATACATAGTAGTATGTACGACAAGCAGAAATATAAAACTCCCCATACACCACAACATGTGAACTTCACTTTTCAGTCTTCTAATTTGGCATGCATGTAATCTCTAACAGTACTGTGGGTATGGTACATGTAAGTTGCATAGGAACCATCTAAGCAGTTACTGATACTTCACTGCAAAAGCTATTAGGTCAAACGTACATATGTCTGTAGCGTGCATTTCATAGCGTGCAGGGTGTTTAATTGGTGCTATGTGGTAAGCTCAACATTGATGGTGATATGTATACTGTTACAGGATGCAGCACCAAACTGCTGTTGGACACTGCATGTGTCAGCAGTTACACTGATAAGAGAGGATGTATGGAAGGAGTTTTAATGGTAAAGGATACAGTTTGGAAGCACCAGTACAAACAGTGGTAACTGAGAATGGTGAAAAACATAGGGCAATGTTCATTGGTGATTAAAGTCAGCTGTAAACATGTGTTATAATAGACGCTCTGAATAACCGAGCCAGTTCACCAACAAAGGCTTTGCCTGTCTTGCTGGAAGGGACGGAGAATATATTTCTTCTGAATGAACGACCTGATGCATGGTATATAAGCTGAAAAGATGGATTTAGAAAAAAAAATCTCAGCGTTGTAATCTCCCCAGGTGAAGCTCATGTTGTTGGATTGGGAAGGGAACTCGAATCGGCAGGAACCGAATCGATCACTGAGTAACGATGACGCAAGCAATCGCATCGATCATTACGGGCCATATATAGGCTGATTTGCGCACTTACCATGCAATGCGACTAGGTGTCTTTCCTAGAACATTCACACTGCGGCATGAGTGCGATTTTTAATTAACAACTTGAGTACATGTATTCACGATATCGCTCTGGCTTCAGCCACGTATACGGACTCAATTGTTTATTATTAGTAGTACGGGTATTACTAGTATTGGTAAGTTGGCAGGTGCATGGTCCGGTTGTAGACAATGGCGGAGCCGCCCGGCCCGCGGGGAGGGTGCGGCGCGGGAGGGGGGGTGTAATAGGATTACGTGTCCGCCGTATAGGCTGTCCGGCCGGACAATGTATCCTAGGATACATTGTCCGCCGGACTCCCTATCCTAGGATACGCTGTCCCCCTACGGACATTCCTTCCTAGGATTATCGGTCCGCTTTAGGATTACCTGTCCCCCCCCCCCCTCCCCCCCCCCTCCCCCCCCCCCCCCCTTCCCCCGACACAGGCAATGTATGCATACAAGCGCCATGTGCACATGTGGACTCCTGTATATAAACAGTTTCTGTGCAAATACCAAACACTGCAGCATGTTGCCCACGGCATATACAAGTGAGCATATACAAAGGACGCATATGCGATTATCCGTGTCCATTAATTCAAACAGCGACCAGTTCTTTTCGGGTTGTTCCTTTTTTACAAGAATTGCAGTACCAAACAAACATCCTTTCAGTCCACGCCCTGCGAGGTATAGCTTTTCCACAAGCTTGGTGTATCCATTCTTTGCATTGGGAATGTCATGGCAAAAAGTATCCTACCAAAAAAGTATCCTAGGATGAAATATTTCATCCTATGGGATTAAATTTTTCTGCTAAAAATGATCCTAGGATGATTTTTAGCAGCAAAATTTCATCCTAGGATAATTTTTTTCTGCCAAAAATCATCCTAGTCATACATATTATAGGGCTAATTTTAGCTGCAAAATTTCATCCTATGTGATGTGATTTTTTAATACATGCTTAGACGAATGAATTGAACTACATGGTAGTAGCCACTCAACTAAGGCGTGGCATGCAAAGCAGAAAAGATTTTACAATTACACCGCTTGTAATTGTCTTTGCATGGTTTTTGCATAAGTGAACAATACCCACAATGAGACATGACAGAATTGCATTTACATCTTCTTAACAGTTTCAAAATGATTCCCAAAGTTGGTGATAAAAATGGATTCCTCCTGATGGCTGTCGCTACAGGATATTTCCTTTATAACTGGTGAGTGCTTTAACCACTTGTAGGTCCCTCCTGATGGTGCAAATACACAAATCGCTGTGTGTAGCATGGTTGCAGCCGCAATGATTTCTACTTCTGTGGCCCACACATTTAGAGACTGCATTCTTGTTTGCTGCATGTAGTCAAGGAGGCAGGACAACTTGGAAGCATTGTGCATCATGAAGGAAGTGATCATTAAACGGATTTCATCATGGTCCTCTTGTGAACCAGTTAGAGTTTGTGCAATTGATCTAAAAAAGCAATTTCCATCTCCCTTGATTCTTCCTATTGCCAAAGGGGCCTGTGAAATTCCAATCATTGATGGCTTCTGGCAATGAATCCGATTTCCATGAAGAAATTTAAGCCCAAGTAGAATACATCTTTTTTTCTTGCCAATCACTGCATACAGTTACATAGCTTATCATATCCACTTTCTCTTCATTCACTACTTTTAAAGGTGTGATGGCATGCTCCCCATTGAATGATAGTAGGCAGGTGATGTCTCCATTTATGCACAACTTTTTTGTGTCATATACCCACTGGCAAAAGTTATCTAGATCTGATGCAGACATGAGAAACTAAGTTTTCTCTAGTACTTGCAGTGGTGTAGTTGATATGTCACTTGACATGCACCAAAACATAAGCAGTTCTATCCCTTCAACTACACTGCACGTACCATCCAGGGATAAGAAAAGGGAAGTGGAGAATTTGCTTTTGAACTTGTTAAACTCATCATGGAGGTCTTCATTGATGATCACAAAATCACCTCCACACACTTCTCTTATAGGTGATTCTCCAAAATATGATCAATAATCTATCCAAAGAGACACAGTTAGATCTTTACTGAGGGCAAATTCATCCTCTTGCAAATGCAGTGTTTTTTCCTGTGCAAGTAATGAAGTAGGTTTCATTAAAATTTATGTGAAATGAATTCGAACTTACATCTAATTCTTCATCATCTTCTTCAGCTTTGTAAAACAGCTCACATGCACCAGTTCGCCATAAACGCAACAGGTGTGGGGAATAAAGCTGTTCATGAAGTGCTTTGTGATTTAGCTCACTTCTTTTGTCGTCATTGCCTTTGTCCAAAACCTCATGTGGTGTGGACTGATGAGGAGATGCTGGTGGTGTGGACTGGTGGGGGGATGCTGGTGGTGTAGACTGGTGAGGGGATGCCGGTGGTGTGGACTGGTGAGATGAAGGTGGACGTAGGTATAACTTGAGGTGAGCACCATTGATCCTCTTGGTCACAATCTTCTTTTGATCTAATGTCACAAGAGAGTAAAAGCCTTTACCAAGGTCATGAGTTATCAGGCTTGGGCTCAGCCATTTGGGATCCATTTTTCCTCCTTTACGTTTACACCTTCTGAAATCCTTTTGAAGCACCTCCATGCCCACCTGTGTAATAAAACATTTTAAATTGATGTCTATTTACACATATACATACTTGCACAAACCTGAAATTTGCATGCTTTCGGTCATATGCAGCTTTTTGCTTTTTCTGTGCGATTGATATGTTTTTCTCCACCCTCTCAAGTATCTCCTGCCTATACTTATTAAGACCACCTACAAAATCAATCTAAAACAAAAGGATTGTGATCACATACATGTACACCAAAATGTATACAAGATATAGTTTTGCATACATGCACATCACCATTATGATTACTGGCACAACATCTTCTGAAGACTTTGTGTAATTGCTCAACAATTGGCTTCCTGGATCTAAATACGTCAGCTCAATAGGAATGACAGCCTTTCGGCCAAACATCACTTCAAAGGGTGTGTGTAACAATGACTCATGACGGCTTGTATTGTATGCAAAAACACATGCGCCCAGATATTCATCCCATAACTCTTTCCTTGAACTGACATATTTCACGATCATATTTTTCAATGTTTGGTTCCACCTTTCATCTAACCCATTAGCCTGACAAGCCAATGATTAATCAGTACTAAACTCATGCACTGCATAAACATTACCTGTGGGTGGTATGGTGTGGTAAAATGATGCTTAATTCCTAAAATCTTCATCATCTCTCTGTCAAGATCACTTTTAAATTCCCCTCCTTGGTCACTTGTCAGTAACCTGGGAAACCCCATACGCATGAAAATCTGCCAACAATGACAAAGGAGTTCTTCATCAGTTTGGATAGGATACTCTTGCACTATGAAAATCAGCTAAATCACTCATACGTGTACCTTCAGAAGTGATTTTGCAACTCCTGGAGCCTCTTTTGTTGGAAGCGGAACTGCTTCCACCCACTTGGTGAAATAATCACTCAGGGTTAATATGTACCTATTTCCATGAACTGATTTAGGAGTTACAGGACCCACAAAATCTATTCCAAACATGAAACCAAGGTGACTGTACAGGTACAGGGTGGAGTTCAGGTGTGGTGGTTGTCAACTTTGAATTGACACGCTGGCACTGATCACATGTGGAGATCTGCATAAGTACGAATAAATTAGAATGGAATGTTTATATGGACTTACAATTCTTTTTACATCTTCAGTCATGCCTTTCCAAGCAAATCTCTCCGCGATTCGAGCTAATGTTTATTTCAAACCCATGTGACCTGATGTAACATCAATGTGACAGGATAACGCAATTTTTGCTCTTTCTTTCCTTTCCTGGATGTATCTAACAGTCTAAAGATATGTGCGATAAAGTCGTAAGCGCG
Source organism: Ephydatia muelleri (assembly GCA_013339895.1). Classification (NCBI taxonomy): domain Eukaryota; kingdom Metazoa; phylum Porifera; class Demospongiae; order Spongillida; family Spongillidae; genus Ephydatia; species Ephydatia muelleri. The sequence goes on along the minus strand of JABACO010000008.1, from coordinate 207,014 downwards.
AGGTGTGTGCAATAGCACAGCGTACCTGATCTTGTCCTTTCTTTTAATGCAGCTCTCCGTTAACGACTACGAACATCGATGACCGCTGCCTAATCTGCCTTTTCATAGTCAAAGTGCAATTTGGGGGGTACCCTTTTCCTATCAAATAGAAATATACGAAGTCCACAATGTCTTCGGAGCTATCATCTTCCATTCTAGGCGCAGCTGATTCAGTCAAGCTGACACGTGGCAAGCGGTGCGCTAACAAAAGGATGGGGTAGGATGAAAAATAGCAGGCACGGATAATTTTTGGCCGGATGTGAATTGCGATAATTAATCCTAGGATGAAATTTTGCTCCCGGACTAAATTTTTCGTGACAGGAACACTGGATCATTTTTCCTTTCTCAGGCATACAACAGTGACATATAACAGAAATTTTGTCTTCAACATATGAGACCTCAGACAGTACTACAGTACTAGGAAATGGGCTCATTTTGCTCTCTTGAAAACACTTTATCAAATGAACTCTCATTTTAATACTGCATGCTATATAGCATACTGAATAGTACAGACATCATCACCATTGCATATGCAATATGGCAAGGAGGCCACAATCTGACATATTCTTCTGCTTATGCACCTTCATTAATCTGGCAGTTATGCAGTGCTCATCTATGCACAATAGAGCACATGCATGCATATTTGATCTTTGGTGAAGTCTGTCAGTGTTTCATATAAACTGTCATAGACATTTATACAACGAGCTGGTTGTGGCAGTCCAACTGTAGAAATTGTTTCCCAGTGATTGTTTCCATTAAACAGAATTTGGATGAACTCAGTACGCATGATGTCAAAAGATAAATTACAACCAAGTGTATAGTGTTTTGAAACCCCTTGGTTTTTGAGCAAACTTTGTGCAACATTGATTATTTCATCATTCAGCCATCCACTCTCTGACAATTCATGTTGTGATGGCTCCCATAAAGCTGAATTCCTGCAATATTCAATCACTTGTCTTCATGATCTTGATCTTCTATGTCAGAGCACAATGACAGTTCTTCATCTGAAACATTTTCAATCTCTTCACCAGTGCCTGCATGGATAATGTACAAACACTTGATTTGTGTGGCAATTTGAGTGGAATTACTTAGTATACTAATCTACAATGACATTGCTGAGTACCAGATGCAACAAGACATGGCTTAAACTGACACAAACAGGAATCACATACCATTTGGAGACATCTTAGTATCAAGTTAGTACCCATTGGCACAGTGTGTCTAAGTCTGATGAAGTCATCAGGAAGAATATATCATCCATTATTACAATATGCTTGACGGACGTGACACCTTCTTCTTGAAATTAGCAAACTGGTCATACAATGCTTCATTAACTATAACGCGACCGAAGTGACCGCCACCTGCACGTAGAAAAGAAGGAATATATGAGTACATGCATTAGTTACATGTTACAAACTAACCAATCTTCTCGTCGTGGCAAGATCGCATGACCTTGAGCTGATTATCCTAGCTTGTCCACTATCCACTGCTTTCCTTCTTTTCGCAACTCGTCCTTTCGAAACAGTATAGACCATCTTTTACAAAGAACAAGGCAGCACTTCTTCTGATCATTCTCTTTTCATCCTTTGTTGCTTCTTCGCGATACGCGCCTTCGAGTAAGTACTTATAAATGTCGTTATACAACAGCGCCTCCTTTGTAATATTCTTGTCCTCACTAACGCTCATCTTTGACTCTTTGATACGACGGCACGTGTTTGAACGGAAGTGATCTGTAGTATACGGAGTCACCCGTCGGCTAGTTATTGTATAATCTGAACTGCTCGGCCTATGGAGAACTTCAGATCAAAGACACAAATGTATATGCATGTATCGATGGTGGGGAGGGACAGTCTATCCTAAAGGGGGACAATGTATCCTAGGATACATTGTCCGTAGCCGTAGGCGGACAAGCTATCCGGGGGGACAGACTATCCTGTTACAGGGGCACCCCTCCCGTCCAGCTAGGCGCGCGCGCGCGCGCACAGGGAAAATAGTTATTTCACAACGTGGAATAAGTAATGCGTTTTTGTTGTCAAACCGAGTGAATCGTGTGGTATAACGTTGTGTTCGCTTATAATAAAACACAACAAAATTGTGCTTTCACAATGTGTGGTTTTATCACAACGTTAGGGAATTTCACTACAATGTACATCAAGGCACAACGTATGGAAAGAAAGAATACTACAAAAGACAACGTTATACGCAGCCAACTCCGTTCGGATATCAGTTGGATATACTAACGAGATCCCCTAAGCGTATATTACTCTGTATATGTAATGGTAATCTTCTCGTATATTATTCTGTATATGTAATGTAATCTTCTCACGTAATCTCTTTGATGATGTAATCCTTATTTCTGGTCCCCTGTCCTTCATCTCTGGTCCCCTTTCCTTCATCTTTGGTCCCCTGCCCTTCATCCCCCCGCCCTTTATACCTAGTCCCCTGTCCTACATCACGCGCACTACCCATGATCTGAGGCCATAACCTTCTCGTTCACTTCATAATATTTCAAAAATAATACATGTACATATAACGCTATTGGATATACCTCCTAACACATTGTATCTTTCAACAAAGAGTGTCTGTCTGTACACAAACCATTGGTGCAACAGGAAACGATTACGCTAATTAACAGCTGCCTAAAGCGCGCCCGCTATCAATCACGTGACGTACATTTTACTCTACTGATCACATAACTCATCAGTTGAAACAATTTGTAGGCTTGGGACTTAAAAGTGTAGTTCTATCTCTGGTTCAGGAACACCTCAAACCTTTCTGCCAGTAGACTAATACTGTGAGCTCAGACGTTAACTTCAGTTCACAAACACTTACATGGGAAACTACATGTATGAACTAAAAAAAGTTTCAAAGTGCTTTAGAGCACCTCTGCAATGTCCTTGTATCACTCTGTGTTGAGTGGCTATTTCTAAATTTGTTGGTCTAATATACTAGCTAGCCTATATGGGTTTCATGCATGTATTAATATGACTAAGCATTGGATCAGAAGTATTGTCGGTGTCTCATAGAAGGGGCTAAATGTGGATTATGAATAAAGTTATGCATGAGCGCTTACATGTACATTGGCAATTATATTTACTAAATTAGTTATAAAGCGGTATGAGTGTACTGGTACATGTGTCTGCAAATTGGTTTGCATTCAGTTGCAAAATCAATGTTTTCAAAAGCTTCCGCGCTTCGCGCCGGAGGGGGCACATCCCCCTCCCGCACCCACCCCCTTTTGGTGATCCACGCCCACTTTAGGTCCACATTTATTATTATCGAGCCCCCCCTTTTCCCGACCTGGCTACGGGCCTGGTATGCACGAGTGACTGAGCGCGTACTACCATATACTTGCTAATGAACATGCTTTATGGCCAAGATTGTCATGCTAAGTTGTCACGTCCCAAAAGGAACCATGGGGCGTTTTATGAATGCATAATCTTCTAAAGAACGCCCATAGGTCTTGACACGTACATGACGCGCGTGTGATCCATTGTACCTTACATTGAATGGACATGATTTTAAAGACCGCCCAACGACCTGTCATAACTGAATAAATGGTTCTCACTGCACAATCTCCCTTTTCTGATCTCTCACACACACGTAGGTCATTGGTGATGAGGTCATAGGCGTGTTAAACCATACAGCACGAGAGAATTGTACATTACTACCCTATCTCCTACGCCCAAGTTGTTCGTTACAGTACATATATGTATCACATTATTGTGCCCCAAATCTCTACTACAAAGCCTCATCCCCTGGCTCCAACATTAAATCACAGCGTGACTGTACATGTATAACTTTAACTCCAGGTATACAGCTTACCATCTGCTGAGATGAAGCCTCACTTTGACAACAATAAATGCTACCAGCATCCCTTATATGACCTTTACCCTCGAGGCATGCCTGCTATGGAACACCTCTCTGTGGGCTTGGGTTTTACCTGTATAGACCAACACCAGTTTCAAGTGCTGGTTTTGAGCAGACACATCAGTAGGCTCCTAGTGCTCTGCTCCCTGTCCATGCCAGCCTCAAGTCATCGAGCCTCAGCCTTGGGACATAAATTGGTGATGGAACTGGACTTCCAGTACCTTGATTGATGTATGTACATATGTTTATTAGTGTTCACGCCTCGATAGAAATACTTACAGTAAGTGATGTCCTTAATTATTGTGCTCCTTTTAAACATTAATTGTAAATAATTATTCTCCTTATGCTCAATACACATAATAAAACTACATAGACATTTTATCTGTTTTATTTGTAAGAACTATTTTACTTTGTTTTCCTATGTGATATAATAACTACACATCACATAAACATACACGAACACAGTAAGTATGAATCATGTTCAAGTCTTGGGGCATCATCCATTTCCATTTGATTTCTAGTGGTGTCAATTGCTCAGTCAGAGAAATAAATAATTTCAAACAATCTTGAAACGGAATGCAATTGTCATTGCATATAGAATGAAATACCTGCGAAATGTCAGGGAAATGCACACAGAATTGTCTGTCACGCTCCCGAAAAAGATCCATCCTGTCACTAAGAGGGTCAAATCCAAATAGAGTGAAGAGTGTAAGCCGACCACCTATACCCTGAAATTGGGAAACTGCATCTGAACCTTCAGGAAACAAGGTTCCTTGAAGCATAGGTGCTCTACTATTGAACAGACGTTCATTAGGGATTCCTTTTCCTGATATATGATCAGTATCAGTATTACAAGACAATGTATGGTAATGACACAGGCCAATATCTTACTTGGAATGTAGTGGTTGTTCCATGTCTGAACAAATAGGTGTGTCCCAACAATAGATACATGAAGAGTAATCCATGACACACAATATCGATGCACTGCTGAGTCAAAGATTGAAATCATCTTTTTCTTGCATTTGTATAAGACAGGAATAGGGTAGTTCACCCTGCGGTTGACTTCTAGCCAAACCCTCTCAATTGTATGGTTCTAATAAAAATGCATAGATAACCAATCATAATATTTGAAGCATAATTGTTACCAATGTTCAGCTTGTTTGCACATGAGGTGCCTTTATTGTGTTGTATCTCCAGTGCGCTAGACTCTCTTGCACAAAGAGAGAGAGCACCCATTCTTTCCCGTGGTCCACACGCACCTGGTCAAATAGCCCATGCTCCAAGAGAATAGGCCTATATATAAATTACAGATGTATACTCACTGTTAGACACGTACACGAATGGTTGTACCTAAATAAGTGTGAATATATCTCGACGTTATTTTTTATTGCCATACTGATAAATCCTACAATCTTTCCTGAATACCCATCTATTGCACCAATGAGTCACACCAAACATACCAATTTTTGGTTCTGGTCAATATGCAATTTCTGGCCAAAATAGTCTGCGTTGTATGGTATGGGATTAAGTCGGAGCGTTGATTCGGTAGCTCTCATCTTGTTGTACTCGGGGCAAACTTTTTAAAATGTAGCACCGACTCTATTCTCAGCAACCTTAAGGCCTTCTGATGCGAGCAGCCCACGGATCATCCTCCGACCGTACGTTGGTCCGACCTGTATATGTTCACCATTGTGGTAAAGACTGTGCACAGATATGTATTTGCAAGGAACAGCTTTGCGCGTCAAGTTATGTTTATATAACACGTACGTAAATACTGTGAATGGTTAAATACGCATACATGCATATTACCTTTAAAACAGCGTTCTTTACTGCGAGTTCTAGGACGGCTTGCGGAAGTTTTGATGACTTCGAAATCTGTTTTTCCTGGCAGAAGCACTGAATACTTCGCATGCTAAGATCTAGACCGCAAACTCCGGGATGTGAGCGCTTTAATTCTTCACTTATTCTCGCGTGACCGTATCTTTTTCAATCCTTTCTCTAACATACTCCTCTAGGGCTGACATTATTTCATTACCATTTCGAGTTATAAGTGCATAATACCAGTTAATACATGCGCATGCAAATACATGCATGTACTAGTAAAAAGGATGGCTTTGTTGTGAGTATATAGATAAACTATACTGCATTCATTTGTCGTCTATAGAGTGAAGGAATTAGACAAATGACGTCACCGGAGAGAGCTGTGACTCTAACTCGAGAAGAAGTGGAATACACAGTATATCAATCGTGAGAGAACGATTGTCATCGCGACAGATTGGGCAAACGTTTCAGGTAACGACACAATGACTTACAAGAAATCATGCGTGCTTTTAATGCCTTTTTCTGCGACATGTTCCTTGTTCAGCTGCAACCAACTAGTGTTTGGTTGAGGTCTGCCTACTCTCGGCGTGTGTTCCTAACCATGCAATGAATCAGGAGATTTTGATCTAACCTCTGTAACAGAATATTCTGTTTTAGAGGTAGAAGGGGTGGCGATTACCACACATGCTGACCAACCACAGCTTTCAGCCACTAGTTTGACCTTGTCATCGATGGGCCCATCGGGCAACGACTCTCCAGGTCCCTCTTCCGTGGGGTTCACCAGTGTAATCAATGGTCGTCCACCAACTGCGCGAACACGAACCTCAGCGCGAAAGAGAAAATTTTCAAATCCCATTCTAGCGGTATCGAGTTTCACTCTCAAGGTTGTAGTGGCTAGAATAGTGAGTGGGAATGAAGAAAAGAAACCAGTCTTTCAAAAATACGACCAGGTGTTCATTCGATGGAGGAAAGCTCTGCTACTTTGCCATTCGTACTGGCTGCTGTGCGAGATCAAGTGGGAGATGAGTACATCATCGTTACACCTGATGGTCTGGAAGTTAAGAGACTCAGCTGGAACTCGAGGTACTTTATTGCACTTCTTTTCTATATATATATTGGTTTGGTTTTATCAGTATTGTTACACGCAGATAGTATGCTCGTTGCAAGCAGTGTTTACTAGCTCATGAACAATTTCAGTCGTTTTATGCATGTATACTGCAGGCTTCAAGTTTTGGAAAGCAAATGCCAGGAATTTTTATGCTAGTTCTGAAGAGGAGAATGATGTCCAGCACTCCAGTGAACCTGTCGCCATCAAACGCAGTCGTAAAATCAACACCGAATCTGAAGCCACTACATCTGCTACTATGCAAATACAGGCTGATATAGCAGACATTAGGGACAGTACATCGGCGATCTTGAGTCTGACAAAACTCTCAAAGATACCGTTAGGACTGAAAAGACTCTTAAAAGAGAACCTTTCATGTCAAATTTGCTCAGCATCGCCCATTCCACCCCAGTTGTTATGGCCAAATGTTGCCATTCAATAATTGGGTGCGAAGTTTGCGTCAACGCTTGGTTCTCTGGACCCGAAGCACTAACAAAATCATGCCCAAGATGTAGCTCGGAACGTGGGTACAACGAAACCATGCGTCTGATGGGACTTGATCACTTATTGTTGCATGGGAATCAAAGACCTATTTACTGACTGAAACTATTATGTTTCCGCAGCCTGAATTTTTGTATACGTACGCTTGAATGTGTGTGGTGTACTCCTGCACATTTGATCTGCTCTTCCAATCTTTATGTATTTATCAGACTTGATCATGAAAAATTAAATCTTGCAGGAACTCTGTGATGGGGTCGGGGAGGGATATGCATCAGGATCTGAAAATGTCTACAAATGCGCACCAAATTTCCTTGCACTTTCTTATACAAATGGCTGGCTCTTTTTGTAGGCTCGTGTTGCTAACCCCCCCCCCCCTCTCACACACACAACATATACACATACTCACCCCATCACAAAGCAAACCACATCTATATGGTTAAAGAGATTTAACCCATCCTTGAACAGAGATATCACACATGACCAGCAACCCAATTCTTATGAATCATGCACACCCAGACATCATACCTGAGCAGTGACCAGGGATTTAACCTATTGTTGCCCAGAGTATAGAACACACCCATGACCAGTGGCCATGGATTTAACCCTTCGTTGCTCAGAGAATGAACCCCACCCAGGTATCACACTTGATCTGCATGCCCGTACCCAGGGAGGGTGCGCAGGGTGCTGAAGCACCACCCCGCCGGACTAGGTGGTCCGCTTTGGCACGCATGAATATATTTAATAAAAGGTTACGTATACCATTAAATAATTTGCGGGCGAGTGCCCAACTGACAGGCCAGAGAACGCGGTACTCAATGAATAAAGGTGTTGATAAGCTATAGGAAGACGCCCCATCCTCTAGAACATTCTCTATTGAGCACTTATGCGGACTCTATTGTGTATGAAAATTGTTATAATGCAGGTGTAATTATGCACGTGTCAGTCTAATAATACTAGTGTGTTCATCCTGCAGTTGCTAGTGTTAGCGGCCCTATACGGGATTGCAGTGCAACCGTCGCGACGTGTGTATACTTCGTGATAGATACAATTGAATACGTTGTCCGCGAAGATATTTTCCAGCTCCCGAGTCGTGCATATTCAGTAGCTTGATGCTATGGGGCGTCGTGAGCAGAGGGAAAGAGAGAGAAAAAGAGCTGCTTCAAGCTGCAAATCTATAGAGCATTTTTTTGCCTATAGTGAAAAAGAGCTGCAGTTTTGAAGGTCAGCCCAGTACTAGTCCCAGTGACCTTTCTTGTTCAACTTCTGTAAATGTTGTTTCTGATAGTGTACAGCCTTCTTTAAGTTTGGTTCAAAATTCAACCACTTGTTGCACTACTAGTGATATTGTAATCCAGGTATCACCTACAATCCCTAGCGGTCCTGAATCTAGTGTAGGCTTATCTACTGAGCCATGTTCATCGTCATCTGTTAGCACTAGCATACTGCAGTGTTGCCGCGATTCTAATTATATCGTCGATTCTATATCAATTCATCGACGATTATTATGCATCGACGAGTCATTAAATCGACGAATATTCATAAGATTATCGTCGATCAATCGACGATTCACCTTGTATGTCCTTCCATGCTGCGTAGTAGAGCAGGAAGTGGTTTCGTTGCGCGTTTCTTGTTCTCTAGTGCGAGTACATCATCCGATGTAGCTAAATATTGGTGTTTTCAAGAAAGCTAACTGACTTTGAATGTTGTGAGATGTAAATTATACGAGCTGACTGCATGTACAACAAGCAAGAAAATTCAATAGAAAGTTCCTTAATAGCACAGTCAAAAACAAATAGTATTATATGTTTGCAAACACTGCTTGGTTGTGCTTAAGAAATATTATTTCTTCAAGTCGACTAGGTAACAGGCGCCATCTTTTTTTTTGCTGGATATTCTTTGATGTTGAGAACACCCGTTCAGAAGGGGCACTAGAAGCTGGTACTGCAAGATACTTTTTAGCCAAAATAGCTATGTTAGGGTATGCATTGCAGTGTGCTTCCCACCATGCCAGAGGGTCTGCAGATAGATGATCTATCTCAGGTTCATTGAGGTACCTACATTTTAGTATTATAAAATGTAGGGGAACCTTACAATTATTTAAATGCTTCATACCTTTGTAGTTCATCACCAAGTTGCTGTTCTGAATCAACACTCTCTGGGGGAGATTTGCCAAATGAAAACAACGACTTGGCCTGCTGTGATAGTGTAAGCCGTGGCTGCTTTGTGACATGTATTTCAGAGCCATGTGCCTCAACATGTGGGACACCCATTGCTAGTCCACTCACATTATTCATTTCCAGACGAAGCTGATCCACTCCTATTTGCCGTTGGTTGGGTGGCAACCATGACAAAGATTTATGGCCAGGGTGAGTGATGGATCCCATCAGGAGTAGTGGATTTGTAGCATTCCACCTGCGATCCATGTCAGCCAGAATAAAATCTCTCACTTCAGATACAACGCCCTGCTCAGCCCACAAGCTGTCATTCAAATTCCATGATGCTGGAGGAGATGGCAGCTTTAATCCTGAAAATGGATCAGCACATTATAACAATACCAAATACCTTCCAACATACCTTGCTGCAAATAAGACACATAGCGTGAGACACAACCTAGTGTGGGGTATTTTTCTCCTTGTAGTATGTCAGTTACAACAGCAAAAGGTTTCAAAAAATTACAAAGCATGAGTGCTGACCTCCAATGCTCATAAGATGGACAAATATCATGCCTTCCAGTGTCAATGAGGACAAAGTCTATGGCTTCCTTGAGCTCTAATGCCCGCTGTAGCATGTCATAGGTTGAATTCCATCGGGTAACTATATCTTTTATTAACTTCTTTGTTCTTCCCCAGTGCAAATATTCACAGTTCATCAATGAATCATCAATTCCTACTTCAATGCTCGTCTGTAATTCATCCTGGGCTATGCTATCATCATAGCCATCCTCTTCATCAATGCTTTGTGCTTCATCATGTTGTGATTCAAACTGAAAGGCCAGGTTTGGGTTGTTTTGCTTATCACGCAAGGCTTTAAGCAGGACAGGAGAACCACTAATTGTATTAACAATTCTCTTGAACAAATCAATGAGTTCAGCAACTGGTTTGATGAACTGTAACATAGAATCAGTAGTAAACAAAAACAAGGCATATATTCTTACCTCAAGTGCATTCTTGATGGACAGTTGCAAAGTGTGGCATGCACATCTAACATGTTCCTCAGTTATGTTCTGGCTCAGCATCAAGTCAACTGCCCGAACAAAGTTGGTTCCATTGTCAGTTGTTACTGCATCCAATCGGTCAGCAAGAAAGAAATCCTTCTGGGTGACATTCTTTATTAATGCAAGTATTGCCTCTCCAGTATGTGACTCTGTGTTGATATAAAAATAGTCTATCCAATTAAATGACATGCACATGATACGTACCATCACTAATCTTAACACCCAGGACTGCAGACATTAACTTCCATGCTGGTGTGATCCAATGTCCTGTTATGGCCACATAAGAATCACCTGAATTTTTCATAGTAGCTCCATCGGTTGTAATGGCTACCGAAGATGCCTGTTCAATGCTGTTCTTTAGCTGTATCATGATAAAATGGAATGCATTTGTTACATTACTGTGCATGCTTTTTTTACATAATGGCTGTTATGGTCTTAAAGTCAGACATTTTCGTTTGGTTCTTAAAATTTGTAAATAACTATTGATTCTATGCCTATCTGTGTAGCATACCACTTCTTTGGTTTCTTCATACTTCTTAGCGATCATTTTAGTTAACTTCGTGCGATGAGGTAGCGCATATCCTCCCTTTGAAAGTTTATTCACGAAGAGTCGAAGGAAAGGATTCTCCATTTCGTATGCTGGTAGCAGCCCCCACACCATTGCATTGACCAATAGATCGTCAGCGCAGTTAACGTCCTCCTCACTTAAGGATATCGGGCAGGGTATCTCAGCTTCTGCAGCAGAAAGGCGCTTTGATGTTTCTCTGTCCCTATTGTAAATAAGAGCACGAATATGAAACACCGTGTCTTTCTATATTGGAATTACTTGGCTTACAGCGAACACTCAACGGAATGTTTGTCCCAGATGTGTCTATTCATGTTCGACGTGTTGCCTCGTGCACGAGTTACAACCTTGTCGCATAATTTGCATCTAGCAGGAGGGAACTTCTCTTTTTCTGATGGTTTCCTGTCCAGAACATAGTGTTTCCACACCCAGCTTGTATTTTTTGCCTTGCTTAGAACAGAACCGCTATATTCTGCCCCTTGAGCTCCTTGAGACGACATAACAGACCGCAAGCAAACACGTGCTTCAGGTGGGCGGTATGAATAAAAACAGATCGTCAAGTATCGTCGATATCTCATTAGTAAACATCGTCGATTATCGATTCCGGATGCGATACAGGATATGCATCGACGATACGGAGATCGTTTCCGCATCGCGGCAACACTGGCATACTGTTAGATCCACAACTTCACCAGCCTCCTATTATAAGTCAATCGGACAGTTTTCACCCCGACATTGGAAAGATATATGCTGACTCTAAGCTGAGTTCTCTCAATTTTTGCAGTACCATTCAATCCTTATCAGCTTCTGAAAAGTATGCTTTGCTTAAAAAGCATGACAAACCTTCTGAGCATCATTTATTTCCTTGTACTATGTTTGGGAATTACAATAGACAATTTCAGTTCAAATGGTTTGATATATACCCTTGGATTGTGTACAGCACTGTAGTTGAGGGTATCTTTTGTATTTTTTGCGCACTCTTTTGCGTTAACCGTGATGGTATGGCCAGCCTTGTGAATAAACCCTTTTTTTCATGGAATAAATTTCATGAGAAGTGTAAAAATCATGGCAGCTCTAAAATACATCATCAATCAATGCTTGCAGCTGAAACATTTGTCAACAGTATAGAGCATCCAGAAACTGGGCTTATTGGTACAATGGATGCCAAGCGCATAGCTAATATAGCCCAAAACAGGGTGATTCTGAAGTTTATAATTGAAACTACTCTGTTTTGCGCTAAACAATGTATAGCATTAAGAGGGGATTGTGAAGATCTGGAATCTAGCAAAAATCCTGGTAATTTTCTTTGTATTTTAAAGCTCATGGCAAATCACAATGATGTTCTACATACTCATTTATACTCACCTGCAATGAAAAATGCTACCTACATATCTCCTAGAACACAGAATGAATTGCTTAATATAATGGGAAGGCATATTGTGTTGTTTGGAATTGTACAAGAGATCAAAACAGCTAAATTTTACAGTATTTTAGCAGATGAAGTTACTTCACATAATACAGAGCATTTGGCACTTTGTACTCGTTTTGTTGATGCCAAGGGTGATATCAGGGAGGAGTTTATGACATTTTTGTCACTTGAACGTCTAACTGGGAGATACATTGCTGAGAAGATAATAGAATTTCTGAAGGATAATGATTTGAATGTTGACAATATCCGTGGTCAGGGATATGATGATGCCAGCAATATGTCTTCCGAGCGTGTAGGTGTTCAAGCACAAATAAAAGAATTGTCTCCACTTGCAACATATATTCATTGTAGTTCCCATCAGTTAAATCTAGTTATAACTCATTCATGTAACTTAGAAGAAGTTCGTAATGTAGTTGATCAGCTGCAACATTGCTGCCACTTCTTTCTGGCAAGTCCGAAGAGAAGTGGTCTGCTAGAGTTGATTGTATCGAAGGGAGTTGTTGACAAGTGTAAACGTAAGCCTCTGCTGGATCTATGTAAAACTCGATGGGCTGAACGCCATACAGCATACCAGCATTTTTACCAATTCTTTACCTATATTGTAGAAGCTCTAGAGTACATAGGATGCAAGCTGCATCTGCATGAATACGGAGAGTTGTATGCTGATTGGGATGTGAACTCTCGAAGTGATGCACAACAAATACTTCATGGCATTACCAACATTAGCTTCATTTTTGTTTTCTTGACAATCTATCAATACCTATCTCATTTATCTGGCATTACTATAAAGCTGCAAAGCAGAGCCATAGATGTGTATGAAGCATTTGAGATGATTGAGGATATTCGGAAAGTATACAAGAATGAAAGGGATAATGTGGATGGTGGTTTTCAAATAATATATGATCAGGCTGTACGAATGGCTGATAAAGTGGGTTGTATAGTTTCAGCTCCTCGAACTGTTGGAAGGCAGCAGCATCGAAGTAATGTCTCATCTACGACCCCTATTGAACACTATAAGAGAAATGTTGCTATACCGTTTCTTGACCATGTCCTCACTCATGATCTCATCTCAACGAGCAGTTTTCAAGTTTGTCAGTTAATGCTAGTTATCTGTTAACCATAGTTCCATCCGTAATGTTCTCCAAGCCTTCAAAACTTAGTGAAATCACTGCGCAGTATCAACAGGATCTTCCCTCCCCAGAGCTATTGGAGATGGAAATGTGCAGATGGAAGTGTAAATTCAGTACTGTGTCTGCAGATAAGCTTCCAAATTCACCATCAGAAGCCATCAAGGTGTGTGATGCACAGCTGTATCCCAATATCAGAATTTTATTGCAAATCGCATGTACGCTACCGGTAACCTCTTGTGAATGCGAAAGAAGTGCAAGTGTCCTTAGGCGGTTGAAGAACTATATGAGAGCCACAATGGTTAATGAACGATTGGCAAACTTGGCATTACTTCACACTCATTATGACCAGCATATAGATACTGAAAGGGTTATTGATATATATGCACAGATGCATCCAAGAAGAATTGAATTAGAAACACTTCTATAGTGCAACCTTTCTTTGATTGACTATTGATTAATTAATTTTGTACATTTTTGTGCAGTGTACATGTCTAAATGTGTGAATAATAGATTAAACCATTTACTGATAACTGAAGTGCATGTGTATCAATAAACCGGCAGATGAAGCCGGCCAGCATATATATGATCTGAAAAATGGTCCCTTCTATCACATTTCCGCACCCCCCCACTTGAAAAGCTGCGTACGGGCATGGATCTTTGTACAGGGTATAACCGAGTATAGACCACACCTCTGACCAGTTGCCAGGGGTATGAATCACACCCAGGTATCACATATGACCAGTGGCCAGGGATATAACCCGCTGTTAACTGGAGTATGAACCCCACTCAGATAATTACACATGACCAGTGACCAGGGATTTAACTCATTGTGGCCCTCAGAGTATGAACCACACACCTGACTAGTGGCCAGGGATTTAACCCTTTGTTTATTTGTATATATGTATTCTAAATGCATTGGCATCCTTCTTTGCTTACTTTCTACACAATGATTATTGATACTTACACAAATCCTACATCCCCAATTTCATCTATATTTATCTTGTTCCACTCATTTTAAAATGTATGCAGTTGAGTGGGGGAGCGCAACATATCGATTAGTACATGACGTAATGTGATATCTTTATGACCAGTTAGCTGAATTCTGTTTGGCAATCTTTTACTTTGGGGTCCCCATTGAAATTCATACTAGTAATGTGTGTGTCTACTCGGGGGGTGACGATGTATACTTACCCCTGCTTACACTAAACCTAGGCTAGGACGCTAATACAAGAACTATCAGAGGGGTAGGCGTTCATTCAACTGAGTATGAAACGCTAAGTACTGCATGTATAAAGTTCACGCCCACCATCTTAATCACGTACAGTACTTGAAGATGTGCCCCATATGTGGAAACTGAATTTCAGTACATCGATTCAAGTCTTGCACAATGAAAGCATCGGTATAACACCTGTTGGCCCGATGTGACTTAGGCATGTTGGATATAGTTAATGAAAGTAGTACTAAAATCCCTTGAAAAGTAGACTATCTCTTCACAGCTGTGGTACTGAAAATGAAGATGTGCCCCATAAGTGGATACTGAATTTCAGTACATCGATTCAAGTCTTGCACAATGAAAGCATCGGTATAACACCTGTTGGCCCGATGTGACTTCGGTATGTTGGATACATTGAATGAAAGTAGTAGAAAAATCCATTTAAAAGTAGACTATCTCTTCACAGCTGTGGTACTGAAATTAAAGATGTGCCCCATATGTGGATACTGAATTTCAGTACTTCGATTCAAGACTTGCACAATGACAGCATGGATATAACACCTATTGGCCTGATGTGACTTCGGTATGTTGGATATATTGAATGAAAGTAGAAGAAAAATTCCTTGAAAAGTAGACTTTCTCTTCACAGCTGTGGTACTGAAAAAGAAGATGTGCCCCATATGTGGATACTGAATGTCAGTACATCGATTCAAGTCTTGCACAATGAAAGCATCGGTATAAAACTTGTTGGCCCGATATGACTTCGGAATGTTGGATATACTGAATGAAAGAAGTGCTAAAATCCCTTGAAAAGTAGACTATCTCTTCACAGCTGTGGTACTGAAATTGAAGATGTGCCCCATATGTGGATACTGAATTTCAGTACATCGATTCAAGTCTTGCACAATGAAAGCATCGGTATAACACCTGTTGGCCTGATGTGACTTCGGTATGTTGGATATAATGAATGAAAGTAGAAGAAAAACTCCTTGAAAAGTAGACTTTCTCTTCACAGCTGTGGTACTGAAAAAGAAGATGTGCCCCATATGTGGATACTGAATTTCAGTACATCAATTCAAGTCTTGCACAATGAAAGCATTGGTATAACACCTGTTGGCCCGATGTGACTTCGGTATGTTGGATATATTGAATGAAAGTAGAAGAAAAATTCCTTGAAAAGTAGACTTTCTCTTTACAGCTGTGGTACTGAAAAAGAAGATGTGCCCCATATGTGGATACTGAATGTCAGTACAACGATTCAAGTCTTGCACAATGAAAGCATCGGTATAACACCTGTTGGCCCGATATGACTTCAGTATGATGGATGCATTGAATGAAAGTAGTACTACAATCCCTTGAAAAGTAGACTAACTCTTCACAGCTGTGGTACTGAAACTGAAGATTTGCCCCATAAATGTAAACAGAATTTCAGTACTTCGATTCAAGTGCTGCACAATGAAAGCATCGCTATAACACCTGTTGCCCCGATGTGACTTCGGTATGTTTGATGTATTGAATAAAGTAGTACTAAAATCCCTTGAAAAGTAGACTATCTCTTCACAGCTGTGGTACTGAAAAAGAAGAAGTGCCCCAAAAGTGGATACTGAATTTCAGTACATCGATTCAAGTCTTGCACAATGAAAGCATCGGTATAACACCTGTTGGCCCGATGTGACTTCGTTACGTTGGATGTATTGAATGAAAGTAGTACTAATATCCCTTGAAAAGTAGACTTCTCTTCACAGCTGTGGTACTGAAAATGAAGAAGTGCCCCAAAAGTGGATACTGAATTTCAGTACATCGATTCAAGTCCTGCACAATGAAAGCATCGGTATAACACCTGTTGGCCCGATGTGACTTCGTTACGTTGGATGTATTGAATGAAAGTAGTACTAATATCCCTTGAAAAGTAGACTATCTCTTTACAGCTGTGGTACTGAAACTGAAGATGTGCCCCATTAATGTAAACTGAATTTCAGTACTTCGATTCAAGTCTAGCACAATGAAAGCATCGGTATAACACCTGTTGACCCGATGTGACTTCATTATGTTGGATGCATTGAATGACAGAAGTACTAAAATCCCTTGAAAAGTAGACTATCTCTTCACAGCTTAGATACTGAAATTGAAGAAGTGCCCCAATAGTGTATACTGAATTTCAGTACATCGATTCAAGTCTTGCACAATGAAAGCATCGGGATAACACCTGTTGGCCCGATGTGACTTCATTATGATGGATGCATTGAATGAAAGTAGTACTACAATCCCTTGAAAAGTAGACTATCTCTTCACAGCTGTGGTACTGAAACTGAAGATGTGCCCCATAAATGTAAACTGAATTTCAGTACTTCGATTCAAGTGTTGCACAATGAAAGCATCGCTATAACACCCGTTGCCCCGATGTGACTTCGGTATGTTGGATACATTGAATGAAAGTAGTAGAAAAAATCCATTTAAAAGTAGACTATCTCTTCACAGCTGTGGTACTGAAATTAAAGATGTGCCCCATATGTGGATACTGAATTTCAGTACTTCGATTCAAGACTTGCACAATGACAGCATGGATATAACACCTATTGGCCTGATGTGACTTCGGTATGTTGGATATATTGAATGAAAGTAGAAGAAAAATTCCTTGAAAAGTAGACTTTCTCTTCACAGCTGTGGTACTGAAAAAGAAGATGTGCCCCATATGTGGATACTGAATGTCAGTACATCGATTCAAGTCTTGCACAATGAAAGCATCGGTATAAAACTTGTTGGCCCGATATGACTTCGGAATGTTGGATATACTGAATGAAAGAAGTGCTAAAATCCCTTGAAAAGTAGACTATCTCTTCACAGCTGTGGTACTGAAATTGAAGATGTGCCCCATATGTGGATACTGAATTTCAGTACATCGATTCAAGTCTTGCACAATGAAAGCATCGGTATAACACCTGTTGGCCTGATGTGACTTCGGTATGTTGGATATAATGAATGAAAGTAGAAGAAAAACTCCTTGAAAAGTAGACTTTCTCTTCACAGCTGTGGTACTGAAAAAGAAGATGTGCCCCATATGTGGATACTGAATTTCAGTACATCAATTCAAGTCTTGCACAATGAAAGCATTGGTATAACACCTGTTGGCCCGATGTGACTTCGGTATGTTGGATATATTGAATGAAAGTAGAAGAAAAATTCCTTGAAAAGTAGACTTTCTCTTTACAGCTGTGGTACTGAAAAAGAAGATGTGCCCCATATGTGGATACTGAATGTCAGTACAACGATTCAAGTCTTGCACAATGAAAGCATCGGTATAACACCTGTTGGCCCGATATGACTTCAGTATGATGGATGCATTGAATGAAAGTAGTACTACAATCCCTTGAAAAGTAGACTAACTCTTCACAGCTGTGGTACTGAAACTGAAGATTTGCCCCATAAATGTAAACAGAATTTCAGTACTTCGATTCAAGTGCTGCACAATGAAAGCATCGCTATAACACCTGTTGCCCCGATGTGACTTCGGTATGTTTGATGTATTGAATAAAAGTAGTACTAATATCCCTTGAAAAGTAGACTTTCTCTTCACAGCTGTGGTACTGAAAATGAAGAAGTGCCCCAAAAGTGGATACTGAATTTCAGTACATCGATTCAAGTCCTGCACAATGAAAGCATCGGTATAACACCTGTTGGCCCGATGTGACTTCGTTACGTTGGATGTATTGAATGAAAGTAGTACTAATATCCCTTGAAAAGTAGACTATCTCTTTACAGCTGTGGTACTGAAACTGAAGATGTGCCCCATTAATGTAAACTGAATTTCAGTACTTCGATTCAAGTCTAGCACAATGAAAGCATCGGTATAACACCTGTTGACCCGATGTGACTTCATTATGTTGGATGCATTGAATGACAGAAGTACTAAAATCCCTTGAAAAGTAGACTATCTCTTCACAGCTTAGATACTGAAATTGAAGAAGTGCCCCAATAGTGTATACTGAATTTCAGTACATCGATTCAAGTCTTGCACAATGAAAGCATCGGGATAACACCTGTTGGCCCGATGTGACTTCATTATGATGGATGCATTGAATGAAAGTAGTACTACAATCCCTTGAAAAGTAGACTATCTCTTCACAGCTGTGGTACTGAAACTGAAGATGTGCCCCATAAATGTAACTGAATTTCAGTACTTCGATTCAAGTGTTGCACAATGAAAGCATCGCTATAACACCCGTTGCCCCGATGTGACTTCGGTATGTTGGATACATTGAATGAAAGTAGTAGAAAAATCCATTTAAAAGTAGACTATCTCTTCACAGCTGTGGTACTGAAATTAAAGATGTGCCCCATATGTGGATACTGAATTTCAGTACTTCGATTCAAGACTTGCACAATGACAGCATGGATATAACACCTATTGGCCTGATGTGACTTCGGTATGTTGGATATATTGAATGAAAGTAGAAGAAAAATTCCTTGAAAAGTAGACTTTCTCTTCACAGCTGTGGTACTGAAAAAGAAGATGTGCCCCATATGTGGATACTGAATGTCAGTACATCGATTCAAGTCTTGCACAATGAAAGCATCGGTATAAAACTTGTTGGCCCGATATGACTTCGGAATGTTGGATATACTGAATGAAAGAAGTGCTAAAATCCCTTGAAAAGTAGACTATCTCTTCACAGCTGTGGTACTGAAATTGAAGATGTGCCCCATATGTGGATACTGAATTTCAGTACATCGATTCAAGTCTTGCACAATGAAAGCATCGGTATAACACCTGTTGGCCTGATGTGACTTCGGTATGTTGGATATAATGAATGAAAGTAGAAGAAAAACTCCTTGAAAAGTAGACTTTCTCTTCACAGCTGTGGTACTGAAAAAGAAGATGTGCCCCATATGTGGATACTGAATTTCAGTACATCAATTCAAGTCTTGCACAATGAAAGCATTGGTATAACACCTGTTGGCCCGATGTGACTTCGGTATGTTGGATATATTGAATGAAAGTAGAAGAAAATTCCTTGAAAAGTAGACTTTCTCTTTACAGCTGTGGTACTGAAAAGAAGATGTGCCCCATATGTGGATACTGAATGTCAGTACAACGATTCAAGTCTTGCACAATGAAAGCATCGGTATAACACCTGTTGGCCCGATATGACTTCAGTATGATGGATGCATTGAATGAAAGTAGTACTACAATCCCTTGAAAAGTAGACTAACTCTTCACAGCTGTGGTACTGAAACTGAAGATTTGCCCCATAAATGTAAACAGAATTTCAGTACTTCGATTCAAGTGCTGCACAATGAAAGCATCGCTATAACACCTGTTGCCCCGATGTGACTTCGGTATGTTTGATGTATTGAATAAAAGTAGTACTAAAATCCCTTGAAAAGTAGACTATCTCTTCACAGCTGTGGTACTGAAAAAGAAGAAGTGCCCCAAAAGTGGATACTGAATTTCAGTACATCGATTCAAGTCTTGCACAATGAAAGCATCGGTATAACACCTGTTGGCCCGATGTGACTTCGTTACGTTGGATGTATTGAATGAAAGTAGTACTAAAATCCCTTGAAAAGTAGACTATCTCTTCACAGCTGTGGTACTGAAAATGAAGAAGTGCCCCAAAAGTGGATACTGAATTTCAGTACATCGATTCAAGTCCTGCACAATGAAAGCATCGGTATAACACCTGTTGGCCCGATGTGACTTCGTTACGTTGGATGTATTGAATGAAAGTAGTACTAATATCCCTTGAAAAGTAGACTATCTCTTCACAGCTGTGGTACTGAAACTGAAGATGTGCCCCATAAGTGTAAACTGAATTTCAGTACTTCGATTCAAGTCTAGCACAATGAAAGCATCGGTATAACACCTGTTGACCCGATGTGACTTCATTATGTTGGATGCATTGAATGAAAGTAGTACTAAAATCCCTTGAAAAGTAGACTATCTCTTCACAGCTGTAGATACTGAAATTGAAGAAGTGCCCCAATAGTGTATACTGAATTTCAGTACATCGATTCAAGTCTTGCACAATGAAAGCATCGGGATAACACCTGTTGGCCCGATGTGACTTCATTATGATGGATGCATTGAATGAAAGTAGTACTAAAATCCCTTGAAAAGTAGACTATCTCTTCACAGCTGTGGTACTGAAACTGAAGATGTGCCCCATAAATGTAAACTGAATTTCAGTACTTCGATTCAAATGTTGCACAATGAAAGCATCGCTATAACACCCGTTGCCCCGATGTGACTTCGGTATGTTGATGTATTGAATGAAAGTAGTACTAAAATCCCTTGAAAAGTAGACTATCTCTTCACAGCTGTGGTACTGAAATGAAGAAGTGCCCCAAAAGTGGATACTGAAATTCAGTACATCGATTCAAGTCTTGCACAATGAAAGCATCGGGATAACACCTGTTGGCCCCGATGTGACTTCGGTATGTTTGATGTATTGAATGAAAGTAGTACTAAAATCCCATGAAAAGTAGACTATCTCTTAGCAGCTGTGGTACTGAAATTGATAAAGTGCCCCAAAAGTGTATACTGAAATTCAGTACATCGATTCAAGTCTTGCACAATGAAAGCATCGGGAATACACCTGTTGGCCCGATGTGACTTCATTATGTTGGATGCATTGAATGAAAGTTGTACTAAAATCACTTGAAAAGTAGACTATCTCTTCACAGCTGTGGTACTGAAACTGAAGATGTGCCCCATAAATGTATACTGAATTTCAGTACTTCGATTCAAGTCTAGCACAATGAAAGCATCCGTACAACACCTGTTGGCCCGATGTGACTTCGGTATGTTTGATGTATTGAATGAAAGTAGTTCGAACATCCATTGAAAAGTAGACTATCTCTTCACAGCTGTGGTTCTGAAACTGAAGATGTGTCCCATAAATGTAAACTGAATTTCAGTACTTCGATTCAAGTGCTGCACAATGAAAGCATCGCTATAACACCTGTTGCCCCGATGTGACTTCGGTATTTTTGATGTATTGAATAAAAGTAGTACTAAAATCCCTTGAAAAGTAGACTATCTCTTTACAGCTGTGGTACTGAAACTGAAGATGTGCCCCATTAATGTAAACTGAATTTCAGTACTTCGATTCAAGTCTAGCACAATGAAAGCATGGGTATAACACCTGTTGGCCCGATGTGACTTCGTTACGTTGGATGTATTGAATGAAAGTAGTACTAAAATCGCTTGAAAAGTAGACTATCTCTTCAAAGCTATGGTACTGAAACTGAAGATGTGCCCCATAAATGTAAACTGAATTTCAGTACTTCGAATCAAGTCCTGCACAATGAAAGCATCGCTATAACACCTGTTGCCCCGATGTGACTTCGGTATGTTTGATGTATTGAATAAAAGTAGTACTAAAATCCCTTGAAAAGTAGACTATCTCTTCACAGCTGTGGTACTGAAAATGAAGAAGTGCCCCAAAAGTGGATACTGAATTTCAGTACATCGATTCAAGTCTTGCACAATGAAAGCATCGGGATAACACCTGTTGACCCGATGTGACTTCATTATGTTGGATGCATTGAATGACAGTAAGTACTAAAATCCCTTGAAAAGTAGACTATCTCTTCACAGCTGTAGATACTGAAATTGAAGAAGTGCCCGAATAGTGTATACTGAATTTCAGTACATCGATTCAAGTCTTGCACAATGAAAGCATTGGGATAACACCTGTTGACCCGATGTGACTTCATTATGTTGGATGCATTGAATGACAGTAAGTACTAAAATCCCTTGAAAAGTAGACTATCTCTTCACAGCTGTAGGTACTGAAATTGAAGAAGTGCCCCGAATAGTGTATACTGAATTTCAGTACATCGATTCAAGTCTTGCACAATGAAAGCATCGGGATAACACCTGTTGGGCCCGATGTGACTTCATTATGATGGATGCATTGAATGAAAGTAGTACTAAAATCCCTTGAAATGTAGACTATCTCTTCACAGCTGTGGTACTGAAACTGAAGATGTGCCCCATAAAGGTAAACTGAATTTCAGTACTTCGATTCAAGTCCTGCACAATGAAAGCATCGCTATAACACCTGTTGCCCCGATGTGACTTCGGTATGTTTGATGCATTGAATGAAAGTAGTACTAAAATCCCTTGAAAAGTAGACTATCTCTTCACAGCTGTGGTACTGAAACTGAAGATGTGCCCCATAAATGTAAACTGAATTTCAGTACTTCGATTCAAGTCCTGCACAATGAAAGCATCGCTGTTGCCCCGATGTGACTTCGGTATGTTTGATGTATTGAATGAAAGTAGTTCGAACATCCATTGAAAAGTAGACTATCTCTTCACAGCTGTGGGACGAAGTGCCCCCGAAGTGTATACTGATTTTCAGTACATCGATTCAAGTCTAGCACAATGAAAGCATGGGTATAACACTTTTGGCCCGATGTGACTTCGTTACGTTGGATGTATTGAATGAAAGTAGTACTAAAATCCCTTGAAAAGTAGACTATCTCTTAAAAGCTATGGTACTGAAACTGAAGATGTGCCCCATAAATGTAAACTGAATTTCAGTACTTCGAATCAAGTCCTGCACAATGAAAGCATCGCTATAACACCTGTTGCCCCGATGTGACTTTGGTATGTTGATGTATTGAATAAAAGTAGTACTAAAATCCCTTGAAAAGTAGACTATCTCTTCACAGCTGTGGTACTGAAAATGAAGAAGTGCCCCAAAAGTGGATACTGAATTTCAGTACATCGATTCAAGTCTTGCACAATGAAAGCATCGGGATAACACCTGTTGCCCGATGTGACTTCGGTATGTTTGATGTATTGAATAAAGTAGTACTAAAATCCCTTGAAAAGTAGACTATCTCTTCACAGCTGTGGTACTGAAAATGAAGAAGTGCCCCAAAAGTGGATACTGAAATTCAGTACAATCGATTCAAGTCTTGCACAATGAAAGCATCGGGATAACACCTGTTGCCCGATGTGACTTCGGTATGTTTGATGTATTGAATGAAAGTAGTACTAAAATCCCTTGAAAAGTAGACTATCTCTGCACAGCTGTGGTACTGAGATTGAAGAAGTGCCCCAAAAGTGTATACATAAATTCAGTACATCGATTCAAGTCTTGCACAATGAAAGTATCGGGAATACACCTGTTGGCCCGATGTGACTTCATTATGTTGGATGCATTGAATGAAAGTTGTACTGAAATCACTTGAAAAGTAGACTATCTCTTCACAGCTGTGGTACTGAAACTGAAGATGTGCCCCATAAATGTATACTGAATTTCAGTACTTCGATTCAAGTCTAGCACAATGAAAGCATCCGTACAACACCTGTTGGCCCGATGTGACTTTTTTACGTTGGATGTATTAAATGAATGTAGTACTAAAATCCCTTGAAAAGTAGACTATCTCTTCACAGGTGTGGTACTGAAATTGAAGAAGTGCCCCAAAAGTATATACTGAATTTCAGTATTTCGATTCAAGTCCTGCACAATGAAAGCATCGCTATAACACCTGTTGCCCCGATGTGACTTCGGTATGTTTGATGTATTGAATGAAAGTAGTTCGAACATCCATTGAAAAGTAGACTATCTCTTCACAGCTGTGGTACTGAAACTGAAGATGTGCCTCATAAATGTAAACTGAATTTCAGTACTTCAATTCAAGTGCTGCACAATGAAAGCATCGCTATAACACCTGTTGCCCCGATGTGACTTCGGTATGTTTGATGTATTGAATAAAAGTAGTACTAAAATCCCTTGAAAAGTAAACTATCTCTTCACAGCTGTGGTACTGAAAATGAAGAAGTGCCCCATAGTGGATACTGAATTTCAGTACATCGATTCAAGTCTTGCACAATGAAAGCATCGGTATAACACCTGTTGGCCCGATGTGACTTCGTTACGTTGGATGTATTGAATGAAAGTAGTACTAATATCCCTTGAAAAGTAGACTATCTCTTCACAGCTGTGGGACAAAGTGCCCCAGAAGTGTATACTGAATTTCAGTACATCGATTCAAGTCTTGCACAATGAAAGCATCGGGAATACACCTGTTGGCCCGATGTGACTTCATTATGTTGGATGCATTGAAGGAAAGCTGTACTAAAATCACTTGAAAAGTAGACTATCTCTTCACAGCTGTGGTACTGAAACTGAAGATGTGCCCCATAAATGTATACTGAATTTCAGTACTTCGATTCAAGTCTAGCACAATGAAAGCATCCGTACAACACCTGTTGGCCCGATGTGACTTTTTACGTTGGATGTATTAATGAATGTAGTACTAAAATCCCTTGAAAAGTAGACTATCTCTTCACAGGTGTGGTACTGAAATTGAAGAAGTGCACCAAAAGTATATACTGAATTTCAGTACATCGATTCAAGTCTTGCACAATGAAAGCATCGGGATAACACCTAGTGGGCCGATGTGACTTCATTATGATGGATGCATTGAATGAAAGTAGTACTAAAATCCCTTGAAAAGTAGACTATCTGATCACAGCTGTGGTACTGAAACTGAAGATGTGCCCCATAAAGTGTAAACTGAATTTCAGTACTTCGATTCAAGTCCTGCACAATGAAAGCATCGCTATAACACCTGTTGCCCCGATGTGACTTCGGTATGTTTGATGTATTGAATGAAAGTAGTACTAAAATCCCTTGAAAAGTAGACTATCTCTTCACAGCTGTGGTACTGAAAATGAAGAAGTGCCCCAAAAGTGGATACTGAATTTCAGTACATCGATTCAAGTCTTGCACAATGAAAGCATCGGGATAACACCTGTTGGCCCGATGTGACTTAGTTACGTTGGATGTATTGAATGAAAGTAGTACTAAAATCGCTTGATAAGTAGACTATCTCTTCAAAGCTATGGTACTGAAACTGAAGATGTGCCCCATAAATGTAAACTGAATTTCAGTACTTCGAATCAAGTCCTGCACAATGAAAGCATCGCTATAACACCTGTTGGCCCGATGTGACTTCGTTACGTTGGATGTATTGAATGAAAGTAGTACTAAAATCGCTTGAAAAGTAGACTATCTCTTCAAAGCTATGGTACTGAAACTGAAGATGTGCCCCATAAAGTGTATACTGAATTTCAGTACTTCGATTCAAGTCCTGCACAATGAAAGCATCGCTATAACACCTGTTGCCCCGATGTGACTTCGGTATGTTTGATGTATTGAATAAAAGTAGTACTAAAATCCCTTGAAAAGTAGACTATCTCTTCACAGCTGTGGTACTGAAAATGAAGAAGTGCCCCAAAAGTGGATACTAATTTCAGTACATCGATTCAAGTCTTGCACAATGAAAGCATTGGGATAACACCTGTTGACCCGATGTGACTTCATTATGTTGGATGCATTGAATGACAGTAAGTACTAAAATCCCTTGAAAAGTAGACTATCTCTTCACAGCTGTAGATACTGAAATTGAAGAAGTGCCCCGAATAGTGTATACTGAATTTCAGTACATCGATTCAAGTCTTGCACAATGAAAGCATCGGGATAACACCTGTTGGGCCCGATGTGACTTCATTTAGATGGATGCATTGAATGAAAGTAGTACTAAAATCCCTTGAAAAGTAGACTATCTCTTCACAGCTGTGGTACTGAAACTGAAGAAGTGCCCCAAAAGTGTATACTGAATTTCAGTACTTCGATTCAAGTCTTGCACAATGAAAGCATCGGTATAACACCTGTTGGCCCGATGTGACTTCGGTATGTTGGATGTATTGAATGAAAGTAGTACTAAAATCCCTTGAAAAGTAGACTATCTCTTCACAGCTGTGGTACTGAAAATGAAGAAGTGCCCCAAAAGTGGATACTGAATTTCAGTACATCGATTCAAGTCTTGCACAATGAAAGCATCGGGATAACACCTGTTGGCCCGATGTGACTTCGGTATGTTTGATGTATTGAATGAAAGTAGTACTAAAATCCCTTGAAAAGTAGACTATCTCTGCACAGCTGTGGTACTGAAATTGAAGAAGTGCCCCAAAAGTGTATACTGAATTTCAGTACATCGATTCAAGTCCTGCACAATGAAAGTATCGGGAATACACCTGTTGGACCGATGTGACTTCATTATGTTGGATGCATTGAATGAAAGTTAGTACTGAAATCACTTGAAAAGTAGACTATCTCTTCACAGCTGTGGTACTGAAACTGAAGATGTGCCCCATAAATGTATACTGAATTTCAGTACTTCGATTCAAGTCTAGCACAATGAAAGCATCCGTACAACATTTGTTGGCCCGATGTGACTTTTTACGTTGGATGTATTAAATGAATGTAGTACTAAAATCCCTTGAAAAGTAGACTATCTCTTCACAGGTGTGGTTCCTAAAATTGAAGAAGTGCCCCAAAAGTATATACTGAATTTCAGTACATCGATTCAAGTCTTGCACAATGAAAGCATCGGGATAAAACCTGTTGGGCCGATGTGACTTCATTATGATGGATGCATTGAATGAAAGTAGTACTAAAATCCTTTGAAAAGTAGACTATCTCTTCACAGCTGTGGTACTGAAACTGAAGATGTGCCCCATAAAGGTAAACTGAATTTCAGTACTTCGATTCAAGTCCTGCACAATGAAAGCATCGCT
This sequence comes from Ephydatia muelleri, assembly GCA_013339895.1. Classification (NCBI taxonomy): domain Eukaryota; kingdom Metazoa; phylum Porifera; class Demospongiae; order Spongillida; family Spongillidae; genus Ephydatia; species Ephydatia muelleri. The sequence goes on along the minus strand of JABACO010000008.1, from coordinate 179,523 downwards.
ATAACACCTGTTGCCCCGATGTGACTTCGGTATGTTGATGCATTGAATGAAAGTAGTACTAAAATCCCTTGAAAAGTAGACTATCTCTTCACAGCTGTGGTACTGAAACTGAAGATGTGCCCCATAAATGTAAACTGAATTTCAGTACTTCGATTCAAGTCCTGCACAATGAAAGCATCGCTATAACACCTGTTGCCCCGATGTGACTTCGGTATGTTTGATGTATTGAATGAAAGTAGTTCGAACATCCATTGAAAAGTAGACTATCTCTTCACAGCTGTGGGACAAAGTGCCCCAGAAGTGTATACTGAATTTCAGTACATCGATTCAAGTCTTGCACAATGAAAGCATCGGGATAACACCTGTTGGCCCGATGTGACTTCATTATGATGGATGCATTGAATGAAAGTAGTACTACAATCCCTTGAAAAGTAGACTATCTCTTCACAGCTGTGGTACTGAAACTGAAGATGTGCCCCATAAATGTAAACTGAATTTCAGTACTTCGATTCAAGTGCTGCACAATGAAAGCATCGCTATAACACCTGTTGCCCCGATGTGACTTCTGTATGTTTGATGTATTGAATAAAAGTAGTACTAAAATCCCTTGAAAAGTAGACTATCTCTTCACAGCTGTGGTACTGAAATTGATAAAGTGCCCCAAAAGTGGATACTGAATTCAGTACATCGATTCAAGTCTTGCACAATGAAAGCATCGGGAATACACCTGTTGGCCCGATGTGACTTCATTATGTTGGATGCATTGAATGAAAGTTGTACTAAAATCACTTGAAAAGTAGACTATCTCTTCACAGCTGTGGTACTGAAACTGAAGATGTGCCCCATCAATGTATACTGACATTCAGTACTTCGATTCAAGTCTAGCACAATGAAAGCATCCGTACAACACCTGTTGGCCCGATGTGACTTTTTACGTTGGATGTATTAAATGAATGTAGTACTAAAATCCCTTGAAAAGTAGACTATCTCTTCACAGCTGTGGTACTGAAATTGAAGAAGTGCCCCAAAAGTATATACTGAATTTCAGTACATCGATTCAAGTCTTGCACAATGAAAGCATCGGGATAACACCTGTTGGGCCGATGTGACTTCATTATGATGGATGCATTGAATGAAAGTAGTACTAAAATCCTTGAAAAGTAGACTATCTCTTCACAGCTGTGGTACTGAAACTGAAGATGTGCCCCATATAGGTAAACTGAATTTCAGTACTTCGATTCAAGTCCTTGCACAATGAAAGCATCGCTATAACACCTGTTGCCCCGATGTGACTTCGGTATGTTTGATGCATTGAATGAAAGTAGTACTAAAATCCCTTGAAAAGTAGACTATCTCTTCACAGCTGTGGTACTGAAACTGAAGATGTGCCCCATAAAGGTAAACTGAATTTCAGTACTTCGATTCAAGTCCTGCACAATGAAAGCATCGTACAACACCTGTTGGCCCGATGTGACTTCGTTACGTTGGATGTATTGAATGAATGTAGTACTAAAATCCCTTGAAAAGTAGACTATCTCTTCACAGCTTGTGGTACTGAAATTGAAGAAGTGCCCCAAAAGTGATATACTGAATTTCAGTACATCGATTCAAGTCTTGCACAATGAAAGCATCGGGATAACACCTGTTGGCCCGATGTGACTTCATTATGATGGATGCATTGAATGAAAGTAGTACTAAAATCCCTTGAAAAGTAGACTATCTCTTCACAGCTGTGGTACTGAAACTGAAGAAGTGCCCCAAAAGTGGATAACTGAATTTCAGTACATTCGATTCAAGTCCTTGCACAATGAAAGCATCGGCTATAACACCTGTTGGCCCGATGTGACTTCGTTATGTTGATGCATTGAATGAAAGTAGTACTAAAATCCCTTGAAAAGTAGACTATCTCTTCACAGCTGTGGTACTGAAAATGAAGAAGTGCCCCAAAAGTGGATACTGAATTTCAGTACATCGATTCAAGTCTTGCACAATGAAAGCATCGGGATAACACCTGTTGACCCGATGTGACTTCATTATGTTGGATGCATTGAATGAAAGTAAGTACTAAAATCCCTTGAAAAGTAGACTATCTCTTCACAGCTTAGATACTGAAATTGAAGAAGTGCCCCGAATAGTGTATACTGAATTTCAGTACATCGATTCAAGTCTTGCACAATGAAAGCATCGGGAATACACCTGTTGGCCCGATGTGACTTCATTATGTTGGATGCATTGAATGAAAGTAGTACTAAAATCCCTTGAAAAGTAGACTATCTCTTCACAGCTGTGGTACTGAAACTGAAGATGTGCCCCATAAATGTATACTGAATTTCAGTACATTCGATTGCAAGTCTTAGCACAATGAAAGCATCGGTATAACACCTGTTGGCCCGATGTGACTTCATTACTGATGGATGCATTGAATGAAAGTAGTACTAAAATCCCTTGAAAAGTAGACTATCTCTTCACAGCTGTGGTACTGAAATTGAAGAAGAGCCCCAAAAGTGTATACTGAAATTCAGTACATCGATTCAAGTCTTGCACAATGAAAGCATCGGGATAACACCTGTTGGCCCGATGTGACTTCGTAACGTTGGATGTATTGAATGAAAGTAGTACAAAAATCCCTTGAAAAGTAGACTATCTCTTCACAGCTGTGGTACTGAAATTGAAGAAGTGCCCCAAAAGTGTATACTGAAATTCAGTACATCGATTCAAGTCTAGCACAATGAAAGCATTGGTATGACGTCAGCTGGTTCGCCATGCCTTCGGTATGTTGGATATATTGAATGAAAGTATGTACATGTATGACATTAATTAAACACATACAATACAACATATGATCGAACTATTACATTAGTAAAGTACACCCACCATGCATGTACACCCATTCAATGTCCCCCATGTACACCCATCCAATGCCCCCTTGTACACCCATCCAATGTCCCCATGTACACCCATCCAATGCCCCCTTGTACACCCATCCAATGCCCTCCATGTACACCCATCCAATGCACCCATGCACACCCATCCAATGTCCCCCATGTACCACCCTTCCAATGCCCCTCCATGTACACCCATCCAATGCCCTCCATGTACACCCATCCAATGCCCCCATGTACACCATCCAATGCCTTCAATGCACATGCACCCATCCAATGCCCCTATGTTACACTCATCCAATGTCCCCCATGCACACACACCCATCCAATGCCCCCTATGTACACTCATTCAGTCTCATGGGATGATCATTTCAGTTTTATGATGGTCTGTGGTGAGCTGCCCCATCTGTTGCTGTACCCATATGAAGTTGCATAGAGTGAGGATACTTTTTAAAAAGAAACCATTTGCATGCCTTACAAGTGCATGTATAACTGAACATAGCACTTGAAGTGATTCTTCAGCTCTTTGCCACAAGAACACGTGAGCTTTAGTTAAGCACAAGGTACACATTTGGGGGTGGATCTCAGGTGTATCAACAAGAACGTTGATGTTAAAAGCCACCAGAAACTTGTCAGCATAGGAGATACAGCTGTATGGTGACTCTGGTTCTACTGCTCTCCCCTTTGCTTTGATCCCTCTATGCAATATGCACCCTCACACTCGGCACAGATCAACTAGTGCTGCACTTCCATTCTTGTGGTGCGCGTTATTCAGTACTTCGAAACAAGTCTAGCACAATGAAAGCATCGGTATAACACCTGTTGGCCCGATGTGACTTCGTTATGTTGGATGAAATGAATGAAAGTAGTACTAGAATCCCTTGAAAAGTAGACTATCTCTTCACAGCTGTGGTCCTGAAATTGAAGAAGTGCCTAAAAAGTGGATACTGAATTTCAGTACTTCGATTCAAGGCTAGCACAATGAAAGCATCGGTGTAACACCTGTTGGCCCGATGTGACTTTCGTTATCCTGGATGTATTGAATGAAAGTTGTTCGATAATCCCTTGAAAAGTAGACTATCTCTTCACAGCTGTGGTCCTGAAATTGAAGAAGTGCCTAAAAAGTGGATACTGAATTTCAGTACTTCGATTCAAGGCTAGCACAATGAAAGCATCGGTATAACACCTGTTGGCCCGATGTGACTTCGTTATGCTGGATGTATTGAATGAAAGTTGTTCGATAATCCATTGAATAGTAGACTATCTCTTCACAGCAGTGGAACTGAAATTGAAGAAGTGCCTAAAACGTGGATTTTGAAATTCTGTACTTTGATACATGTCTAGCACAATGAAAGCATCGGTATAACACCTGATGGCCCGATGTGACTTCGTTATGTTGGATGTAATGAATGAAAGTAGTACTACAATCCCTTGAAAAGTAGACTATCTCTTCACAGCTGTGGTCCCGAATTGAAGAAGTGCCTAAAAAGTGGATAATGAATTTCAGTACTTCGATTCAAGGCTAGCACAATGAAAGCATCGGTATAACACCTGAAGGCCCGATGTGACTTCATTATGTTGGATGTATTGAATGAAAGTAGTACTAAAATCCCTTGAAAGTAGACTATCTCTTCACAGCTGTGGTCCTGAAATTGAAGAAGTGCCTAAAAAGTGGATACTGAATTTCAATACTTCGATTCAAGGCTAGCACAATGAAAGCATCGGTATAACACCTGTTGGCCCGATGTGACTTCGTTATGCTGGATGTATTGAATGAAAGTTGTTCGATAATCCATTGAATAGTAGACTATCTCTCACAGCTGTGGAACTGAAATTGAAGAAGTGCCTAAAAAGTGGATACTGAAATTCTGGACTTCGATACAAGTCTAGCACGATGAAAGCATCGGTATAACACCTGTTGGCCCGATGTGACTTCGTTATGCTGGATGTATTGAATGAAAGTTGTTCGATAATCCATTGAATAGTAGACTATCTCTTCACAGCAGTGGAACTGAAATTGAAGAAGTGCCTAAAAGTGGATACAGAAATTCTGTACTTCGATACAAGTCTAGCACAATGAAAGCATCGGTATAACACCTGTTGGCCCGATGTGACTTCGTTATGTTGGATGTAATGAATGAAAGTTGTTCGATCATCCATTGAATAGTAGACTATCTCTTCACAGCTGTGGAACTGAAAATGAAGAAGTGCTTAAAAAGTGGATACTGAAATTCTGTACTTCGATACAAGTCTAGCACGATGAAAGCATCGGTTATAACACCTGTTGGCCCGATGTGACTTTGTTATGCTGGATGTATTGAATGTAAGTTGTTCGATAATCCATTGAATAGTAGACTATCTCTTCACAGCAGTGGAACTGAAATTGAAGAAGTGCCTAAACGTGGATTTTGAAATTCTGTACTTTGATACATGTCTAGCACAATGAAAGCATCGGTATAAACACCTTGATGGCCCGATGTGACTTCGTTATGTTGGATGTAATGAATGAAAGTAGTACTACAATCCCTTGAAAAGTAGACTATCTCTTCACAGCTGTGGTCCCGAAATTGAAGAAGTGCCCTATAAAGTGGATAATGAATTTCAGTACTTCGATTCAAGGCTAGCACAATGAAAGCATCGGTATAACACCTGTAGGCCTGATGTGACTTCATTATGTTGGATGTATTGAATGAAAGTAGTACTAAAATCCCTTGAAAAGTAGATTATCTATTCACAGCTGTGGTCCTGAAATTGAAGAAGTGCCTAAAAAGTGGATACTGAATTTCAGTACTTCGATTCAAGTCTAGCACAATGAAAGCATCGGTGTAACACCTGTTGGCCCGATGTGACTTCGTTATGCTGGATGTATTGAATGAAAGTTGTTCGATAATCCTTGAAAAGTAGATACTGTATTTCAGTACTTCGATTCAAAGCTAGCACAATGAAAGCATCGGTATAACACCTGTAGGCCCCGATGTGACTTCATTATGTTGGATGTATTGAATGAAAGTAGTACTAAAATCCCTTGAAAAGTAGACTATCTCTCTTCACAGCTGTGGAACTGAAATTGAAGAAGTGCCCTAAAAAGTGGATACTGAATTTCAGTATTTCGATTCAAGTCTAGCACAATGAAAGCATTGGTATAACACCTGTAGGCCAGATGTGACTTCATTATGTTGGATGTATTGAATGAAAGTAGTACTAAAATCCCTTGAAAAGTAGATTATCTCTTCACAGCTGTGGTCCTGAAATTGAAGAAGTGCCTAAAAAGTGGATACTGAATTTCAGTACTTCGATTCAAGTCTAGCACAATGAAGCATCGGTGTAACACCTGTTGGCCGATGTGATTTCGTTATGCTGGATGTATTGAATGAAAGTTGTTCGATAATCCCTTGAAAAGTAGATACTGTATTTCAGTACTTCGATTCAAGGCTAGCACAATGAAAGCATCGGTATAACACCTGTAGGCCCGATGTGACTTCATTATGTTGGATGTATTGAATGAAAGTAGTACTAAAATCCCTTGAAAAGTAGACTATCTCTCACAGCTGTGGAAACTGAAATTGAAGAAGTGCCTAAAAAAGTGGATACTGATTTTCAGTATTTCGATTCAAGTCTAGCACAATGAAAGCATTGGTATAACACCTGTAGGCCCGATGTGACTTCATTATGTTGGATGTATTGAATGAAAGTAGTACTAAAATCCCTTGAAAAGTAGACTATCTCTTCACAGCTGTGGAACTGAAATTGAAGAAGTGCCTAAAAAGTAGATACTGAATTTCAGTACTTTCGATACAAGTCTAGCACGATGAAAGCATCGGAATAACACCTGTTGGCCCGATGTGACTTCGTTAAGCTGGATGTATTGAATGAAAGTTGTTCGATAATCCTTTGAAAAGTAGACTATCTCTTCACAGCTGTGGAACTGAAATTGAAGAAGTGCCTAAAAATTGGATACTGAATTTCAGTACTTCGATTCAAGTCTAGCACAATGAAAGCATCGGTGTAACACCTGTTGGCCCGATGTGACTTCGGAAATGAAGCATCGGTATGACTTCAGCTGGTTCGCCGTGCCTTCGGTATGTTGGATACATTGAATGAAAGTAGTACTAAAATCCCTTGAAAGTAGACTATCTCTTCACAGCTGTGGTACTGAAATTGAAGAAGTGCCCCAAAAGTGGATACTGAATTTCAGTACATCGATTCAAGTCTTGCACAATGAAAGCATCGGTATAACACCTGTTGGCCCGATGTGACTTTCGTTACGTTGGATGTATTGAATGAAAGTAGTACTAAAATCCCTTGAAAAGTAGACTATCTCTTCACAGCTGTGGTACTGAAATTGAAGAAGTGCCCAAAAGTGATACTGAATTTCAGTACATCGATTCAAGTCTGCACAATGAAAGCATCGGGATAACACCTGTTGGCCCGATGTGACTTCATTTATGGATGTATTGAATGAAAGTAGTACTAAAATCCCTTGAAAAGTAGACTATCTCTTCACAGCTGTGGTACTGAAATTGAAGAAGTGCCCAAAAGTGGATACTGAATTTCAGTACATCGATTCAAGTCTTGCACAATGAAAGCATCGGGATAACACCTGTTGGCCCGATGTGACTTCGTTATGCTGGATGTATTGAATGAAAGTTGTTCGTTAATCCATTGAATAGTAGACTATCTCTTTACAGCTGTGGAACTGAAATTGAAGAAGTGCCTAAAAGTGGAATACTGAAATTCTGTACTTCGATACAAGTCTAGCACAATGAAAGCATCGGATATAACACCTGTTGGCCCGATGTGACTTCGTTATGTTGGATGCATTGAATGAAAGTTGTTCGATAATCCATTGAATAGTAGACTATCTCTTCACAGCAGTGGAACTGAAATTGAAGAAGTGCCCAATAAGTGGATACTGAATTTCAGCACATCGATTCAAGTCTTGCACAATGAAAGCATCGGTATGACTTCAGCTGGTTCGCCGTTACTTCGGTATGGTATGGATATATTGAATAAAAGTAGTACTATTATCACTTGAAATGTAGACTATCTCTTCACAGCTGTGGTACTGAAAATGAAGATGTGGCCCCATAAGTGGATACTGAATGTCAGTACAATCGATTCAAGTCTTGCACAATGAAGCATCGGTATGACTTCAGCTGGTTCGCCGTGCCTTCGGTATGTTGGATATATTGAATGAAAGTAGTACTATAATCCCTTGAAAAGTAGACTATATCTTCACAGCTGTGGTACTGAAAATGAAGATGTGCCCCATAAGTGGATACTGAATTTCAGTACATCGATTCAAGTCTTGCACAATGAAAGCATCGGTATGACTTCAGCTGGGTCGCCGTGACTTCAGTATGTTGGATATATTGAATGAAAAGCAGTACTATTATCCCTTGAAAAGTAGACTATCTCTTCACAGCTGTGGTACTGAAATTGAAGAAGTGCCCAATAAGTGATACTGAATTTCAGCACATCGATTCAAGTCTTGCACAATGAAAGCATCTTTATGACTTCAGCTGGTTCGCCGTTACTTCGGTATGTTGGATAAATTGAATGAAGTAGTACTATAATCCCTTGAAAAGTAGACTATCTTATCACAGCTGTGGTACTGAAAATGAAGATGTGCCCCATAAGTGGATACTGAATTTCAGTCTATCGATTCAAGTCCTTGCACAATGAAGCATCTTTATGACTTCAGCTGGTTCACCGTGCCTTCGGTATGTTGGATATATTGAATGTAAGTAGTACTAAAATCCAATGAAAAGAAAGACTATCTCTTCACAGCTGTGGTACTGAAAATGAAGAAGTGCCCAATAAGTGGATACTGAATTTCAGCACATCGATTCATGTCTTGCAAAATGAAAGCATCGGTATGACATCAGCTGGTTCTCGCCGTTACTTCGGTATGTTGGATAAATTGAATGAAAGTAGTACTAAAATCCAATGAAAAGAAGACTATCTCTTCACAGCTGTGGTACTGAAAATGAAGAAGTGCCCAATAAGTGGATACTGAATTTCAGCACATCGATTCAAGTCTTGCACAATGAAAGCATCGGTATGACTTCAGCTGGTTCGCCGTTACTTCGGTATGTTGGATAAATTGAATGAAAGTAGTACTAAAATCCCTTGAAAAGTAGACTATCTCTTCACAGCTGTGGTACTGAAAATGAAGAAGTGCCCCAAAAGTGGATACTGAATTTCAGTACATCGATTCAAGTCCTTGCACAATGAAAGCATCGGTATAACCACCTGTTGGCCCGATGTGACATTCGGTACGTTGGATGTATTGAATGAAAGTAGTACTAAAATCCCTTGAAAAGTAGACTATCTCTTCACAGCTGTGGTACTGAAAATGAAGAAGTGCCCCAAAAGTGGATACTGAATTTCAGTACATCGATTCAAGTCTTGCACAATGAAAGCATCGGATAACACCTGTTGGCCCGATGTGACTTCGTTACGATGGATGATATTGAATGAAAGTAGTACTAAAATCCCTTGAAAAGTAGACTATCTCTTCACAGCTGTGGTACTGAAATGAAGAAGTGCCCAAAAAGTGGATACTGAATTTCAGTACATCGATTCAAGTCTTGCACAATGAAAGCATCGGGATAACACCTGTTGGCCCGATGTGACTTTGTTATGCTGGATGTATTGAATGAAAGTTGTTCGATAATCCATTGAATAGTAGACTATCTCTTCACAGCAGTGGAACTGAAATTGAAGAAGTGCCTAAAAGTGGATACTGAAATTCTGTACTTCGATACAAGTCTAGCACAATGAAAGCATCGGTATAACTCCTTTTTGGCCCGATGTGACTTCGTTATGTTGGATGTAATGAATGAAAGTTGTTCGATCATCCATTGAATAGTAGACTATCTCTTCACAGCTGTGCATGGAACTGAAAATGAAGAAGTGCCTAAAAGTGGATACTGAAATTCTGTACTTCGATACAAGTCTAGCACGATGAAAGCATCGGTATAACACCTGTTGGCCCGATGTGACTTTGTTATGCTGGATGTATTGAATGAAAGTTGTTCGATAATCCATTGAATAGTAGACTATCTCTTCACAGCAGTGGAACTGAAATTGAAGAAGTGCCTAGAACGTGGATTTGAAATTCTGTACTTTGATACATGTCTAGCACAATGAAAGCATCGGTAATAATAACCTGATGGGCCGAGTGTGACTGTACTTTATGTTGGATGTATGAATGAAAGTAGTAACTACAATCCCTTGAAAAGTAAACTATCTGTTCACAGCTGTGGTCCCGAAATTGAAGAATGTGCCTAAAAAGTGGATAATGAATTTCAGTACTTCGATTCAAGGCTAGCACAATGAAAGCCTCGGTATATACACCTGTAGGCCTGATGTGACTTCATTATGTTGGATGTAATGAATGAAAGTAGTACTAAAATCCCTTGAAAAGTAGATTATCTCTTCACAGCTGTGTCCTGAAATTGAAGAAGTGGCCTAAAAAGTGGATACTGAATTTCAGTACTTCGATTCAAGTCTAGCACAATGAAAGCATCGGTGTAACACTGTTGGCCCGATGTGACTTCGTTATGCTGGATGTATTGAATGAAAGTTGTTTCGATAATCCCTTGAAAAGTGATACTGTATTCAGTACTTCGATTCAAGGCTAGCACAATAAAAGCATCGGTATAACACCTGTAGGCCCGATGTGACTTCATTATGTTGGATGTTATTGAATGAAAGTAGTACTAAAATCCCTTGAAAAGTAGACTATCTCTTCACAGCTGTGGTCCTGAAATGGAAGAAGTGCCTAAAAAGTGGATACTGAATTTCAATACTTCGATTCAAGGCTAGCACAATGAAAGCATCGTATAACACCTGTTGCCCGATGTGACTTCGTTATGCTGGATGTATTGAATGAAAGTTGTTCGATAATCCATTGAATAGTAGACTATCTCTTCACGCAGTGGAACTGAAATTGAAGAAGTGCCTAAAAAGTGGATACTGAATTTCAGTATTTCGATTCAAGTCTAGCACAATGAAAGCATTGGTATAAACACTGTAGGCCCGGAATGTGACTTCATTATGTTGGATGTATTGAATGAAAAAGTAGTACTAAAATCCCTTGAAAAGTAGACTATCTCTTCACAGCTGTGGAACTGAAAATTGAAGAAGTGCCTGAAAAAGTGGATACTGATTTCAGTACTTCGATTCAAGTCTAGCACAATGAAGCATCGGTATAACACCTGTTGGCCCGATTGACTTCGTTATGTGGATGTATTGAATGAAAGTAGTACTAAAATATCCCTTGAAAAGTAGACTATCTCTTCACAGCTGTGGAAACTGAAATGGAAGAAGTGCCTAAAAAGTGGATACTGATTCTGTACTTCGATTCAAGTCTAGGCGCAATGAAAGCATCGTATAACACCTTTGACCCGATGTGACTTCGTTATGTTGGATGTATTGAATGAAAGTAGGTACTAAAATCCCTTGAAAAGTAGACTATCTCTTCACAGCTGTGGTACTGAAATGAAGAAGTGCCTAAAAGTGGATACTGAATTTCTAGTACTTCGATATCAAGTCTAGCTACAATGAAAGCATCGTATAACACCTGTTGACCCGATGTGACTTCGTTATGCGTGGATGTATTTGAATGAAAGTAGTACTAAGAATCCCTTGAAAAGTAGACTATCTCTTCACAGCTGTGGTACTGAAATTGAAGAAGTGCCCTAAAAGTGGATACTGAATTTCAGTACTTCGATTCAAGTCTTAGCACAATGAAAGCATCGGTATAACACCTGTTGGCCCGATGTGACTTCGTTATGCTGGATGTATTGAATGAAAGTTAGTTACATAATCCCTTGAAAAGTAGACTATCTCTTCACAGCTGTGGTACTGAAATTGAAGAAGTGCCCTAAAAGTGGATACTGAATTTCAGTACTTCGATTCAGTCTAGCACAATGAAAGCATCGGTATAACACCTGTTGGCCCGATGTGACTTCGTTATGTTGGATGTATTGAATGAAAGTAGTACTAAAATCCCTTGAAAAGTAGACTATCTCTTCACAGCTGTGGTACTGAAATTGAAGAAGTGCCCTAAAAGTGATACTGAATTTCAGTACATCGATTCAAGTCTGCACAATGAAAGCATCGGTATAACACCTGTTGGCCCGATGTGACTTCATTATGTTGGATGTATTGAATGAAAGTAGTACTAAAATCCCTTGAAAAGTAGATTATCTCTTCACAGCTGTGGTCCTGAAATTGAAGAAGTGCCTAAAAAGTGGATACTGAATTCAGTACTTCGATTCAAGTCTAGCACAATGAAAGCATCGGTGTAACACCTGTTGGCCCGATGTGACTTCGTTATGCTGGATGTATTGAATGAAAGTTGTTCGATAATCCCTTGAAAGTAGATACTGTATTTCAGTACTTCGATTCAAAGCTAGCACAATGAAAGCATCGGTATAACACCTGTAGGCCCGATGTGACTTCATTATGTTGGATGTATTGAATGAAAGTAGTACTAAATCCCTTGAAAAGTAGACTATCTCTTCACAGCTGTGGACTGAAAATTGAAGAAGTGCCTAAAAAGTGGATACTGAATTTCAGTATTTCGATTCAAGTCTAGCACAAGAAAGCATTGGTATAACACCTGTAGGCCAGATGTGACTTCATTTATGTTTGGATATTGAATGAAATTAGTACTAAAATCCCTTGAAAAGTAGATTATCTCTTCACAGCTGTGGTCCTGAAATTGAAGAAGTGCCTAAAAATGGATACTGAATTTCAGTACTCGATTCAGTCTAGCACAATGAAAGCATCGGTGTAACACCTGTTGGCCCGATGTAATTTCGTTATGCTGGATGTAATTGAATGAAAGTTGTTCGATATCCCTTGAAAAGTAGATACTGTATTTCAGTACTTTCGATTCAAGGCTAGCACAATGAAAGCATCGGTATAACACCTGTAGGCCCGATGTGACTTCATTATGTTGGATGTATTGAATGAAAGTAGTACTAAACCCTTGAAAGGACTATCTCTTCACAGCTGTGGAAACTGAAATTGAAGAAGTGCCTAAAAAGTGGATACTGATTTTCAGTATTTCGATTCAAGTCTAGCACAATGAAAGCATGGTATAACACCTGTAGGCCCGATGTGACTTCATATGTTGGATGTATTGAATGAAAGTAGTACTAAAATCCCTTGAAAAGTAGACTATCTCTTCACAGCTGTGGTACTGAAACTGAAGAAGTGCCCCAAAAGTGTATACTGAATTTCAGTACATCGATTCAAGTCTTGCACAATGAAAGCATCGGTATAACACCTGTTGGCCCGATGTGACTTCGTTACGTGGATGAATTGAATGAAAGTAGTACTAAAATCCCTTGAAAAGTAGACTATCTCTTCACAGCTGTGGTACTGAAATGAAGAAGTGCCCCAAAAGTGGATACTGAATTTCAGTACATCGATTCAAGTCTTGCACAATGAAAGCATCGGGATAACACCTGTTGGCCCGATGTGACTTCAATTTAATGGATGCATTGAATGAAAGTAGTACTAAAATCCCTTGAAAAGTAGACTATCTCTTCACAGCTGTGGTACTGAAATGAAGAAGTGCCCCAAAAGTGTATACTGAATTTCAGTACATCGATTCAAGTCTTGCACAATGAAAGCATCGGTATAACACCTGTTGGCCCGATGTGACTTCGTTATGCTGGATGTATTGAATGAAAGTAGTACTAAAATCCCTTGAAAAGTAGACTATCTCTTCACAGCTGTGGTACTGAAAATGAAGAAGTGCCCCAAAAGTGGATACTGAATTTCAGTACATTCGATTCAAGTCTAGCACAATGAAAGCATCGGTATAACACCTGTTGGCCCGATGTGACTTCGTTATGTTGGATGTATTGAATGAAAGTAGTACTAAAATCCCTTGAAAAGTAGACTATCTCTTCACAGCTGTGGTACTGAAATTGAAGAAGTGCCCCAAAAGTGGATACTGAATTTCAGTACATTCGATTCAAGTCTTGCACAATGAAAGCATCGGTATAACACCTGTTGGCCCGATGTGACTTCGTTACGTTGGATGTATTGAATGAAAGTAGTACTAAATCCCTTGAAAAGTAGACTATCTCTTCACAGCTGTGGAACTGAAATTGAAGAAGTGCCTAAAAAGTGAATCTGAAATTCTGTGTACTTCGATACAAGTCTAGCACAATGAAAGCATCGGTATAACACCTGTTGGCCCGATGTGACTTCGTTATGTTGGATGCATTGAATGAAAGTTGTTCGATAATCCATTGATAGTAACTATCTCTTCACAGCAGTGGAACTGAAATTGAAGAAGTGCCCAATAAGTGGATACTGATTTTCAGCACATCGATTCAAGTCTTGCACAATGAAAGCATCGGTATGACTTCAGCTGGTCGCCGTTACTTCGGTATGTTGGATATATTGAATAAAAGTGATTACTATTATCACTTGAATGTAGACTATCTCTTCACAGCTGTGGTACTGAAAATGAAGATGTGCCCCATAAGTGGATACTGAATGTCAGTACCAATCGATTCAAGTCTTGCACAATGAAAGCATCGGTATGACTTCAGCTGGTTCGCCGTGCCTTCGGTATGTTGGATATTGAATGAAAGTAGTACTAAAATCCCTTGAAAAGTAGACTATCTCTTCACAGCTGTGGTACTGAAATGAAGAAGTGCCCCAAAAGTGGATACTGAATTCAGTACATTCGATTCAAGTCTTGCACAATGAAAGCATCGGTATAACACCTGTTGGCCCGATGTGACTTCGTTACGTTGGATGTATTGAATTGAAGTAGTACTAAAATCCCTTGAAAAGTAGACTATCTCTTCACAGCTGTGGTACTGAAATGAAGAAGTGCCCCAAAAGTGGATACTGAATTTCAGTACATCGATTCAAGTCTTGCACAATGAAAGCATCGGGATACACCTGTTGGCCCGATGTGACTTCGATTTAATGGATGCTATTGAATGAAAGTAGTACTAAATCCCTTGAAAAGTAGACTATCTCTTCACAGCTGTGGTACTGAAAATGAAGAAGTGCCCCAAAAGTGGATACTGAATTTCAGTACATCGATTTCAAGTCTTGCACAATGAAAGCATCGGTATAACACCTGTTGGCCCGATGTGACTTCGTTAAGTGGATGTATTGAATGAAAGTAGTACTAAAATCCCTTGAAAAGTAGACTATCTCTTCACAGCTGTGGTACTGAAATTGAAGAAGTGCCCCAAAAGTGGATACTGAATTTCAGTACATCGATTCAAGTCTGCACAATGAAAGCATCGGTATAACACCTGTTGGCCCGATGTGACTTCGTTACGTTGGATGTATTGAATGAAAGTAGTACTAAAATCCCTTGAAAAGTAGACTATCTCTTCACAGCTGTGGTACTGAAATTGAAGAAGTGCCCCAAAAGTGGATACTGAATTTCAGTACTTCGATTCAAGTCTTGCACAATGAAAGCATCGGTATAACACCTGTTGGCCCGATGTGACTTCGTTACGTTGGATGTATTGAATGAAAGTAGTACTAAAATCCCTTGAAAAGTAGACTATCTCTTCACAGCTGTGGTACTGAAATTGAAGAAGTGCCCCAAAAGTGGATACTGAATTTCAGTACTTTCGATTCAAGTCTAGCACAATGAAAGCATCGGTATAACACCTAGTTGACCCGATGTGACTTCGTTATGTTGGATGTATTGAATGAAAGTGGTACTAAAATCCCTTGAAAAGTAGACTATCTCTTCACAGCTGTGGAACTGAAATTGAAGAAGTGCCTAAAAAGAGGATACTGATTATTCAGTACTTCGATTCAAGTCTAGCCCAATGAAAGTATCGTAATAACACCTGTTGACCCGATGTGACTTCGTTATGATGGATGTATTGAATGAAAGTGGTACTAAATCCCTTGAAAAGTAGACTATCTCTTCACAGCTGTGGAACTGAAATTGAAGAAGTGCCTAAAAAGTGGATACTGAATTTTCAGTACTTCGATTCAAGGCTAGCACAATGAAAGTATCGGTAATAACACCTGTTGACCCGATGTGACTTCGTTATGATGGATGTATTGAATGAAAGTTGTACTAAAATCCCTTGAAAAGTAGACTATCTCTTCACAGCAGTGGAACTGAAATTGAAGAAGTGCCTAAAAAGTGGATACTGAAATTCTGTACTTCGATACAAGTCTAGCACAATGAAAGCATCGGTATAACTCCTTTTGGCCCGATGTGACTTCGTTATGTTGGATGTAATGAATGAAAGTTTGTTCGATCATCCATTGAATAGTAGACTATCTCTTCACAGCTGTGCATGGAACTGAAAATGAAGAAGTGCCTAAAAAGTGGATACTGAAATTCTGTACTTCGATACAAGTCTAGCACGATGAAAGCATCGGTATAACACCTGTTGGCCCGATGTGACTTTGTTATGCTGGATGTATTGAATGAAAGTTGTTCGATAATCCATTGAATAGTAGACTATCTCTTCACAGCAGTGGAACTGAAATTGAAGAAGTGCCTAGAACGTGGATTTTGAAATTCTGTACTTTGATACATGTCTAGCACAATGAAAGCATCGGTATAACACCTGATGGCCCGATGTGACTTCGTTATGATGGATGTATTTAAAAAAAGTTTTACTAAATCCCTTGAAAAGTAGACTATCTCTTCACAGCTGTGTACTGAAATTGAAGAAGTGCCTAAAAAGTGGATACGATTTCAGTACTCGATTCAAGTGACAATAATCGGATACACCTGTTATGTGACTCGTATTGGAGTATGAATGAAAGTAGTCTAAATCCTTGAAAGTAGACCATCTTCACAGCTGTGGTACTGTGAAAAGTGCCCCTAAAAATCGATTTAGTACTCGATCAGTCAGCCAATGAAAGCTCGCTAAACTTGTTCCGATGTGACTTAGAAGGTGATTGAAAAGTGTACTAAATCCCTTGAAAAGTAGACTATCTCTTCACAGCTGTGGTACTGAAATTGAGAAATGCCTAAAAAGAGGATACTGAATTTCAGTACTTCTTCGATTCAAGTCTACACAATGAAACATCGGATAACACCTGCGTTGACCCGATTGACTTCGTTATGTTGGATGTATTGAATGAAAGTAGTACTAAAATCCCTTGAAAAGTAGACTATCTCTTCACAGCTGTGGTACTGAAATTGAAGAAGTGCCTAAAAGTGGATACTGAATTTCAGTACTTCGATTCAAGGCTAGCACAATGAAAGCATCGGTATAACACCTGTTGCCCGATGTGACTTCGTTATGCTGGATGTATTGAATGAAAGTGGTTACGATAATCCATTGAATAGTAGACTATCTCTTCACAGCAGTGGAACTGAAATTGAAGAAGTGCCTAAAAAGTGGATACTGATTTCAGTATTTCGATTCAAGTCTAGCACAATGAAAGCATTCGGTAATAACACCTGTAGGCCCGATGTGACTTCAGTTATGTTGGATGTATTGAATGAAAGTAGTACTAAAATCCCTTGAAAAGTAGACTATCTCTTCACAGCTGTGGAACTGAAATTGAAGAAGTGCCTAAAAAGTGGATACTTACTTCGATTCAAGTCTAGCACAATGAAAGCATCGGTATAACACCTGTTGACCCGATGTGACTTCGTTATGTTGGATGTATTGAATGAAAGTAGTACTAAAATCCCTTGAAAAGTAGACTATCTCTTCACAGCTGTGGAACTGAAATTGAAGAAGTGCCTAAAAGAGGATACTGAATTTCAGTACATCGATTCAAGTCTAGCACAATGAAAGCATCGGTATAACACCTCTTGACCCGATGTGACTTCGTTATGTGGATGTATTGAATGAAAGTGGTACTAAAATCCCTTGAAAAGTAGACTATCTCTTCACAGCTGTGGACTGAAATTGAAGAAGTGCCTAAAAGAGATACAGTTATTCTGTACTTCGATACAAGTCTAGCTCAATGAAACATCGGAATAACACCTGTTGACCCGATGTGACTTCGTTATGATGGATGTATTGAATGAAAGTGGTACTAAAATCCCTTGAAAAGTAGACTATCTCTTCACAGCTGCTGGACTGAAATTGAAGAAGTGCCTAAAAGTGGATACTGAATTTCAGTACTTTGATTCAAGTCTAGCACAATGAAAGCATCGGTGTAACACCTGTTAGCCCAATGTGACTTTCGTTATGCTGGATGTATTGAATGAAAGTTGTTCGATAATCCCTTGAAAGTATACTGTATTTCAGTACTCGATTCAAGGCTAGCACAATGAAAGCATCGATATAACACCTGTAGGCCCGATGTGACTTCATTATGTTGGATGTATTGAATGAAAGTAGTACTAAAATCCCTTGAAAAGTAGACTATCTCTTCACACTGTGGAACTGAAATTGAAGAAGTGCCTAAAAAGTGGATACTGAATTTCAGTATTTCGATTCAAGTCTAGCACAATGAAAGCATTGGTATAACACCTGTAGGCCCGATGTGACTTCATTATGTTGGATGTATTGAATGAAAGTAGTACTAAAATCCCTTGAAAAGTAGACTATCTCTTCACAGCTGTGGAACTGAAATTGAAGAAGTGCCTAAAAGTGGATACTGAATTTCAGTATTTCGATTCAAGTCTAGCACAATGAAAGCATTGGTATAACACCTGTAGGCCCGATGTGACTTCATTATGTTGGATGTATTGAATGAAAGTAGTACTAAAATCCCTTGAAAAGTAGACTATCTCTTCACAGCTGTGGAACTGAAATTGAAGAAGTGCCTAAAAAGTGGATACTACTTCGATTCAAGTCTTGCACAATGAAAGCATCGGTATAACACCTGTAGGCCCGATGTGACTTCATTATGTTGGATGTATTGAATGAAAGTAGTACTAAAAGTAGACTATCTCTTCACAGCTGTGGTCCGGAAATTGAAGAGTGCCTATAAAGAGGATACTGAATTTCAGTACATCGATTCAAGTCTAGCACAATGAAAGCATCGGTATAACACCTGTTGGCCCGATGTGACTTCATTATGTCACATCGGGCCAACAGGTGTTATACCGATGCTTTCATTGTGCTAGTCTTGAATCGAAGTACTGAAATTCAGTATCCTCTTTATAGGCACTTCTTCAATTTCAGGACCACAGCTGTGAAGAGATAGTCTACTTTTCAAGGGATTTTGGAAGGGGGGGTCTAATAACTATATTCACAAGCGGGGGTGGGTACTGGAGGGGGCGTGCCCCCTCCCGTAACAGCTAGGGAGTCTGGGGGAGCGCTGTAAGCTCCCCCAGTGTAGTCTCGTTCCCAGACCCAGATTCCCAACAGCTGCGGGTGGATTACATCACGTAGCGGTGATGTAATCCACCCGCAGCTGTTGGGAATCTGGGTCTGGGAACGAGACTACCCTCCCAGGCCCCAGCCGCTTTATCCCTTTGCGTTCATTTAGCATAAAAATAAGCATACTTTGAAAGTGCATTCAATATAGATAGCTCACAAGCGCAATATTCGAATTGATTAATACACGCGTGTAGAAGCCTGCGTGAGTCAACGTGGTCGTGGATAGGATAGCGAATAGAAAACTCTAAGCAAAGCCATTGTGACGGTACTCTGGTCTAAACGACACACACGTTTTACCTTTAATAGCATTATATACCTACTTGATTTAGCTCTACCTGTTTCCTGAAATAAACTATCTTCTTTTGATCGCTTACTTCTTGCTCGCATGCACCATTCCATCGCGCAGCAGTAATACTAATTAAACACGCTTGGAGGGCCTTGGCTTTAGACCCCCCCCCACACACACACACGCACTCACACACACTTTGGGTCGAATGCTAACTCGCTAATCAGTTCACTTGCGTTCACTCAACGCTTCGTTTTTCTCAACTCGTCAATCATGTAATTAATTATTCATAAGTTAATTTATTCATAACTAGTTGGGCCGAGGACGGGGGGGGGGGGGGGGGGGGGGGGGGGGGGGGGGGGGGTCTTTAGACCCCCCGTGGATCCGCCACTTACTAACTGCACGGGCGCGGATACGGGAGGGGGGGGGGGGGGTTTTGGGGGTCGCAACCCCGCCTTTATATAGGTACCTCCCCCTATTCTGCTAAGCAGCCCCCCCACCACCCGCTTTCGTATCGTGCGTATCGGGCCTGAAGCGGGCAGCCCCCCACCCCCCCCCCCCCCCCCCCCCCCCCCCCGCTTTTCGTATCGCGGGCCTAACCCCCCCCCCCCCCCCCCCCCCCCCTTTTGGAAATCCTGTATCCGTTCATTTGCGCATGTGAAATATACCACGCGCACTCTTTATATAATCATAGCCTTACCCCCTCCCAATTAAAAAATACCTTACGCCGCCGCGGTTAGGTCCCTCCCGTCATCGCGGCCATGTATGAGGCAACGAACTTTAAATTCACACGGAATAGACCCTTCTCGCGTAAGATCGGAATTTTGATTGCACCTGTTATTATAGCTGTGACGTCACGTCCGGAGGCACATATCTTGTCAGAGAGTTTCTTCCTTTGTCGCGCTGTTAGGCTTCGAATCATGTCTGGTAATACTTGCATTGTGTGCCAAAGTACTCGTTGCAACGAACCGCTGCTGAAATTCTACCGCATACCACCAGATCTGAACAAACGGGCACTGTCGCTTCGTGTGTTGCACCTTTCCGATCATATTTTAAAGCCACATTACAGAGTGTGCTCTAAGCATTTTCGTGACGGTGATCCAAAGAATGGACCCGAGCTACTCCTAGGGAAGAAGTTCGCCACACCTGTAAAACGAAACGACGCTAGAACAACGAGGAGCATTTTGCGTCAAAAGAAGGAGTTGCAAACATTGTCAGCATCAACATCAAGAATGGATCCGGATTCACCGCATCTTTCGACATTGCCTCAGCCTTCAATTATGCAGCCTACTGTTGATGCACAGCCACTGCAGCCAAGTAATACCCTCGATGTAAACATTGATGAACCTAACCTTAGTATGTCTTCATTGTCCTGTGCAACATCTGAGGAGCCTAATCTTGATGCCCTTTCTCCAACACCAGTCGTTGATGAACTACCTTCCTGTTCATATACCTCAATGCAACTGCCACTGTCTTCTGCGACTACTGTATTTGTTGATTCAGCACTTCAAGAGATACCTGCAATAATCCACAGATCTTCTACAGCTGATAATGAACAGTATAAGTTGAATTCAGCACTCATTGCACGTGTGGAGATTCTAGAAGCTGAAAATGCTAAGTTAAAGAACACCATTTCCAAAGCCAAGTTGACTCTAACAGTTGAGGATTTGAAGGACGATGAGAATTTGTTTTCATTTTATACCGGTTTTAAATCATACAATATATTTTTAGCATTCTTTGAATTTCTTGGTCCAGCAGTTTATAAGTTGAATTATTGGGGTAGCAAAACTACACAAGTGAGAAAAACCCAACAAAACTTCAGCCAATGGACCAGTTACTTATGACCCTTATGAAGCCAAGACTTAATTTTAAGACACTGGATTTGTCCTTTCGCTTTGGTGTATCTAAGAGTGCTGTGTCAAGATATGTTACAACCTGGATATGCTTTTTATATAATCACCTGAAAGAAATCGATTGGATGCCATCTGTTCAGCAGGTTTCTGGAACCCTGCCTTCTGCATTCCATGACAAATATCCATCAACATATGCCATTATAGATGGTAGTGAAATATTTTTAGAGATTCCTTCAGACCTCCACATGCAGTCATCCACTTGGAGTAATTATAAACATCATAATACTGCAAAGTTTTTAATTGCATGCACACCAAATGGATGCATCTCTTACATCTCTGCATTGTATGTTGGGTCTATTTCAGATCTTGAACTGACAAATGCATCAGGATTTCTCACTAAACTATAAGCCCGACATTTCAATCATGGCAGACCGAGGTTTAACATCAAAGATTTGTTGCAGGAAATTAATGTAGGATTTATATTCCTCCTTTTTTGAATGGCAAGCAGCACTGACAGCTGATGAGGTTTAAGAAGGCAGGCGTATAGCGTCTTCGAGAATCATTTTTGAACGAGCAATTGGTAAGATAAAATCTTTTACAATTTTGAAACATACTCTACCTATATCTTTAGCTAGGATTTCAAATCAAATCGTTTTTGTCTGTGCATTCTTAACTATTGTTAAACCAGTTCTTGTTTCTTCTCGAATGAATCAAAGTACGAATAAAGTTGATAAGTACTTTGAAGACATTGATAGTGATGAATCAAAGGAGGAATACAGTGATAGTGATAATGACTAATAGCAGTGTTACACTCAGGCCCGTAGGCTGGTCGAGAGATTGGGGGGGGGGGGGGGGGGGGGGGGGGGGGGGTTGGGTGAAACAATGAGGGTGGAACTAACTAGCGGGGAGGGCCTTCCTGGGGTATGGGGGAGCGCTGTAAAGCTCCCCGCCCAGCGCTTTGCAACTTTTACAATGTTAAAGTCACAAACATCGGCATAATTGCGTAGAAACATGCCCAAAAACAGATAGTAAATATGACAAGAATTACTTTTTTGCTTCCAGAGTCTAGCTCGGCAAGTGCGAGACTACAGAAAGTTTGGAGCAGCGTATCTGGCTTGCGAGTTAAGCGAGATGTCCATGACTCCCACTAATCAGGGAGACGAGTTTGGTTTTATTGAGTTTAAATGCCCTTTTGTTCAAAGAGATCTCTCTCCACTAGAAGCCAGCTTAACTTCAGGGTTTGCTGTAGACAAGTTACAAACCAAACTACATGTAATTCTCCTGAGTTGAAGCTTCAACAGAATCACAAGTACTATGCTCAAGCACAGGGTCAGATGGCTGTAGGTGGTATGACATGGTGTGATTTTGTTATTTACACAAACGATAATGTGGAGAGGATACTGTACAATGAGGATTACCCTACTTACAAAACTGGAATCATTTTTTGATAACTGCTTAGGTCCAGAAATAGTTAGCCCCATCCATGTACTAGGTCTATCAATACGTGACCTTTCAAAAATATAATACATCACACAAGCACAAGTGTCAGGCCCGTAGGCTGGGGGGGGGGTCGGTGGGTTCGGTCGAACCC
>JABACO010000008.1:73644-155583 GCA_013339895.1 Ephydatia muelleri | reverse complement strand
AATCGATGTACTTAAATTCAGTATCCACTTTTGAGCACTTCTTCATTTTCAGTACCACAGCTGTGAAGAGATAGTCTACTTTTTAAGGGATTTTAGTACTACTTTCATTCAATGCATCCATTAAATTGAAGTCACATCGGGCCAACAGGTGTTATCCCGATGCTTTCATTGTGCAAGACATGAATCGATGTACTGAAATTCAGTATCCACTTTTGGGGCACTTCTTCACTTTCAGTACCACAGCTGTGAAGAGATAGTCTACTTTTTAAGGGATTTTAGTACTACTTTCATTCAATACATCCAACGTAACGAAGTCACATCGGGCCAACAGGTGTTATACCGATGCTTTCATTGTGCAAGACTTGAATCGATGTACTGAAATTCAGTATCCACTTTTGGGGCACTTCTTCATTTTCAGTACCACAGCTGTGAAGAGATAGTCTACTTTTCAAGGGATTTTAGTACTACTTTCATTCAATGCATCCATTAAATTGAAGTCACATCGGGCCAACAGGTGTTATCCCGATGCTTTCATTGTGCAAGACTTGAATCGATGTACTGAAATTCAGTATCCACTTTTGGGGCACTTCTTCAATTTCAGTACCACTGCTGTGAAGAGATAGTCTACTTTTCAAGGGATTTTAGTACTACTTTCATTCAATACATCCAACGTAACGAAGTCACATCGGGCCAACAGGTGTTATCCCGATGCTTTCATTGTGCAAGACATGAATCGATGTACTGCAATTCAGTACACACTTTTGGGGCACTTCTTCAATTTCAGTACCACTGCTGTGAAGAGATAGTCTACTTTTCAAGGGATTTTAGTACTACTTTCATTGAATACATCCAACGTAACGAAGTCACATCGGGCCAACAGGTGTTATACCGATGCTTTCATTGTGCAAGACTTGAATCGATGTAATGAAATTCAATATCCACTTTTGGGGCACTTCTTCATTTTCAGTACCACAGCTGTGAAGAGATAGTCTACTTTTCAAGGGATTGTAGTACTACTTTCATTCATAATATACAACATACCGAAGTCACGGCGAACCTTCTGAATTCAAACCGATGCTTTCATTGTGCAAGACTGAAATCGATGTACTGAAATTCAGTATCCAATTTTGGAGCACTTCTTCAATTTGAGTACCACAGCTGTGAAGAGATAGTCTACTTTTCATTAGATTTTAGTGCTTCTTTCATTCACAATAGTCAATATACCGAAGTCACGGCGAACCAGCTGAAGTCAAACCGATACTGTCATTGTTCAAAACCCTAATCGATATTCTGAAATTCAGTATCCACTATTGGGGCACTTCTTCACTTTCAGTACAACAGCTGTGAAGAGATAGTCTACTTTTCATGAGATTTTAGTGCTTCTTTCATTCAATGTATCCAACTAACTGACGTCACGGCGAACCACCTGAAGTCAAACCGATGCTTTCATTGTGCAAGACTGAAATCGATGTACTGAAATTCAGTTTCCACTTTTGGGGCACTTCTTCAATTTCAGTACCACAGCTGTGAAGAGATAGTCTACTTTTCAAGGGATTGTAGTACTACTTTCATTCATAATATACAACATACCGAAGTCACGGCGAACCTTCTGAATTCAAACCGATGCTTTCATTGTGCAAGAAAGGAATCTTTGTACTGAAATTCGGTATCCACTTTTGGGGCACTTCTTCACTTTCAGTACTACAGCTGTGAAGAGATAGTCTACTTTTCAAGGGATTGTAGTACTACTTTCTTTCAAAATATACAACATACCGAAGTCACGGCGAACCTTCTGAATTCAAACCGATGCTTTCATTGTGCAAGACTGAAATCGATGTACTGAAATTCAGTATCCACTATTGGGGCACATCTTCACTTTCAGTACCACAGCTGTGAAGAGATAGTCTACTTTTCAAGGGTTTGTAGTACTACTTTCATTCAAGATATACAACATACCGAAGTCACGGCGAACCTTCTGAATTCAAACCGATGCTTTCATTGTGCAAGACTGAAATCGATGTACTGAAATTCAGCATCCACTATTGGGGCGCATCTTCACTTTCAGTACCACAGCTGTGAAGAGATAGTCTACTTTTCATGAGATTTTAGTGCTTCTTTCATTTACAATAGTCAATATACCGAAGTCACGGCGAACCAGCTGAAGTCATAGCGATGCTTTCATTGTGCAAGACTGGAATCGTTGTACTGAAATTCGGTATCCACTATTGGGGCACTTCTTCACTTTCAGTACTACAGCTGTAAAGAGATAGTCTACTTTTCATGAGATTTTAGTGCTTCTTTCATTCAATATATCCAACTAACCGACGTCACGGCGAACCAGCTGAAGTCAAACCGATGCTTTCATTATGCAAGACTGAAATCGATGTACTGAAATTCAGTATCCACTTTTGGGGCACTTCTTCAATTTCAGTACCACTGCTGTGAAGAGATAGTCTACTTTTCATAAGATTTTAGTGCTTCTTTCATTCACAATAGTCAATATACCGAAGTCACGGCGAACCAGCTGAAGTCATACCGATGCTTTCATTGTGCAAGACTGGAATCTTTGTACTGAAATTCGGTATCCACAATTGGGGCACTTCTTCACTTTGAGTACTACAACTTTGAAGAGATAGTCTACTTTTCATGAGATTTTAGTGCTTCTTTCATTTACAATAGTCAAAATACCGAAGTCACGGCGAACCAGCTGAAGTCATAGCGATGCTTTCATTGTGCAAGACTGGAATTGTTGTACTGAAATTCGGTATCCTCTATTGGGGCACTTCTTCACTTTCAGTACTACAGCTGTAAAGAGATAGTCTACTTTTCATGAGATTTTAGTGCTTCTTTCATTCACAATAGTCAATATACCGAAGTCACGGCGAACCAGCTGAAGTTAAACAGATACTGTCATTGTTCAAGACTCTAATCGATGTTCTGAAATTCAGTATCCACTATTGGGGCACTTCTTCACTTTCAGTACTACAGCTGTGAAGAGATAGTCTACTTTTCATGAGATTTTAGTGCTTCTTTCATTCAAAATATACAACATACCGAAGTCACGGCGAATCTTCTGAAGTCAAACCGATGCTTTCATTGTGCAAGACTGAAATCGATGTACTGAAATTCAGTATCCACTTTTGGGGCACTTCTTCAATTTCAGTACCACAGCTGTGAAGAGATAGTCTACTTTTCAAGGGATTGTAGTACTACTTTCATTCAAAATATACAACATACCGAAGTCACGGCGAACCTTCTGAAGTCAAACCGATGCGTTCATTGTGGAAGACTGAAATCGATGTACTGAAATTCAGCATTCACTATTGGGGCACATCTTCACTTTCAGTACCACAGCTGTGAAGAGATAGTCTACTTTTCAAGGGATTGTAGTACTACTTTCATTCAAAATATACAACATACCGAAGTCACGGCGAACCTTCTGAATTCAAACCGATGCTTTCATTGTGCAAGACTGAAATCGATGTACTGAAATTCAGTATCCACTTTTGGGGCACTTCTTCAATTTCAGTACCACAGCTGTGAAGAGATAGTCTACTTTTCAAGGGATTGTAGTACTACTTTCATTCAAAATATACAACATACCGAAGTCATGGCGAACCTTCTGAAGTCAAACCGATGCTTTCATTGTGCAAGACTGAAATCGATGTACTGAAATATAGCATCCACTATTGGGGCACATCTTCACTTTCAGTACCACAGCTGTGAAGAGATAGTCTACTTTTCAAGGGATTGTAGTACTACTTTCATTCAAAATATACATCATACCGAAGTCACGGCCAACCTTCTGAAGTCAAACCGATGCTTTCATTGTGCAAGACTGAAATCGATGTACTGAAATTCAGTATCCAATTTTGGGGCACTTCTTCAATTTGAGTACCACAGCTGTGAATAGATAGTCTACTTTTCAAGGCATTTTAGTACTACTTTCATTCAAAATATACAACATACCGAAGTCACGGCGAACCTTCTGAATTCAAACCGATGCTTTCATTGTGCAAGACTGAAATCGATGTACTGAAATTCAGCATCCACTATTGGGGCACATCTTCACTTTCAGTACCACAGATGTGAAGAGATAGTCTACTTTTCATGAGATTTTAGTGCTTCTTTCATTTACAATAATCAATATACCGAAGTCACGGCGAACCAGCTGAAGTCAAAGCGATGCTTTCATTGTGCAAGACTGGAATCGTTGTACTGAAATTCGGTATCCACAATTGGGGCACTTCTTCACTTTCAGTACTACAACTGTGAAGAGATAGTCTACTTTGCATGAGATTTTAGTGCTTAATTCATTTACAATAGTCAATATACCGAAGTCACGGCGAACCAGCTGAAGTCATAGCGATGCTTTCATTGTGCAAGACTGGAATCGTTGTACTGAAATTCGGTATCCACTATTGGGGCACTTCTTCACTTTCAGTACGACAGCTGTAAAGAGATAGTCTACTTTTCATGAGATTTTAGTGCTTCTTTCATTCAATATATCCAACTAACCGACGTCACGGCAAACCAGCTGAAGTCAAACCGATGCTTTCATTATGCAAGACTGAAATCGATGTACTGAAATTCAATATCCACTTTTGGGGCACTTCTTCATTTTCAGTACCACAGCTGTGAAGAGATAGTCTACTTTTCAAGGGATTTTAGTACTACTTTCATTCAATGCATCCATTAAATTGAAGTCACATCGGGCCAACAGGTGTTATCCCGATGCTTTCATTGTGCAAGACATGAATCGATGTACTGAAATTCAGTATACACTTTTGGGGCACTTCTTCAATTTCAGTACCACAGCTGTGAAGAGATAGTCTACTTTTCATGAGATTTTAGTGCTTCTTTCATTCAATATATCCAACTATCCGACGTAACGGCGAAACAGCTGAAGTCAAACCGATGCTTTCATTGTGCAAGACTCTAATGGATGTACAGAAATTCAGTATCCACTTTTGGGGCACATCTTCAATTTCAGTACCACAGCTGTGAAGAGATAGTCTACTTTTCAAGGGATTTTAGTACTACTTTCATTCAATACATCCAACGTAACGAAGTCACATCAGGCCAACAGGTGTTATACCGATGCTTTCATTGTGCAAGACTTGAATCGATGTACTGAAATTCAGTATCCACTTTTGGGGCACTTCTTCATTTTCAGTACCACAGCTGTGAAGAGATAGTCTACTTTTCAAAGGATTTTAGTACTACTTTCATTCAATACATCAAACATACCGAAGTCACATCGGGGCAACAGGTGTTATCCCGATGCTTTCATTGTGCAAGACTTGAATCGAAGTACTGAAATTCAGTATCCACTTTTGGGGCACTTCTTCATTTTCAGTACCACAGCTGTGAAGAGATAGTCTACTTTTCAACGGATTTTAGTACTACTTTCATTCAATACATCCAACGTAACGAAGTCACATCGGGCCAACAGGTGTTATCCCGATGCTTTCATTGTGAATCTGTGCTTTATAAGATTATACCATTAACCATTCGTAAACTACAATCAAGACAAAAATTTAATTTCTACCGCTATTCATAAACCAAGTAGTCATTACGTAATACTTGGTCATCTTAGAATAAAGTTACAATTATTAAAATTATGTCTGTAGGTAGGGGTTAACGGTTATAAACTTTAATAGCTGTGACGTAACTATCAAGACAATTTGAATTACAATTATAGTTGTACCGATAAGTATATACACCAATTAACTTATCTGCTGTGCGTCACTTGCACTGGAGAAGTGGAGCGCATCAATTAGGCACAATGATGCATGCAGGGATCGAACTACGTATGCCCTTCATGCTTTCATCTTCTGAGACGCAGGTGTTTTGGTGAGTATACTATATGTGAATTTAGTAGCGTACCCCCCCCCCCCCCCCCCCCCCAAGTGGGCTACAAGTACATGTCCATAGCTGTGTCCAGCGGCGTAGTCAGTTACATCGTATACGTGAATATCACAACAGGAGAAGCAGGCATGTTGGGCATGTGTGTGTGTGTGTGCATGTGTGTGTGTGCGTGTGTGTGTATGTGTGTGTGTGCATGTGTGTGTGCGTGTGTGTGTATGTGTGTGTGTATGTGTGTGTCACTGACTGTATATACATGCATAGATAATCTATGATACATGTACATGTATGTGTGATGTGATTGTGTGCAATCTCGTTATGTGATATCATCCTCTTCCCCCTCCTTCTCCCAGCACCGGATGGATTTGATGCTGTGTCGGTGCAGAATGTGGCATCCTCATCAACTTCAGTTTGTATTGCAATGGTGCTCTGGCGGGTGTCCTGCCCCTTACTGTGATCAGCTACAACACCACCGGCCTCCTCCCCTTCACTTTGTACATGTACATGTATCTCTTCTCTACTACCGCAAATAACAGTGTGCATGGTACATGTATATGATCTGTGCTCAGTACGTTATCTGTTGGACAGGTCCTCCAGTCATGCCCACAGGCACTGCACTCCAGTTGGAATGTGGTGTTGGGCGTCATCAGTGCTGCAGCCAGCCTGCCCAGGTACATTGTGTACACTTCAATCACTTAGTTTGTGTTCCATCTTTCTTTGCTCTTATCCCTCTCTCCTCCTTCCTTTCTTTCTCTCCTGTCTCACATACTGCCTCACTTCCTCCTTCTCTCCTGTCTCACCTACTCCTTCACTTCCTCCCTCCCTTCCTCCTCCCTTCCTCCCCCCTCTCTCCCTCCCCCTCCATCCCTCCCTCACTCCCTCTCTCCTGTCCTCCTGTAGTCATGTACATGTACACCAGCAGGGACATCTCTGGCAAAATTACACATACCATTTATCCTCCCTCCCTCTTACCTCCCTTCACCTTCACCTCCTCACTTTCCCTTGCTCCTCCAGTACATTGTGATTCCAACCTTCTCAGCATGAGGACAGCCCTCCTGGGGGCCCCCCTGATCCTGAGTCGGACACTAATGACATTGTCATCAGCTTATTTATTAATAAGATCATTAACCCTGACAAGTCCTTTGGCTCCTCCTCGGTGAGTACTCCACTCAATATGCCTAGACCTTATATGGTCATACCTTGGCACTCTTCCCCAGGACCCCATGTGCATCCTTCTCCCTACAACTCTCCTCTCTGCTAGTGGAGCATACTGCCCCAAACATTCATGACTCCAACAAGTCAGTACAGATACAGATGTGTAGTGTATTAGCGTTGATATAGTGTACTGTTGGCCTTCTATCTCCCTAGGTGCCTTGGGGCCTGACTGCTACCACAAAACCCACAAGGGCAGTCCAAAGTGTACACAACCATTGTCCTGGCTAAAATGAATGCATCTTGTGAGCTGACCTTCACTTGATTGGCAGATAGTGTGGCAGATACATGTACATGAAGATTGGACTACTTGTGAGGGTGTGTGTGGTGTGTGTGTGTGTGTGTGTGTGTGTGTGTGTGTGTGTGTGTGTGTGTGTGTGTGTGTGTGTGTGTGTGTGTGTGTGTGTGTGTGTGTGTGTGTGTGTGTGTGTGTGTGTGTGTGTGTGTGTGTGTGTGTGTGTGTGTGTGTGTGTGTGTGTGTGTGTGTAAGTGGTAATGCCTGTGGTTATTTTATCTCACATCCATGGGAGGAGCTACTCCTCTATGTAATGGGCTTTAGCTGTGTACATGTACTGTAGGCACAAGTGTTTCCATGCACTCTTTGACTTGTTGAAATATGGGTTGGTGTCGAAGTACAATGTAATGTGCTCTTCCCTAGACCCTATGGAGGAGCTTACAGCCACTCCAGCTGGAGCAGGATGTGGGCTTGGGTAAATTTTTTCCCCCCTTCCCCACAAACTGGAAATCCTGGATCCATCACTGAAATTGAATGTACTCTCTTGTCAGGATCAGCTGAACAGGATGCCCTTACAATGAAAGAGTCACTCCTCAAAAACCTGATACTGTTCTTCCTAAGGCCACACCCATCATGGGGGTGGTTGAACAGTTTTTGCTGCCTCTGTCTGTATCAGTCCCTGCACCATCATCTTTTATTAAAATGCTTGACCCTTGCACCCACAAATAACCCCTACACAAATACCATGTGCATGAAGTTGTTCACTTTATGGTATCATACAATACATGTATGCGTGTTGCATGCATGGGGCAAAGGTCTTGCCACACAACAAAATTCATGACATTGTCCTTGTATAAACATCCAAATTAAGATAGGATCAGTGGAGGGCTCTGTGCACACACACACACACAGCATGTCTCAGCTTATGAAGTGGGAAGCTGAAATCCCATTGCAAGCATTGTTTTGTTCAGATTACACAGTGACGGACAGAAACAAAGATAAATGAGTTCAATGACACCAAGTCCTATGAGCTTGGAGGTGATGGAAGCAATGGCTGCATTCTACCAACTGGCATCATGATTCGCTGCTTCTTCATCCTGTCCAGTTCTCGCCATCCTTTATATGTGTAGCCTGTATGTTTTAAAATTACAAATGACATAATGTAATCAGTAGAAGCCTGGTGGGGGGGGGGGGGGGGGGGGGGGGGGGGGTTGAGAGAGAGAGACAGGAAGGATTGAGTAGGCAACACACAGCATCTATCAGTAACACTCATAGTTTCAAGACATTCAGTTGCTACAGATGATACATTTACAAGATGTACACCATTACAAGGGATTTACTAACCCCCTGATTTACACATGCCATGTAACTTGCCATTCAGCCAATAAATCGGGCTGCTGCACCATTTACTATAACTGCATGGCATGCCATGTAATGGTACGAAGGGAAAACTTATTTTTGCCCCATCACCAATATTTTATATGATGCATATTCCGAAACACAACCCTCTGTTGCTTTCAACACAGATCCTCGTAACTAAGTATCCATTCCTGGACCAATGGGACTGAATATATACATGTATGATCAGTCACATTGGTCCTTCTTCCTATGCACGGGTAAAATGCAACCAAAGGTGGGTTCAAAAGTAGTTCTGGAAGAGTTCAAACTCTGCACATACATGAATGTGATTGCCCACAGAAACATACCACACACACACACACACACACACACACACACACACACACATAAACACACACACACACACACACACACTTGCATTGTAGCTTTTTCCTCTTTACTTACACACCAAGATCAGTTATAAGGGCATAGATTCATACACTTACACTGTTACATGCATTACGTCACAAGCACCATACGTATACATGCACCATATATACTTGCACCATACAGTAAAAGCATATACATGTGTTGGAGGCAAAATATACAATTTATTCGCAATACATAATCGATATGCTACTGCTAAACTATACTACAACATTATTTCTAATAAATGCTCCCTTTGTGAAGGGCACTATTATTACACCCGAATCGTGACCCGATTCGAACCTAACTAATCACAGAATCACGCTGTCAGCACATCGATATCGAGTACGTGTATGGAACCACACAACTACGCTTAAAGTTTCTCACCTCGGATCTGCAAAATATTAGCGTTGCTGTTGTGTTAATTTGATAACTGGAGGTGTCGCATGTACATGTACATGTGATCACGTTTGGCTGCTGGTTTGTTTCTCAGACACTCGATTCAGCTACGTGTAGGCCTATAGGATCCGCTAACATAAAAATTTGATATACGAAGTGTTGCCAGCGTACGTAGATATCTGAGCAGCCAGTCGAGGTATATGCAGCCTACACTATCATTCTAATTTCAAGACAACGATCAGTCTACTCGGTGTAGAAAACACAGACTCGAAGCTTTTAGTATCCCAAGTAGTTATGTTTATACGCCCTGTCTACCCCGCCCCCTGGCCCACCTCGCCCTTTGCCTCGACTCCACCCTCGCCCTAGATGGGCGTGTCCAAGTTAGAGGTCTCACGTTAGCTAAATATCTATGGCAACCCATAGAAACGCCATTTTAAAATGGCGCCTTATTGCACCAAAACAGTTTTACTATTTTTAAAAATGATCCCCAAATTCTTCACGACAACATTCTCTTTTTTTCATATATTATATTATTTGGATAGTTGTAGAATAGTTTTAGAGGGTGGCAAAAGTTCTAACCCCCTCTGTTCATTTGTTATAACTAATGGAATATCTTAATTAGCATGATTTTTTTCCATTTTGTGTACAAGTCTATGGAATATCATATTTTCAGAAATGGTCCCAGAATTTTGGACGGTATGAGGTACAAAATTTGAAATTGCCTACATTTGAACATCATTTAGAGTAGTATTAGTGGGTAGCAAAAGTTGCAGGTCCGTTATATAATTAAATAATAATCAAGTTTGTAAAAACGCCATACATTCTCTATGGAACGTACCGCGGAATGAAATCCAAAAATTTACAAACCGCAACTTTCGTGACCGTTCATTTCTCCATATGTAGCATTCTACTTAACTTGAGCTGATGTGGGTAGTCCAGCCCCATCATCCATGTGCACTGCACTTATCCATTTCACTCTGCTTCCTCTTATGCACAGATTACCCATCCAGTCAGGTGGTCTTTTTCAATGCTATTGCTTTATGACAGAACGAGGACACCATCAACGTATACATAGAGCACACAAATTACATTTTTCAAGCCAAAAATAAATTCATTGTGTTACATCAATTCTGAAATAAAAACATACAACATATAAATGGTATACTGGATACACAGGGTTATACATGCACTGTACAAATTACACGCTGCCCAATACAGAGGCTGCATTGCAGTGCTGTAGTGCAATGGACACTCTCTGCCGAGAAGTAATAAATGGAGTCCCAATTGCAATTGGACAGCCAGAGTGTAATATATATACATTTGTAATTTTACGATTTTATGTGATTGGGACCAGCAGTTTCCACGATATTAGCGCCGCAATTTATACATATATTAATGTTGGCTTATACAGAAAAACGCGGGAACTATTGCTCAGGCCAGCTCATATAGGCGACCTCTATTATACGACTGCACATGATTGCCTGTTGTGCATGCATCCACACAAACGTTGCAACGCATATCTCAATCGGCATTCAGCCATTGCGATTTTTGCATGTGACAATCACTCCAATCACTCGTCGCTAGACTTTGCACAAGCCCGAGCAAGCCAAACTTATATGTGGGATAGTTTCCGCGAAAATTGCCCCACGGTTAAAATGTTATCAAAATGCATCGCGTTTGAATCGCAATAACTTCCCAACGGATAACGCTATATCGACTTCCAATTTTCAACACTTCATATACTACACCATTTCACTATGAATTGTAGGAAGTCGATAGGGTTATCCGTTGGGAGGTTATAGCGATTCAAACGCGATGCATTTTTATAACATTTTAACCGTGGGGCAAACTGTCCCATATATATACTATTCATTTCTTAATTGCGGTCGGGTGATGCATGCATGGGCGGGATGCATGCATCAACGCTGCCATGCACTATATATATTCCAATCGGCATTCAGCCTTTGTTATATATATATTGTGAATTGTTACACTCTACAAACCTATATAACCAATATTCATTTACAGTTGTGGTGGCGCCGATGCGCGCGGTTCCACTGCAACGCATGCGGCTATAGCTAAGCTATGGTATAGCTCCTGCCCGCGCTATGCGAACGCATGCAAAGGTTGCATTGCATGCCACTATATGTATTCCAATCGGCATTCAGCATCCGTTGCAGTGCTCTCCTGTCACGTGCATGCCAATATTTTTTATTGTGGACAATTTATTCATTACACTATGCGCATGCCCGCGTGCTATATTACCAATATTCATTTACTATTGTGGTGGCGCCGATGCGCGGCTCGACCGCAACGCACATGCAAACTTAGCCGCGGCTAGCTACATGGGTATTGCCCGCGCGATGTGAACTCTCCCACATTGCCATTGGCTTTGCACGTTTGGCAACACAAACAGGAATAGCCAAGGTTGCAGGCTGCCCCGGCTTGGAAAGAAAGATGCCGTCTATATCTATATACAGTTTGGCACTGCATGCATGCATGCATGCATGCAAGACGCTTACCACGCGGCGCATATGGAAAGCACAAAACAAAATGGTAAGTCAATCCTCCCCCCCCCCCCCCTCCCACCACCACCTACCAGGTTTTTAAACTTTAGTCCGGGCCCTGCTGCTCGACAAATTGGTCAAATGGCTTTGCACATTCCAGGTAGTCGATTCTATAGCAACGCCGTACACTCAACGCACTTGTGCAAAAGGGTACACGCCCCCTTTCTCTCTGGAACCTATTTTAGTACTAAGCATGGCCCTGGAAGAATGACTGATTAGTCCATCGTCACAAGGCAATATGCAGAATGGATTCCAAATGGCTTTGCACATTCCTGGGAGTAAATTTTGCCACCTTCTTACCGCTTTCCTCACAAACGCCATACACTCCACGTACTTGTACAACAGGGCACATCTCCCGTTTAGAGAGCGGCACGACATCGGCTTTTCCAGTTTCTTACTTTGCAATCATTTGACAAATTATTGAACTTTGTACGGAGTCTAGGTTGTATTCGCTCAGAGGACCGTACGTCGCCAAAGTCGACGACCCCAGGTTATTGAATATGGCATTTTCTATGGGAAGGCGTGGCCAGCCACCTCCTCCTATCCTTTGAAAGAATAGGAGACACACGCCTCCCTCCTACGCACCATACATTTCCCCATAGCCCGGTGGTCAGAGGTGTTCTACTTGGAGACATACGGTCCTCAGACATAACATGATACAGACTTGACGACTTGATTCTGCGGTAGGCAACTGGTTACAATTTCAGAAACCTGATTTCTCAAGGACGTTACTACTTGGGGAGGTCCGATATATGTCGTAGAACGGTATGGGAATAAGTATGGGGTTTGACTGGAAATGCTCCTAGCGGGCCGTGCAACCTTTGGACGAGAGTCCAACTCTTAAGCACACGTCCCCCTTGGATGATTAGGCCGGGTATTCATTTTATAACTCATGATCACTCGTTTCTTGCGAACAAAGCTATCATGCACCCCGCCCCCTTTCTCTATGAACCGTCACGTGATACTATTCGCACACACGTTTGCAATTACGGTCCTGCAGCTGCATTAACCCTAAATACAGGTATATACAGTCATAGAAACACATGCACAAATACATGTACAACTCAAAGCAAAAACCTATTAATATCACAGCAAAACAATAATGTCACTTAGGCAAGTTATCATACAATGACAAATTAAGTGCTGGCATTGAATCAAACATTGGACCCAACCATAATCGTATAGCTTCCTTTTGTAATATAATCACATGCCCGCCAAAGTTGGCTTGTGAGACACATTCTTTAATTTGTTCCCTTTCTGGAATTTGGGATCTCCATACTACAGCCACCCACACAGTCTGCTTTTCATGCCACTGAATTTTTTTAAGTTGTTGTTTTGTGAGGGCCAATTTTGTCTTCAATTCATTCACATTAAACGATGTCATACTGTTTAAATCAGACCACTTGTTTTCAAACAGCAAAAGAGTATCGTCCATCTTACAAAGTATATCAAAACCAGGTTGGTTTGCACCAAATGTACATGGTTGGAAGTTCTCGACATTTCTCCAACATGATTTTAAATGGGATGTATACATGCATGTCATCAGTGAGTGATGTACACCTATAGTCAAAGGTATATCACGACCACAAATATGATCATCATACACATTAAAAAGTTTTGACAATTGTATGGTGGTCGTGACATCTGAAATGTCCTTTTTCCAGTTGTATACCTTAACATGACCCCACAAGCGTAAAAGAAAGAAACGGGAAATAAAAGTTTCCCAAGATCTATGTTCAATACATGTGAACACATCTTGAAGCATATGATGTAATTGATCACTCAACAGATTTAATTCCTTTTCTTCAGGATTTTGTGGGAGCGAAAATGCATAATTCATGTGTAATTTATGCAGCAATAATGGAGGAACACGAGGTACAAATTCCGAATTTTGAGTTATACTGTTTACTATATAGCCCAATGATATCATACTGCCAAATGTCAATTCATCATATGTTACTGTTTGCTCAGCAACTGTTGTGTTTGTTAAACACGCAGCTAAACAACACATAAATTGTTTAGGTGATATGGGAGGAAGCTTGAGTTCCAATGATTGCAATACTTCTATCCACTGCCATACACTCTTATCTTTGTTCTTGCAGATTATTTGAAGAAGACGATCAAGTGACCTTGGATGACCAGCACAAACAGCTATAGCTATAGCAACATGTTTCAGTTTATCTTCACATACTGATAGGATGCGTTTAAATGAATCAAATGTTGGACCAAAGGATAGTGGCAAAAGATTGATCCAATATATCTCTCTCTGCGATTGAGTGATAGACCTACATATTCCACTCTGTAATTTGACAAATTGTGCATTGAATTGTTTAAAGAAAACATATCCTTCTAATGTTGTCATGACGACTTTCAAGAAATATTGTTTTCTATAGTGATCTATCTGATTGCAAAACTTACTCAGAACACCCGAAAAATTATTGCATTGATCAAGCTTCATAATTTCATCCACTCCTAATACAAAAGAAGGCGAATGGCCAGGATTCTTATTCATATAATCCTTCCTAAGTGCAATAAAAAGTTCATCCAATTTGATAGAAATATCTCCAATTACACTAGCAAAAGAATCCCACGATACTGTTCTTTCCCAACAATAATAAGAATACAAAATTCGCCGTACAAAACAGTTGCATGCTAAGTCTAGATTATCCTCTCTAAGCTCAGTACGTTCAATTGGCAAAATACTTGTAGAATCATTAAATGAAACATACAAAGGGACAATTGTCGGACAAGATAAGCGAAGCTGCTCCAGTCCATTCTTCAGAAAGGTGGTTTTCCCGCTACCCGGAGCACCCAATGTGGCTATGAATGACAACTTTTGCTTTAACTCTTCAATTTCGTTTCTATCCGTATCGATCAACATTTTCAAGGTAAGTACACTTTCTTCTCTGTCTATAATTGGGAGTGCTTGTTTGCTTTGCCATGCGTAATTATCCTTGTACAATTCAATGCCAGATTCCACAAGCAATTGTCCAATATCAGCAGTGCGGTTATGAATAGCAATCAATGCTGAAGAAAAAACAAACGCTGGTCATAGAGTATGAAAATTCATGTAAAACGTACCACATTCAAAAAGTAACAATTTTCTACATCGTTAAGTTTAACACAGCTTGGGAAGGAGGGGCTTGGAACAACAGAAAGCAATACTGAAATACAGACACCTCGAACACGCATTACTATATAGTGCGTCTTCGCTATCACGTAAAAAGCCGAGTACTTTCGCACAACACGTTTCAGACAAAAATCCCCTCTTCCAGTTAGTAATCCATTCAACTTTTCCTTTATCATCTTATTGTTCTTCAAACTACTGAATGATGCGCTTTCTTTGCCCTCTCTATAATACTAATTGAAATCCCTCCACCTGGTGCTCCTTTGGTAAGTTGGTATTCCAAGCACTACATGATAAAATAATATTAAATACATCCCTTATGCTTATGTAACACACCTGGGTTTGCACGATGGTAAATGAACAATTTTTTTATGCATGTGAATTTCTAAACAATCAGCATACAAACAAACTGGTCATATTTGAATACAGTAATTTGAAAATGTCCTGGTCAGCTATGGTTTTAAACCACTGTGCACATAGTACATGAACTCATGCTGGCTCCCACTTGTGCACACACTTGCATTGTTGCATACATGGCCCTGTACACTATCGTATGGCATATTTTCTTGTACACAACCACACATACACAGACACACACACACAGACACACACAACACACACAGACACACACAGACACACACACACATACAGACACACACACAGACACACACACAGAAGCATACACACAGACACACACGCAGGCATGCACAGACCCACACACACAGACACACAAAGCCACGCATAGACCCACACAACACACACACACACACGACAGACCAGACACAGACACACACAAAAAAACTAAGAGGTGAATGATACTAGCAATCACTTAATTGCAACTGCATGAAAATCATCAAGCACTGTTTATTTGTACATGAGCTAACCCTGCTTTTGCATTTTGGTTGCGGTTTCATCTTCATCTGCACGAAGGTAAGAGTAAGATGGATGGATGGATACAGAACAAACATAGTGTCAATGTACAAAACAATTCTAAATGAGTTATATTCTTTCATAGAAGTGCCCACCCAGAACCAGTTAACTTGAATACTCATCACAATTTTGATGGCCAAATTAATCTGAAAAGCGCCAAAAAATTTCAAGTTATTAGTGATGTTTGTTGTTATTCCTAGCCTCTAGAGCATCGCAAAAAGATGGATGGATGGGTGGATAGATGGATGCCATTTTTGACTTTTTTTATAAGCATGATGTACTTGACATAGCTGCGTGTGATGAAATCACAAGATGCAGGTCAACATCAGATGACAAATTTGATTAACACACTTAAATGCTGATCACAATTGATGCTAATGATGAATCTGATGACTACACTAGAGTGCTGTCCACCCACAAGTTCACATTCGCTCGCGCTCAACTCGCACTCGACTCGCGTGTGACTCGATTGAGTGCAATAATGACTCGCGTGCATTAACTCAAAGCAAAACAGCTTGTCTTCAACCAGAGGTCTGTAACACGTCAACGTAGCGTAGAAAACGGGCTCGCTTTTACACAAGTAGTATGGTGACGTTGCCATATTGAATAATTAGTCTAATTAGGCGTTGAATACGTTTAAAATAAACGAGCTGACTATCATCATCAGTCCCATATTTAATTATGCTGTACATTGGTTCCCTTTTTATTAGACCATTCTTTCCCTGCTTAACACAACTTTGCCTTCAAATCCTGCATACCACTAACTTTCTCAAAGAGCTTGTATATAAGCAGATTTAGAAAGTTTTATTTCAACCATGCAGTTTTCTATCCCTCGCCGACCCCACCTCCCGTTTGATATTAAGTATGAAATAACCATTTTGGATGTGAATGTTTCAGCAATATATTATTCATATATATTATAAGTTTGGTACTTACGATGATCAGAAATGCCAATTTGTGGTTTTTTAGGAGATGTCGATTCTGGAAATAACCAATACAGACAAAATCATGTGTGCAGAAAAGTGGAAAGGCAAACTAACACACACAGTACACACTGAAGGGATGGATGGATGGATGGATTGGATGGATGGATGGATGGATGGATGGATGGATGGATGGATGGATTGGATTGATGGATGGATGGATGGATGGATGGATGGATGGATGGATGGATGGATGGATGGATGGATGGATGGGTGGATGGATGGATGGATCATGGATGGGTTTTATCATGTGACTAACACGCGATTTTATATGGCAAAAAATTGCATTGGGGGCAAAAATGTATTACGTGTCTAGGGTTTGCATCCATCGGTTAAAAAAACTATCCGGTATCCAATAATTTTTTCAATACACAAGGTGTGACTTAGACAGATAGAGCTTGGGAGCAACCCACGCAAAAACAGAGCTGGAAGTGCTCCATTGCACCATCAATGGTTCACAGAAAATCAATTACACAATAATTTTTATTTTCATTTGCAAGTCGATTTTCGAACTGAGTATTTATAGACACATCAATACACATTGTGTACATACCTGTCAATGATAAATTCTGAAAGTCATCTGAAATCGATGAACCTACATACATACAAAATGTTAAATTTATGAGCATTGTAAATATAAACAGGTACATAGGAGATGAACAACACCACAAGATGAACCTAAAGATTATATATGATGCACTGATCACAACACTAGATGAACCAAAGATTGTGAGATTGTGAGATTGTGAGATTGGATGGATGGATGGAGGATGGATGGATGGATGGATGGATGGATGGATGGATGGATGGATGGATGGATGGATGGATGGATGGATGGATGGATGGATGGATGGATGGATGGATGGATGGATGGATGGATGGATGGATGGATGGATGGATGGATGGATGGATGGATGGATGGATGGATGGATGGATGGATGGATGGATGGATGGATGGATGGATGGATGGATGGAGGATGGATGGATGGATGGATGGATGGATGGATGGATGGATGGATGGATGGATGGATGGATGGATGGATGGATGGATGGATGGATGGATGGATGGATGGATGGATGGATGGATGGATGGATGGATGGATGGATGGATGGATGGATGGATGGATGGATGGATGGATGGATGGATGGATGGATGGATGGATGGATGGATGATGGATGGATGGATGGATGGATGGAGGATGGATGGATGGAGGCTGATGGATGGATGGATGGATGGATGGATGGATGATGGATGGATGGATGGATGGATGGATGGATGGATGGATGGATGGATGGATGGATGGATGGATGGATGGATGGATGGATGGATGGATGGAGGATGGATGGATGGATGGATGGATGGATGGAT
This sequence comes from Ephydatia muelleri, assembly GCA_013339895.1. Lineage (NCBI taxonomy): Eukaryota > Metazoa > Porifera > Demospongiae > Spongillida > Spongillidae > Ephydatia > Ephydatia muelleri. Next base: position 137,129 of record JABACO010000008.1, on the reverse strand, counting down.
GGCATGGATGGATGGATGGAGGGATGGATGGCTGGATGGATGGATGGATGGATGGATGGATGGATGGATGGATGGATGGATGGATGGATGGATGGATGGGATGATGGATGGATGAGGATGGATGGATGGATGGATGGATGGGACTTACTTCCTGTAGTGACTTAGTTCTTAAACGAAGAATAAATGGTTTGTCAGGTGTACCCCATTTCTCCTGTACTCGTGATGTTACAGAGTCAGATGGATTCATTAACACATCCTCACATTCCACTTGAACATTATCACGAATGTAGGGATCAGACATCCCGTTAGTTGCTATACCAGCCAAATCATCATAGTCTGCATTGCTGGAGATGGTAACCTTTTTCTTGCTTTTGCCCTCAATTTGAACCCAAACTATCATAGTGGTCGAAGATGCCATCTCTAAAAGGAAGGGTAGGCTTATGTACATAGTGTAGACATGTGTAGACTAATGCACATAGTGTAGACATGTGGGAAGCAATAGCATAACAGTGCTATTGCTTTCCACCTTATAACTTGTTATTGTTGTTCAATATGCAACCAAACGTTATAAAGTCCATGACGAAGACATTGCCTTAACACCAAGAATTCAGCAATTATCATATCTCAATGAGTAGCACTTCTGTGACAAACCTTTTGCTTGTGTAGCAGCTGTACATGTCATGTGCACAGTGAGATACTTGCAATTGGTTGATGCAAATATTTACTCTCACCATCATTATTTGACTAAATCAACGTATGCACCAAAAATCCTTCAATTACCAAATCATGGTATATAGTTTAACTCAAACACATAGTTTGTATATTGAGCGTGCGGCTCTTGATTTTGTGTGCTACCAAGGGAGGGTACATGATGTACTTCTATTTGAGATTAGTTGGTGGTACAATTAAGCATGAATGACCTTTATAAGTTCAATAGACATGTATAACAACACACCTAGCAACCATCACTACAAACTAAACTCACCTTGTAGTTTTTAGTGAGGATCAAGAAACGACTAAATCAGTAAACCAGTAGCAGCCAATCGTATACAAGTATACACAAACACCAACAGCTGGAGTCTGTGAGAATCAGGAGAGGATAGCGGATAATTTAACACACATCCCATATACAAACACCACAACATACCCTAACCTTCTCCCTTTAGACATTTGAATGTGTACTCATACACAAACCTAGAACTTTTTACCACTATAGACCAGTCTCATTCCCCTCCTAGACATACTCCAGCCTCTCTAGACATTATCACAGGTCTATTTTACATGGTTTTAACCTCTTAGAGGCCAGTAGAGATACAGACAAAACAGCAGTCGAACAGAGGAACCAGCAACCTTCTGACTGAACCAAGAAACCAGTTAGTCACGATACAGAAACACAAGAACCAGCAACCTTTAGACTGAACAGAGAAACCAGTGGTCTATTATAGCAACAGGACAGGCAAATTATACATTAATGAGACTCACAAAACACACAACAATATTGTAGTTCTTGTTATTGAGAACCACATTACCTTTTGTATCACTTGCAACTTGATGGCTAACGAGAGGACCTGCAGTCAACCAGTACCAGTCTCAGTAATAAATAGTCTTCGGATAGGAACAAATGAACCAGTAGCTCAAGGCGCAAACAAATGAATTGGCAGGATCCGCACAACTGGTACACGAGAGACTAAACAAAGAAAATATTTACAAATGAGACAAAATCAATTTTCATCCTAGTCAAGATAAAAATTCTTTAATTCTTTTAATTTTGGACTCATTTCGGTACCGCGTTGATTTATGTTGTTTCTATAGACGGTTTCTATGGGACTTGAGGTACAAACAGCAATTTTGAACTGTGTTCCGCTCTTTAACTACACCTTTCTGAAGTTGTTACCCTACTTTCATCTTTTTTTTTACGTGGCTTGTATCAATCTGCTAAAGCAACCATGAATAATACCTCAACACTTCAGGCCCGGATGTTTTGCTACATGCACGTAATCAATTAAATATGGCTGTTTCTAGTGAGAACGCGAGCTCTTTACAGTTGAGATGCTACACGATCGCAGTATTGAAGAGCACTTACATTGGAACAAAAGCAAGATATTCTCGTCGCATACCACTCGCTGCAAGCCGGAGATTACAAGGAACTGTTGGAAGACCCAGAACAGAAGCAAAAGGGACACTACCAACAGCGGGTAGCTGCATTACTCGGTTATTCGGCAAATAAAGTCGGGCTGGTGTATCGTGATTGGCATCATCAGCTGGAGATTTAAGTAGCCATGCCACCCACCAATCGTCTTCCTAAACAACAGCACATACCCAAGTCGATTGACATTCTCCTTGCTGTGCGTACCCTTGTGCGAGAGAAGCGCTAGGACCCCAAAGCTTATGCCTCGTCATTGCGCTGTGATTACTTTAGCAACCGCACAAGCCATGTAAAAAATGGTGAAAGTAGGGCAACAACTTCAGAAAGGTGTAGTTAAAGAGCGGAACACAGTTTAAAGGTGCGAAAAATTGCTGTTCGTACCGCAAGCCCCATAGAAACCCGACTATAGAGAAAAAATCAATGCGGTACCAAAATGAGTCCAAAATATGGAATTACAAGAATTAATGGTTTTATATTCAAGTTCTACGTAGCGATAAAATCATATAAATACTTAATCCCAATATCACAGATTAAAAAAATACTATCTATCTATGCATGGGCCTTGATATAGCTGCTTCACCGAACTACCACATTTCTATATACTTCCTCAATGGTTCTGTGGAAATCGCTTTATTGAGATGCCTAATTCAGCATACATTACAATTTGAGGTAAATCTGCTCAAAGTTTCAATTAAAAGTTGAAATGTAAGCACGCAAAATTTAGTACCATTTACGTTCATTAATACCGTAAAGTACCACAAATAAGCTCCCCCCCCCCCACTACACCCCCAACAATAAAAAATGGCTCATGTTTAAACGTGCGCATCTCCTTATCCTCGAAAGTCTCAAACGTATTCAGCATTTCAGAAACAAAATGGTACCTGTACATGATTATGAATAAAGTTACACAGAATCATTCGCGATTACATAGATACAGACATTTAAACATGAGCCATTTTTTAATTGTTGGGGGACAGAGGGGGGGGGGGGGGGGAAGCTTATTCATGGTACTTTACGGTATATAGGAGTAGTAAAAACAAAGTAGATGATGCCATGCAATTCAACAAAGTGGACAAATAGATACCATCCATTATTCTTATTCCTCCACTAAACAGGTAAACATAGTATTATGCACACAAGAATATCTTTGTGGCAAACCACAGAACCTATACAAACTCTCTCTGGGGATTAAGGGCTATTTGACACACAATGGTCCAAGATGTCACTGGACCTGGTACAGACACAGCCAAACAAATACAAGAGACCAAACACACAATGCACTACAACAAAAATACCTGGGGTGGCAATCATTCCCCTACAGCAGGCAGACTACCCAGTCCCCCTTGAACTCTTTCCCCACTTCAATGAAAATTGCATACCTGAAGCCACCCACTATCAAAGTTCTAGCATGAACCCATCTCACCTTTGAAAACGTTCAGTGCTAAGTGATGAAGCAGAAAAAAGTGCTCAATCCAACTGTGCGAAAAGGAAAAGGTTAGGTTATTTAATATGCACTGCAACATGCAAAAAAACCAAAAGGACTTTAATCCCGCTCCCCACCTTAAAATTAATCCCCATCAATAAATGTATTTACACTCGTATGACTCGAGTGGGTGAGCATGAGTGCAGAGAAGGGTGACCATGAGTGCAGAGAAGGGTGACCATGAGTGCAGAGAAGGGTGACCATGAGTGCAGAGAAGGGTGACCATGAGTGCAGAGAAGGGTGACCATGAGTGCAGAGAAGGTGACCATGAGTGCAGAGAAGGGAGTGCAGAGAAGGTTCTAGCATGAACCCATCTCACCTTTGAAAACGTTCAGTGCTAAGTGATGAAGCAGAAATAAGTGCTCAATCCAACTGTGCGAAAAGGAAAAGGTTAGGTTACTTAATATGCACTGCAACATGCAAAAAAACCAAAAGGACTTTAATCCCGCTCCCCACCTTAAAATTAATCCCCATCAATAAATGTATTTACACTCGTATGACTCGAGTGGGTGAGCATGAGTGCAGAGAAGGGTGACCATGAGTGCAGAGAAGGGTGACCATGAGTGCAGAGAAGGGTGACCATGAGTGCAGAGAAGGTGACTATGAGTGCAGAGAAGGGAGTGCAGAGAAGGTGGCCTTGGCCATGAGTAGGGTACATGATATAGAGATTGAGGTGGTACAATTAAAGCATTGAATGACCTTACTTAGTTCAGCTAGACATGCTTACACCAAGTAAGAGACACTACAAACTAAAGATTTAACAACTCACCTTGTAGATTTTAGTGAGGACATAAATCAGTACACCTGTAGCAGCCAGTCGTATACAAGTAGACCGAAAGTGATAGTCTGTGAGAATCAGTGGATAATTTCCCCATATACAGACAGCACAACATATCCTAACCTCCTCCCTACCCCGAACAGACATTTGAACACCCCTAAACAAGCCAAGAACTTTTTACCACTATAGACCAGTCTCATTCCCCTCCTAGACATACCCCAGCCTCTCTAGACATCATCACAGGTCTATGTTACATGGTTTTAACCTCTTAGAGGTCAGTAGAAATACAGACAAAACAGTAGTCAAGCCTCCAGACAGGAACAGCAACCTCCAGACTGAAGAGCAGAAGTCTATTAGCAACAGGACAGGCAAATTATACATTAATAAGACACACCAAAAAAACATTTATAACCATACTTTCTCGCAGTGTTTGTTACACTTGTGAACCACATTACCTTTTGTGTTAATAGTCAGCTAGAAAGGACCTGCAGTCAACCAGCAGCAGTCTCAGCAATAAATAGTCTTCGAACAGGAACAAAATGAAGCAGTAAAGGGACGAAGTCCATTGTCATCCTAAAGACAACCAACACGTCCCAAAACACAATACAAAACAAAATTCACACGTATTCCCGCCCGTTACATATGAGCACGTTACACACTATCATTTCACTTCTTTCACTTCCAGCGCCTACTAGAGCTCTTGGTCAAGTACGGTCTAGTCCGAACAAATGCGACTGACGGCCCCAATAAATATTTAATGAATGCACAACCAATTAACAGGCGCAACATGCCGCTCTCTGCTCTCTCATAAAAGCACGAAATTCTTACCTTAAAGATTTGGCCCCACGCGAGAGACTGTGGAAGGGTAGAGGAATGAGAGAGGGGAAGGGAGGGGACAGGGCTAATGGAAGGTTATTCGATTTCATACAAAATCACACCACACGTGAAAAACCGATGTTGAATACTAATATCTCTGAGGATGGAGTCAAGGCCTGTTCACAAACTCATCCAGGGTAACTTGGCAGCTGATGGCTGAGCAAGGGCATGTACCCCACCCAAACCGGACTTACCGTTGAATCCAAGAGCGAGACCTCTCAACAAACGCTCAGTCCAGAAGTACAGACAAGCCTGTGCAAAGAACAACACAAAGAAAATTAGTAAGAAGGTCTAACTCTCCAACTTCGTCTCCTAGAGGAACACAGCCACCTACCAGAAGTATATCAGTTCAAATGCGCTGCGCATGCGTCAAACAGCCAGCTTTTTTTCACCAATGAATCACGTGCGTAATGAATCATCCATACAATGTATCAGAGGAGCACGAATGCACGATCAAATCAAGGACATGCTATACACCTCCCAGCCTCTATTGAACTGACAGTCAGCGAATCTCTGATACCTTTGGTGTAGCATGACTGACAAAACTTCCCAATGTTCCTCTATTGTGGTGTATGTACATGTATATTTGAAATTAACAATATACAAGTGATTCGTGGGCGATATCGCAGGCGTAATTGAAGCGTTAGGCAACGGAGTCGTATGTGATTCGCTCGACCTAGACCAGCTAGTACCGTAACAGCTTCAAAATGAATCGGTTGTGATAATTTAGTTTGATTCGGTCCATAAATCAATTGTCACTGTTACGGTGCTTAGTATCACATGCGATTCTGACTTGACCACTTCGTCTTGGTGGGCGTGGAAAGTCCATTTCTGGGAGACTCTCACGTGAACAAATGGCCGAACGTGCAAAATTCAGTTTCCCTACCTTTTGAAGTACAACAGGCACCTGGAAAGCGCGCACCACTTAAGATATGCTACAGTGTTCAGCAGAGTACCGCTACAGCAAGTTTGGTATGTATATTCGTCTGTGGTACTTTTTATACTACAAGTGAGTGTACAAGCAAAATGCCTAAAATAGCCTTGAGCCTAAAGTCTGGGAACACCCACCCTGGGAAAGTCTCAACCAAGTCCCTCACCTGCGTTCAAACTAAATCAATACTTTTCGCATAGCTTTCCCACCTGTGCATTGCTGTACTTGTTATAGATGTAGGTGCATGGTTCCTCATGTCAGTGAGGAAGGACCTATGCAGGTTCCTCCATGTCCCAGCTTTTACATCCACGAACCACCACCAAATGATTCAGGACACCCTTCATCAATTGACATCGAATCAACAGATTTTGAAGACAATTTAGAGACAGGTATGTTATGTACCGTGTATAACATGTAGGCTTTTAGTCCTGCTAGTGTGTGCTTAGATGTTTTAAGTTCAAGTCATCACACAGCAGAACCAGATTTCAGACCATTTTCATCCAGAATCGATGCCATGGCTTATTTAATTGTTCACAGTCCATGTCCAATGGTAGGTATTATATATTGAAGAGTTATCCCTATCTACGGGTTTATCTTTCATTTAGGGCGAGTTAAACCTAGAGTTCATCTTCTATACACTAAGGCAATTGCAGCCTTCCCTTTCAAGTGTATCACTGATGAGGCGTTTTAGGTTGCCAGGGTTTTTACCACCTCAAAGGGTATGTATATTATAATCGAAAATGTATTGTATTACAGTCTGTATTGACCTTCTAGTATTGCACTGCCAAGAGCATACCATACTACGATTCATCACACTCTAAAGATATGCCTGGCAGCTCCACACATTGCGAACATACTCTCCCGTTTCCCTGTTAAGCCCAAGGGTTGTATAAGGTTTGTCCACTACAGTAAATATATGCTTAACTGGATTGATCTTATCAGGGAGGTATTCCCGGTGGAGGAATGATGAGAGATACATGTATCATGCACCTATGTGTGTGTCACCTGTTGGCAATGTGCTTGTGAAAGATTTTGTGGAGTTTATGGAAACTGGGAAGAAAGTCACAGGTCGTGTTCACGACTTCGTATGTTTCGAAGAGAAAGTGGGAGTTTTTGTTAATATAGAGGCTCTTGAGCAATATCCAAACCAATGTGGGTCCTGGATAATATCTGGAGTGCAATGCGTACCAGTGAATGCCATTCTGTGTGTGCTACCACAAGCAGGAACATGGGCTGAGCACATATATAAACCCGATCATATCGTCGGAACCACTTCGTTAACACAACTCAATGATGGTGTAAAGTGTTTGTGTGTGTGTGTGTGTGTGTGAAATGTGTATGTTGTTGTGTTCATTTTGGATACATTTGCGTTTTTAGACATGTTATTTTAAAAAGAAAATTCACGCATGTGTACTGATGACTACCATGCATATGTTATGATTGCACAGGAATATATGGCCTTTACAACACCTCATCCTTTGAAGAAGCGATCCATTGAGCTAGGAAATATGCCTGTAGTGATGGTTCCGTTGATGATATATTCTGATGATACAAGTGGCAACAAATCAAAGGTGTGGAACAAGTTTGATTCATAGTGCTTTCTACTAGCTGGACTTCTAAAGAAGGAAAATACCAAGCCTGAGATCATCCATTTCAAATAAAGTATCTGTACTGGAGTTAGCAGTTGCGCCTGTGCAAGAACTTAGATGGAATAGTTGCCTATGATGCTGCAATGCAGTGTGATGTTCTAATTGTTCTATGTTTACTATGCGACAATCCGAGAGCTGCACAAATAAGTAGTCATCTTGGCTCAAGTACGCGGAAATTCTGCCAAATTTGTAATGTAAGTATATACTTTTTCACTTCATAATATATTTATATCATTTTTATTAAAGGCTGATGTAACTGTTGGACTCCGTGTACATGAAAAATGTACAAAGACTGAAACAGTGCAGCAGAGATCAGCAATCATGGCTGCCAGAACCAAAGGGCAAAAAAAGAACTGAAGAAACATTTTGGTGTCAGTGATGCTACAAATCCCATTTTGGTTTTGGATCTCTGCATAGATGCAAGCCAGTAAGCTTACATATATGCAGGTAACTTTGAGCCCCCTATATTAAGGAGTACACCATTTGAGGCTTGGCATATTTTGCTACTGTATAAGGACCTATTCAGGCTTAAAATGAAGAAGCTTTCAACTAATGAAAAGGAAGAATTGCAAGCACGCATATCTGCCTTTTCCTTTTCTGGTTGTGATGCACACTTTTCAAGGGACATGACGAGATACTACAAGTCTTTTGTTGGGCAAGACTTTAAGCTACTTGCTCAACTTGCAGTTCATTTATCATCCCCGTATATGGATGATGGTGAAAAAGAAGTGTGGTTTAAGCTATCAAAGGTCAGTGCAGGTAACACTTGTAATAGCTACATGCTCATGCACTACATGTGTCAACAGGTGTTTAGAATTGCATATTGTCAGCCATTTGACCCAGAGATGGTTGGTTCATATGAGTCAGATTGTAGCTCCTGTGTTACTGCTATTCTAGCTAACCTGAAAAGAAAGTTGAAAGTCCACCTACTGTTGCACCTTTGTGAGAGTATGCTTCAATTTGGACCACCTTTAGCTTATAATACTGAACGGTAAGCACTAACTTTAGACCTGCATTATGATTATATTCTATTCTAACAAAGGTGTGAAAGCTTTAATCCAATCATTCGTGCAAAGAACATCTTTTCCAACAAACATTCTCCCAGCAAATACATCGCCACAAACTTTGGTGCTGAAGATAGTACACGGAACATCTGTTCGGGCATTTCAGACAAGTACGTATTAAATACACATACAGTGTACAAAATGTATTTCATGTTACTCTGTAAACAAGGTTTGGTGCTGAACTTGCGGAACTGTATAAATCTGATGTTATGTCGAAATATCTGGGAAAACATGTGGAATCAGAGAAGTGTATTTACCAACAGGGAACCCTGCGCAAGGTGTGTATGTGACTGTACTGTGTGATATCAAATGACTTTCAGACTTGCTTTACTTCATGCAGTTATCAACAGCAGCCTTGGAACTTGGTGCCATTAAGATGACCATCCCAGAACGTGGTGCCATCCTTCTCAGCCAACCTATTGCCAGCTGTACACTGTTGATGCCACCATCTATTAAGTCGTGTAACCAGTTCTACTGCCATTTATGGATCTGGTGGGCTCATCAACATCAGTGATTTTATCCTATACAAATCAGCCAATAGTTCATCAGTAAGACTGTATGTTTTGTGTGTGGGTGATACTGTGTATTGTCTGAATGTGTGATTTATGTGTTGGTTTTGTGTGTTTGTGTGTGTGATACTGTGCATGTGTTTACACAGTAGGAAATTGGTCTATTCAGGGGAGGTTTCCGAACTGGTGAAAGTTCCTACTGTATTATCCAGCTTCTTGAACCAGAAACAGCTATTCCACAAGGCTGTATACTTTATGAGTTTGACTGCCCATTGCTGACAATGGTAGACTTCTTCTGTGTCATTCCTTCATCTTCTGTCTATGTAGCTGTGTCAGTGGTCCACAAGTGCACTACGACCTGCTGCATCAGCTGTGCTTGAAGGGTGTGATACATCCGTCAACAGACTTGTGTTTGTACATGATTGGACTAATACTGTGTACTGTAACAACATCTATTGCTTGAAAAATAATAATTAAAGCCATGGTTTCTAAATATCCGCCATTATGATTCTTCATGATCACTCGTAACTGATTACCGGATTCACCCATGAAGTCGATCTGATAAGCAGCCGATCCACGTGCGCTATATCAGATTAGTCTCGTACCCAGACCCAGATTCCCAACAGTGGATCACATCACCGCTACGTGGAAAGTGTATGTGTATGTATGTGTCTATACGTGTGTGTATGTGTTCATATGTTAGCATGAGTCTGTCATGTACGTGGTACATGTGTGTGTGCATGTGTGCGCATGTGTGTGTGCAGCGTGTGTGCAGCGTGTGTGCATGTGTGCATTGTGTGTGTGCACATGTGTGTGCATGTGTATGTGTGGCATGTGTGTGTGTACATGTGTGTGACGCACATGTGTGTATGTGTGTATACATGCATGCGCATGTGTGGTTATGTGTATGTGTGTGCAGCTCGTGTAAAAATTTGTACGTATAAGTGCATCTGTTATGCAAACATGTGCATGCATATGGACATTGTCAAACAATTAATATTTATCTCGTATCAGTCATTACACCAAACCAGACATACATTTTGACCGAAATGTCACAAAAATGATATTTAATCCCACAACAACACTGTACCTACAAAAAGGGTTCAAACACTGTCACTAGTGAAGTACCCTTACAAGTGTTTGACAGCATTCATTCATCCAGCATATTTCTTCACGATAGCTATCAGGATCTGCATGTGGTATATAGACATATGTAGCCGCATGAATGCATGAACACTTTTAGCATACACCCAATGTTCAAGCTGCAACAGGTCTGTTAAATATTTTTTAAAGGACTACCTACATACTTTCTGCTAGATGTCATGCAATATGCTGCTTCCTTGAGCTATATGCGATATTACATGCATACATATAATAAATACTTGTGAGTAATAATGTATATGTTCCCATGCCATTTTACTAGGGTGTGATCTAAATAGAATCCAGATGAATTGTAATACACAGTCCCTGTTACCACACAAGCACTGCCATTGTACTTAACCTTCACTCTCAGCACAAAGTGGTATGCAGGATAATAAACAAGCTTGCATCAAATTTGACATTTAGCAGCATACTGGGGTACTACAACACGCTAGCGAACTGTACACACAGCAGTGCACATACATGAACATTACACGCAAGCCTTCATAAGCACATCGAGATTACATGCATGTATACGGTAATTACATGTTGAAAAAGCTGCGTGTAGGCCTACTAGTATACCTACTAGATATCCACACGCGCACGCGCCACTCGGGTCACCAACGCACGGGCGATGGCCAGCCTATGGTAGACGTTTTATACTGGTACGTTGTGTCACATGTGTGCGTGCATACCACTTGAAGTCCAGTATCACCTCCAACTACGAAGTCACAGCTGCCATCATATTAGTCATATCATCTACCAAACCACGCCCTCTCCGTCAGAAAGTAATTACTAAACAAGGCTGGGAACTAACTGGGGTGTAATGCGGTAAATCAGTGTTATGACAACACACCTTTAAAACACCTAACACCCCACCCTTGCTGGGGGTTGCTCCTAACACCCTAACGTAGCCTGCCAACACCCCAAGATGTCAGCTCAACACCCTTGTGTGTTGCCATAACACTCCTTGGGCCCTCAAACCTAACACCCCTCGGGCCTTTTTTTTTAACAGTGTAATGACATTCGATCGTTCATTCATTATGATCTATTAAGGAGCTAGATGTTATCACTTGAATGCCTTGTACCGGTATACCCAACCTGCATAGATTAAAAGAATTTGACATTCCTACTCGTACCGTTGTAAAAAACAGATCTTGACAGGCAACACTATACCTTAATTGTTTGAGTAATTCCATCATGCGTAACGTGACGTGTGCAGTGGTTCATGCATGAATTATGACCCATCACCCGTCCACATGTCGGAGCAAGGTTACGAAATTCCCATGCAAGTGACTCAGGAATGTTTTCCATTGTATTCTGAGTCAATATGTAGCTTTGTGCGTTTATCGTTTGTTATGATGCCCCGCCCCTTGCTTTATATACCTGAGCCACCGGGCCGTCAAGTACGATGCTCTGCATTGTATTCTGAATAGTTATTAGCCACAGTATCACTTAGTTTTGAACGTGCTGCCTAGTTTGTGGGGATTCTGCGTTGTTTACATGTAGCGACACTCACCGACAGGGTCTTCTCAATCGACAAATATACAAAAGGCTCAGAAAATGCTTTCCACTATATTCTGAGTATAGCTACAGTATAACTGTAATTTCAACGTGTTCTTGTAAACATTTCTCACATGTCAAACCAAGGTTGAACTAAGCATCCTTATACGTGTACTGGCCGTGCTCAGCAGTCGCGACTAATCATTAATGCACAAACAGCCGGACTGTTTGAGTGTGATAATTTATGATGAATTGGGTGAGGCTTTTTTGGGAAGGCTGCATAAGCTCAGAGAGAGAGAGGGGGGAGTCCAATTAGGAATGTTGGACCATGCACACCCCTTTTTAATGATGCCCCGCCCCTTTGTTTATAGTGACTCCAGTATGTATAGAAGGCCCAACTAAAAAGGGGTAAACCTCGCTCTTTGTCCACCCAATTCCTCATAAACTATCACACTCAAACAGTAATGGTACAAAGAACATAATCATTGTGATTAAAAATCAATGGTGGCAATGTCCATGGCACAACACAGATGAATACATGAGCAGTGAAATTCAAGTTGTGACCAGCATGATCCATGGTTCTGCATTGTCTGATATCACTTTGGCCTGCAGGTCAGAAAAGATGAACATGTGTGTTCCAATACAGTAATAATCAAACACATGGACCAGTAGTGGACATGCCAGTTAGTGCCCAAGTAGTAACATTCATGGAAGTTACACATGAAAGAGAATCGCACGTTGGATCAGAACACGAGTGTCTCCACATAGCACATAATCACATGGCTATATGCAGACATACCTAATTCATGCCCACTACACAACACTCACGTAGTCATGCTGTAGACTGAGTTCTATTCTATTAATTGCCCACCAGACGAAACAAACCCACCTCACACTCAGACAAGTGCGCTGTGGATGGACTTAGGGAACCTTGGCATAATAAAATGGCAATGCTAGGAGTCATCATTCCCATTTGGACAGTGATCCTTCAGCCGATCGAGTTCCTGATCAAACTATGCTGCCAATAGTCAGCTTGACAGAGTCTGATATACCAGGAGCTTTTTAAATGGATGGCTGTAAAAAGCTCCAGGTATGAGAGTCTCTGGCTACCTTGCATTCATTGCTCAGGCATTATTGTCATTTGCTAGCTCACTTATGGAACATGGAACTTCCATACGAATGGGGCCAAAGTGATCAGAGGGGACAAGGGTGCACACCTTTGTGCACCAGGCACACACCATCCCCTATATGGTGGAGAACCAGCTGAAACCTGCTATAGCCCTTACACCACCCAGCGATCCCTACAAAATCCAAAACCAACCTTTCCCCAGTCTCTGTTCGTTTCTTGCTTCTTTGACACCATTTTTGCCTTCTTGTTAGACAGTCGCAGCTTCTCCCCGGCCTTAATCACCTCCAACACATCTGTCTTGCACTGGGGACAGTACCTAAAAGGTCACCAGGTCAACGTACACCCATATGCACATGCAAACACACACACCAGTCCTCATCATCAGGAACATCTGTGAAGGGCGAGTCCATAGCCAGATAGCCAGAGGTGGAAGGCCATGTCACACTCGCCGCACAAGATCTGTTTGTCTGGGTCCTGCTTCTCTCCCCCCCCCCCCCCCCCCCACACACACACACACAAAGCACTTGCACTTCTTGTTGCAATTGTCTTTGCAGCGGTCACAGTCTGGCTTCTTCTCCATCTCCTCCTGCCCATCATCTCCTGACGAAGCCTTAGACTCTATGCGACTCATCCACAACTGGACCTGCTCTTCATGGGCTGCATTAAGAGAGTGTCTAGAAATGGAATCAGACCTCTGGTGGCACCTTCTTACACATGAGCCAATTAAGCCCAAACATTGCCCTGCATAGTAAAACCAACCACACCCTTATAATTGCACATGACCTCACAAATCAATACAAAAACTCTTGGGACATCACCTAAACCTCCACCACATACATGTACACCCCTCCAAATCTGCAACAGTCCACTATTGGCTACTTAGCACACACATGCATTTGGCACTGCACACCCTAGCAGCAGTTTGCAAAATATCTTATTTCCATTTTCTACTTTCCTGGTTAAAATGGCATCCTACCGAAAACCTAACTCCAGCTGATGGGAAAGAAGAGATTTGCAGGTGCAGGTGTGTGTGTGGGAGAAGGGGTGAGATTTTAGAGGGTGTGTCTTAGCGGTGTGGTCTCACTGCAGAGAATGAAGTGGTAAAGCTAAGTTGTAATGAGGTGAGGCCCAGGGCTGGTACCACATGCAGGTATGTGTCTGACCAACTGTGCCCACTAGGCCATCCTTCTGACCACATGCCTGGCCACCGAACCACACTGTCTTGACACAGCTGAGTGTGGACCAGACTGTCATGGTCAACTACAACCCAGACTGCTCCGAGCAGAGACCCAGTGACAACCTTGGCATCGACCATGGCCTCAGCCATGCCCCATTTTGAGATCCCTGCATCCACCTTATCATAAATCTTGGGTGGGTTTTTTTTTCTTTATAGTCAGTCCTACCCCATATGGCATGAGACAATTTGTCTCACACATGTGTATAAGCTTCTCAAGCAATAATAGGATTTCCCTCTCCCCTTCCCCCCTCACACACACCAGGTACCTTAGGAAGATCAGTCCCAGTCCTTGTTCCCAGAGACCCAGAATGTGCACACACAGATATAACATACGCATATTGTGCACACACATGAATGCACAGATGAACATAACACATGTGCACACACACACATGCACACCATGTGCACACACACAACTTACACACATGTACATGTATGTCCGGGGCGGGGGGGGGGGGGGGAAGTGGGTACGCGACTAGCCATCAGTGTTTTTACACCAGAAGTGAAAAGCCCACTTTGTGAACACCATTCTGTGCACAACCCCAAAGGCAACGGACCTGATATAGGCCATGTTTATATTTTTACCCCGTCCTAAATGTAGTAAGATGTGGGCAGTATAGAGAAGTCAGTGGCACTGAATTTGTATGCTGTAAACACACGTACACATGCACATAGCACGCACCCACATACATATCCACATGCTCGCACTGTTAATAAATTTTGCTTTTGAGGCACACGTGAAGTGCATGTTTACATGTAATGGGAAATATTTTCTGTGTGTGTGTGTGTACGCCAAGTACGCCTGAGAAGGACTCTGGGACGCCATTGATAGTCAACACAAGTTTCTCTTCTCGGACACAACGACCATCTGCCAGGGCATTTGTTACGGCTATACCACGAGATGCAGTATATGTATGGTAACACCTAGATCCCTCTGTCATTCACTTGTGCACACACACACTACACACTCGCTACACAACATACACCACAGCGCACATACACACTCCACACTCATATAGACCACAAACCCACAGACTCCACACACCCACACACACAATTAATCACTCCATGACAACAGCAAGTGGAGTTGCAAAGATCCAATGCCATGTGCACCTACATGTATTATTTTTTTGAATCACACACGCATTTGTGTGCATGGATGGTATCTGTTCGGAGACGTGTACTAACCTTAAACAGACCAATCCCCTACAATGGGAACACATCAAGCATAGCCAGTTGATCCCCATCGGACGTGGGCATCTATAAGAATGCAATGTATAACGTGCGCACACCCAGCCACAAATAACAGATCAGCAACAAGAATGATCTGCACAAATCATGCACTATATATATATTCTAGATGTGTGTGTGTGCATGTCATGTGCCTGCTTTACACCCAAGGTGTAAACTAGCTGGCACTACACTCTCACCTCAGTACCCAAATCTGACTGGTGCATGCCTGTCTCTGGTAGGATATCTTCTCTCTGCTTGTGGTGTAGGCTCCTCGAAGTGGTCTACTCCTGGTGGCTCCCATGACTGCATGCACATGCACTGCTGTTAGCAGGTGTCGCTGGATTAGGTACGATTCCTGGCTGGGAGTTGACCGCTGGCTGGATTCGTATATGAAGACGGTTGGTGTGCACCACTTTTGTGCGATCTCCATCAGAAATCTCCACAGTGACTGGTGATTTCACCCCCCTTACTGTCCAGTTCCCCTCCCATCGCAGATCCAACTTGCCTGCTGTGGGTACCGACAGCCACACCAGGTCCCCGGGCTTGAATGGCCGCTCTGCAGAATGCCTGTCGTCGTCCACTTTCTGCCTGTGTGCAGACTCCAAAATGTGAGCCGCCACCAGGTCCTGTAGCTCAGCCATCTTTGCCGCAGTACTGCCTGGTAGGATGTGGCTTTATACCCTCTGGAGGGGGTCAAGGTATTTGGCTGTGGGTGCCTTTTATACATCAGTTGAAATGGGGACATGCCAGTGGAGGTGTGTGTAGTGGTCTTGTACGCATACAGGGCCAGTGGCAGGTGTTGTTCCCAGTCCTCCTGCTTCTCGACATATGTTCGCAACAGCTGGAGCAGTGAGCGGTTGAACCTCTCGACCATTCCATCACCCTGTGGGTGATAGAGGGTGTGGTATGGCTTTTCTGTACTCCAAATGCATCCAATGTGCTCTGGACGATGCTGCTTTTGAAGTTTCGACCCTGGTCTGAGTGGACGATTTCTGGGATGCCGTATGTGCAGAACAGCTTGACCAGTTCTGCTGTGATTTGACTTATGGCTGTCTGGTCTGAGAGCAGTCTGGCATCTGCCCATTTGGTAAAATAGTCCTGTATGACCAGAAGATACCTGCTGTTCTTAGGTGGACACAGGCACTTCCAGGATGTCGATCGCAATCATCTGCCATGGTCGTCCAATAGGGGATGTTTGAGTGGTGACCTCACTGGCATTGGCAGCTTGGACTTCTGGCATGTGACACACTCCCTGCAGTGCCTGTCCACGTCTTGGGCCATGTTCACCCAGTATGCCTCCCATCGTATCCTCTCCAGCGTCTTGTGTGTCCCCTGGTGACCTGCTGCCTGGGAGTCATGGCACATGCTCAGGGCCTGCTGGTGCGGCAACACAGGGACCACTAAGGTGTCAGACGTAGTAGGACCTGGATGGTACTTCCTGCATACAATTCCATCCACCATGTCAAGTTGTGACCAGAGCTGGGCATATCTTCTCAATGGCGGTTTCTTTCCAATCTCTATGTGGAGGGCGTTGCTCAGAATGGAGTGCATTGTACAGCTGAAGGGTCGTTTTGTCCTGCTGCTGTGCCTGCCTTATTACTTCTGCTGTGAAGCCAGCATGCATTGTGGTCAGGGCTGCATGGAGTGTTTCCCTGTCTGGTCCTCTCCTTCGCGACAGTGCATCAGCATTTCCGTTGGTCGTTCCCTTCCGGTACATGATTTCAAAGCTGAACTCCTGTATTGCCAGAGCCCAGCGACACAGGAGGCCCTCCATTTTCTGCTCGCCCAGCCATTACAGGGGAGCATGGTCCGTCATTAGTTGGAAAGGCCAGCAGGTAGTGGCGGAACTGCTTCATGGCCCACACAATTGCCAGGCACTCACGCTGGATCACACTGTAGTTGGCCTCTGCTTTGGTAAGGGTGCGACTGGCATAGCCAACCACTCGCTGATCTTGCTCCAGGACAGCTCCCAGCCCTACGTTGCTGGCATCTGTCTGCAGTACCATAGCGCTGGCATGCTTGTCAAACTGTGGGTATGCCAGGACTGGTGCTTCTGTCAGGCACGCCTTAAGCCTCTGGAATGACTCTTCACTCTTCTGTGTCCATTGGAAGGGAGTGTCCTTCTGAGTCAGCTGGTGTAGTGGAGCTGCAATGTCGGCAAACTTGTCGATGTACTTGCAGTAGTATGAAGCAAGTCCAAGGAATCTCCGCACCTCTGCTTCATCCTTTGGCCGGGGCCAGTTTACTACCACTTCCACCTTGCTGCTATCTGGAGAAGGTGTGCACAAGGTATGTCAACTATGCCATTCCAATCTGACACTTGCTTCCTCTGAGGGTCAGTCCTGCCTCTCTCAATCATTGGAATGCTTGCTCCAGATGGCTCTTGTGCAGCTCCTCGTTCGCTGAGTGGAGCAGAACGTCATCGATGTAGGTGGTGACAAATGGCAGTCCTCGCATCCACATCCATGAGTCTCTGGAATGTGCTGGGTGCCCCACATAAGCCAAAGGGCATCCTTGTGAACTGGAACAACCTCATTCCAGGACCAGGTGAGAATGCTGTCTTCTCTTGGGTCCACTGGTACTTGCCAGTACCACACTGGAAGTCCAACTTGCTGAAGACATTTGCCCCTGACAGGCGGTCGTGCGTCCTTTCTTGTCCTCTTGTTTGCTTCACGGTAGTCCACACACAGTCGGTCTTCTTCCTGGTGTAGACTGCAGGTGCTAGCCACGAGCTGCTGCTTTCAACAATGATCCCTTTCTTCCGCATATCATTCATCTGCTCCTGCATGAACTTCTAGCTGAAAGTGTGCTGGTATCCCTCTGGGTGGGACTCTCGCTGGAGACCCCACGGTGTCTATCTGATGACAGGCCAGCTTGGTCAGCCAAGGGGTCTTGACAAATTGGTCTCTTGCCTGTCGCACTGTCTCTTCAAAGCAAGGCTTGACAAATCAGCATCTGCGAACTCATTGAAAATTGGTATTACACACTTGTCCGCCTCATCTGAAGCTGGGTCTTCTGGGGATGCCACGATGCACACCTTCTCTCTCCTCTCTCTCTCCCCTTTCCATATTGCCTGCAGTGCTTCTGGTTCTGGTAGTGGTGCTGGTCCAGGTGCTGTGCTCACAGGTGTTGGCCTTTTCTGTCTAGCAACAGTGACTGACACGGGCAAGGTAGTGAAGTCCAGTACTAGACTTTGTTGCTGCAGAAAATCAACCCCAACGATGACTTGTGAGATGAGCTGTTCGACCACGATGAAACTGTGTTCCGGTACCTCTTCTATGCTACTTAGCTTCACTGCCGCCTTGACATTGTTCACAATGGGGTATATTATAGAGCATCACCAGTTGATCCCCATCGGAGAGGTGGGCATCTATAAGAATGCATACATTATCAGAGAGTGTACATACATATACACTTGTACTGACCTTAAACAAGATCAATTCCCCTCAATGGGAACACACCAAGCATCGCCAGTTGATCCCCATCGAAAAAGTGGGCATCTATAAGAATGCAATGCATACATCATCTGAGGGTGTGTACTAACACATACACGTGTAACAGAACAATGGGAACACATCATGCATCGCCAGTAGATCCCCATCGGTGAGGTGGGCATCTATAAGAATGCAATACATATGGGTGTGTGTGCATGTGTACTGACACACACGTATTACACGTGTGCAGCTCTCTTGCATCTGCGACAAAAAAAAGGCAGCTCAAATATCTCCATCAACGGTAGTCGGGTGTCGACTACCTAGGGGGCGGGGTACGGACTTCTTTATTAGTACAGCACAGAGTTGACTGTATCGCACATGGCGATCACTACGTAACGTACCTTATCGGAAACGAAGTACTAACAGCTGACTTGTTACAGCGGACTTCGACTTGATACGCGCAGCCAAACTTATTAAAAGACGTAAAGGCAGCTGTTTCGAGATGGACATTAGGTTGTTAATTAGAATACGTATGTATATTATAATTATACAATACCAAAAACAATATATTACGGTACAATTCTTATCTGGGGCCATAGGAGATGTGGTTAATGTTACCTATTTTGTGAAGATGTGTTTACCATAAAATACCAATATATTTTTTAGCTGTTCTATGTTCAGTTCGGCACTAAAAAACGTCAATGCGCACTATTGAGGGATGTTCTTTTTTCGTCCACGAAAGTCGCGCATCTTCGTTTTTATTTTGCCACTCCTGAAGTACTCGAACGGCAACCAATTTTTCTTGAAAAAATGCCTGAGAATCAGGTGTGAGATGCACCTTTTTGAAAAGATAGAGCCTTGCCCATTGTAAAGATATCAAGCTTATGTGCAGACTTATTTTCTGAAGCGAGAACAAACCCCTCTATCCCTAGTCATGAATAAAGCGGTATCACATGCGCTCCGTGCCTTCGATACAAAGCGATGGAATGTCAAGTGCAGAGATACTGCAGGGTATGCGGACACCGGTTGTTGAAGACAACGTCTCGAGGCAATTTAGAGACAACCTATAACTGTGCTGGTTTCTCTGTGGAGCTTAAAACATGCTTTCAAATTGACACCAGCAACGACACTGCTGACTATCCCGCCAATCATGTAGGCTTGCTATGTCCAAGGCGAAGATTCCATACAAGTGTATGGTAAAGCCATACGACTGGTCTCTGCACTGTGCAAGGTAAAACATATTCATAAGTTTAATCACACATACATACAGGAACCCATACACTCATGGATCCAATTAAAGGACATACATAAACAGAAACCAGGGCAACAACCAGGCATCACACCTAATGCCTTGCTTCACCATGTTAACACCATTGCACCTCCAAAGGTTGTGTGTCATAGAAAGGAACCACAGCTAGCCTCGACACAGGTACTTTCCGTCATGGACTTACTAACTTGCCCAATATGTAAAGGAATGTTGTCACAGCCACTTAAGTTGCACTGCAATGCAGTAGTATGTGCAAAGTGCATTGCTGACTCCATAGCAACATCGGCAAGTACTCAGTGTCCATGCTGTGAGGATGCAGTGAACTTGGTGCCAGGTTCTGTGCAGCCTGCTCCTGACCTAACACAACGCCTTCTTTGTGATGTGATGGTGTCCTGTGATACATGCAATAGGGATGTACGGGCGGGTGACTATGACTCACACGAGTGCCACAGGTTGGGAGTTATTGAAGAACAGTGCGCTTCTAAGGTGATTCAAAGAATCCTATCTGAAAACACAAAGGATAACATTATACAAATCAAGACAGGAGGTACTGTAAGTGACAAACAATTTTTTTATACTTACACTTATTCCCATCTTTTGAAGCCACTGACTCTGGTGCGTGTGTCAAAGGCCCATTCGTCCAAAAGTGAGGAGGCTTGCAGCAAAACTCTTAAGCGACGTGTCTGTGAAGTTCAAGGAGTAAGGAGCCTTCTGTCACCAGAAAGACCTGAAAAGATCCTTGAGGAGGAGATCAGAGCCCTGGGAAGTGAAGAGAAAAAAAATGATACTAACAGAAGCAGGGTTAACACTTGATATTGAGGCAACAACAGGACTTGCAATGAAAGCTGCAATTGGCATGCCTTGGAACCAACTTAGGACTTTAAGAAGGTAACTAGAACTTGTTAATAAGATTACGTATAGGCTGCTATAGTATGCATGGATTTGATGGTTGATTTGAACACATACATACATCCCTGCACAAATGAAAAAGTTTACTGCTGTATTACTTTAATCAACTGCCACAATACAATTGAACTCCAACGTAGTACAGTTTTACTAAGACATCGCAGCAACACATAACTCGTTTTCAAAGTGTGCATCTACATACATGTATTGCTAACATCGTCAATCAGACCGCCCCGGCCACCGCCATGCCATAGTATACATAAATCGGTCGTATTCAGCGCCTTGGTACGGCTCACAGAAAATAAGTCTGCTAACAACAACAACCAAATCAAATACAACCAGCATTCCTGCATACGTTTATACAAGTTTTTGTCACTCATGTCAGGCAAATTAACGAACAAAAGCTTTTTGAAACCAAGCACTCTAAATGGAGCGCTATTAGTCACAGGCCCGTATCATGGCGTATACTTGCATAAAAATAATAAATTTTATGCCGTTTGAGTCCTCGAAGTGTGCATAACACAGATATTCACCTGTACTGCGCTTACCTTCAACGGATTACAAAAGATAAGCCAAATTCCAATGCCATGCGATAATGAGGGTCTAGTTACTTGTTACGTAGGTTAAAGTGGGGACGTCCATTTTTTCAATGCATGAGTGCAAGCTGTACAAATAACTTCATTGAACAATAATAAACCAAATAAACTTCTGCAATAACTTCATACCAATTCCTATATAGAACTTGCTACCGCATGAGGTACTTCTCTTTCTACGTGTCTATATGACCTTAAAGGATAACGTGCAGGTGAATTCCGAAGATATTGGTGCTATTGCCGTTATTCAAAACCGTTCGTAGCTCGAGTTATACCTTCCTATTAAGGAAGACGACGACGACGACGACGACGACGACGACGACGACGACGACGACCAAGAATTATTTTAGGACTGGGCACGAGAAAAAGGAATTAATTTTCGTTTGTTTCTCTAAACGCACACCGTTTTATGACACGGAACAAACGTAGAACTGTAGATCTTTGAGTTCTCGTTCCATCGCGACAAAGAGATAAGCGATCCGTTTCTCTATGGCGGGTGATCACTGCCAAAATTATTTGCCGTACCACTTTGATTTTAGGCGATTTTTTTTTCTCGCTACTCTGGCTCACGTGAGTTTCGTGCCAAAATCGCGTCTTTTTTTTTTTTTTGGAGGGGGGGGGGTGTGGGGGGTGTGGGGGAAGGATAGTCCCGGTTCCGATCATCAGCTATTACCCATTCCAATCTTTAGAGCTAGCGTTGCATGTCAGCGTTAACTTTTACTAGCACGACCGCCTTTCGAACCTCTACGCCCGCATTCCAGGAGTATTGATACGGTGCCAAACGTTGACTGCTAAAACCTTTTTCTTCGAGACGGGTGAGATTTGAGGTCCTAGGCGCTGGACCGGTGAAAGCCGTAGTGCATGAGGCCCGGGGTGAAAAAAAAACCCAAAACACGCCACAATACAGGTAACCCGGCTTACCTCCTCTATCGCTGGCTCTGCGTAGGCTAGGCGCCTTCGTGCTCCTAAAACCCTAAGCCCTAGACGGCCTTGAGCCCTACTGATGCTGATATAGGATAGACACGTCACCGTATACCGTTGTGCACTGTAGGTAGACTGGTCTGGACTGGCTGCATCTGTAGTAGTCGTTCTAGACCATGTTGAAGTCCCGTCAGAAGTATCGAATGCATGCAGGTATTGTACCAGATGCATGAATACTTACACACCACAAGCACAAACAAAGTATGGATTTTTGAGTGGATTGTTTAGGGCAGAAGCAATGTTCACATCTTCTGATGACTACCAATGTTCTTGGAATAGGGACTACATGTAATTCATTATTATGATGACCCAGAGATTATATTATCTCTGCATGTATATGACCTGAGTTTTGCTGACTCACCCACCACCTACAACTTTCATCCAGGTTGGTTTATTGATGAGGGCCACCCAATTAAAACCGTGCCCCAGGTTTAAGATGATTACATCTATCCCTCACTAAAGTATACAACACTCTGCATGCATTGTGTGTGTGTGTGTGTGTGTGTGTGTGTGTGTGTGTGTGTGTGTGTGTGTGCATGTATTTCCCACACACACCCCTATACACCCACATGCACATATCTATATGCACCAGGAGTGTAACAGTTCTAAATTCTGCACGAATGCTTTTTCTTTTCTTTTTGACAACCTCAGTCAAATGAGGCCTTCCCCCATATGTAACTGTGTAACTAAGTGAGTGGCTAGGCAGCAACTGATCAGAACATGACAGAGGTTGCAGCAGACTTTACTCATTCTATTCCCTAACCTTGTCAAGCCAGTCTGGACCAAATCTTGTGTGCAAGCAGAATGGCCACTACCACTGAATATGAGGTTATGGGCTGTGGTTGGCCTTCACTGCTAAACTGATCTGGTACCAAGGGTAACATTGAATCACTGTTAGTTTGACCTGGACATATGCCATACATCGTGACACAGTAGTTGCAACCAATACAAAGCCAGCACCTCTTTCTGGCAAATGGTTGAAACAATACAGCAACATAGCAGAGTTCAAATTACAGATTTAATTCACACCACTGAAACTGCCTAGAAGGGTATATTGGATTCTGAGCCAGGCTCAAAATTCAGTTGAAGTTACATACTATTGTAATACAAAGCCATTGATTAATACTTTTAATGAAGTTAGGCATGCAGCCCCATAGTGGTCCTACCTGTAAATGCTGAATTGTATTGAAATTTAGATGTGTTTTTAGGGATCTAGCTGGAGTAAATAGTGCATTATCCAATTTTGTCAAAAATCTATTATGCTCAATGTCAGCTATTCACAGAGACATGAAGCTGGAAAATTTATTCTTGTGATGGCAGCAATGAATGCATAAATTTGGTGCACTTAGATGCTTGAAGACATTGCTGAGGAATATCATGCATCAGACTCAGTTAAACTGGTGCATGATTTTACGCATACACATGAACACACTGGTAAGCTGGACCTTCCAGCAGTGGCAAACAAGTTCGCCATGTACGCTTCACACTGTACTAGAAAACATTTGTTTATTGTTTATTGCATACTGCATGCATTCATAAAATGAAGATTGAAGTACCCTCTTCCATAACACTCCCTTCCAAATTGTTGGTATTGAGTATGGCCATGGTGGCTACAACTGGGAATAATGAAAGTAATTCTATAGACCATGTTTAAGCATGTCAGGAAAACAATAATGCAGGCAATTGTGTCACCTAAGCACCAGAAACATGTACGTATAACTAACCAATTAATTTATAACTGCTATGCACGAGTATCTACAAGCCCCACATGACACACATATGCACACAAGAAATGGAATCTTTGCCGGACATATTACTGGTGTTAATGAACTCATTTTGGTTCCAACCTCAGTGTTGTAAGTAATAAAAATTATTTACAATTAAGTATGATTTTATATTATTATATTTACATTTCTGATGGCGTTGATGTCTCTGATACTGCTTGGAAGCAAGCTACCATGAGTTTGCGAAGAGGAGGATCGGGGCTTCGCTCACTAGTTGATCACTCTTCAGCAGCCTATATAGCATCCTTTAGCACATCTGGAAGTGTGCAAACTACACCACATTTGGATAAAGCCATCTCTCACTATAATAGTTGTGTTGCAGATTGTGACACCTTATCAATCACCTCACTGAAGGATGTCCAAACCAAAAGAAACTATCAGATTCTATTGAAGCATTACAATTCAACTCACTCCTTAGCACAAGTTCCACAGCAGACAGGGCACAGTTATTATCCATCTCCTCCCCTCATGCTTCAGCATGCATGGATCTCTGTAGTTCCATCAATCAGCCTCGGTCTGCACTTGCATGGAACCACAAGAGTTTAATACGGCAATAAAATGGTGGTTTGGGATTAATGGGTTTAGATGGTGATATAATGGCTTGCCCTCTTTGTCCAGGTAATTCATTGACCCTTTGAGGTATCATTGTGTAACCTGCAAGAGAGGCGGCGATGTCACTTTAAGGCATAATGCGTTACGTAATGTGCTTTTCAATACCTTCCGTATGTCATCACATCTTGAAGTTGGTAGTGGCTGGGGTCATGAGAGTGCAAGGACCCGTCCAGCAGACATTTTAGTCACCAATTGGGACAACGACATCTCAGCAGCCTTCAATGTCACTGTTGCATCTCCGCTCAATTCTAGTACCATTACGGAAGCGGGCATGTACTCAGGTGCTGCGGCAAGAGCAGCTGAGCTCAGGAAGCACATGCACTAAAAATGACCCTAAATGTGCTGAACTAGGTTGGAAATGTATTCCGCTGGCGGTAGAGTGTTATGGTGCATGGGGTCCAGAGGCTTTAAAGGCCTTCTCACAAGTAGCCACTCGTTTAGCCATTCGTGGGAATACCTCAAAATCTATGGCATTCACTGACCTCTTTGGTCGCCTCAGCCACTCACTAATTAGAGCTAATGCTCGTGCCATTCTGAGCAGTTCTTACTCCCACCTTGTGCAGCAGGTGGATGAACTTTGTCTGTAATCGTTTGTTTGTGAATCATTTTATTTGTTGTTTGATTACTTGTTTCGTAGATCTATTTACATGTATCTATTACACTAGCCTAGCATGTACGTACACGATGCACTCAAATAAAAGCCGTCCCCCAAGATGTCCCAACAATGCACCCAGGTCTAGCCCCGTCCGACTTCAGTGGGTTTTTTTTTAAAGATACACTTGGTCTTCTTCAGAGGCAGCCTTGAGATCCTGATCCCCTTGCGCGGCCCTAGTCGGTAGAGTTTCCTCCCTTTTCGCGGCCACTCCCGGGGTCAAGCCTCCAGCTCTGTCACCCGAACGCATTGTCCAGCCATCAGGAAAGACGTCCTCCAATAGATTACTACATTAACCAAAAAATTATTATTATTATTATTATTATTATTATTATTATTATTATTCGTATTATATTATATATTAGGTAATATATTGATACATACATGTGTGTCTGTGTGGATATGTGGTGTGTGCTTGTGTGTATAATTATATGAATTACCAAAAGGATTACAAAACTAGTAGTTTGAATGTAACTATGTGAATAAAAGCCATGATAACATTAATTTTGAATTATTGGTAACAGCTTTCATTTGGATTCATTGTAGTCATATCAGTATGTGCCGTTTGGGAATTCAAAATCGGTGTCGGGAAGCAGAAAGGAGAATCCTGCATGTTGGACAAGCTAGCAAGTCACATGTACAATGTATATTTGTGCATGTGTTTTAGCATTATTGGGACCCATCATGATCACATGTACTTTGACAGAATCACGCATGCTGCACATCTACTGATGACATGGAGCTGTGTGTGTGCATGTGTGTGTGTGTGTGTGTGCATGTGTGTGTGTGTGCATGTGTGTGTGTGTGTGCATGTGTGTGTGTGTGCATGTGTGTGTGTGCATGTGTGTGTGTGCAGGTGTGTGTGTGTGCATGTGTGTGTGTGTGTGTGTGTGTGTGGATGTGTGTATATGTGATGTGATGATGCATTTACTGGGAGGATTGTAGAGACCATATTGGCAACAGAGCTTCTTAATTACCACAAATGAAGAGTACAAGACCACTGCATGATGCAAACCTCATAAAGGGTCATTTTCAAAGACAAAACACTAAATTAAAAGTCTGTGCATTCATATGTGAGCATCTCATTGTTAAGAAGTCAAAGGGACATCCAGCCTGCATGCAAATATATGTATTACACGGCAATGGAACAAGTTTAGAGGCAAAAAGTTTTACTAGTTATATACGCACTAAAACAGATGGCAGACTTGAAGGCAGCAGCTCAAAAGTACACACCTGTTTATATTGGCTGAATATAATAGAAACACTAACCACACCCCTGTGAAAAACTATCATTGTCAATCAACACAGGTCACAGGAACAGTTAGGCATTGCACTCTAAGGCCACTTAGATGATCACACAGTGAACTGAAAAAGCTTTCACGGCTGTTTTATAATTAGTGCCATCTAGCTGCAACAAATTAGTTGTTCGTCACACGAATGTAAATCCCGAACGAGTATGTTTTTATATAGTACAGAAACTAGCTGAGTGAGTATTTGATGGCTTCGTGCTATGTACTACATTGCCTGGTTGTGAATTTTCTGTAGTCGTCGTTAATGTTTAGTTATGTTGTAAATTATTATCTTTTAGTCACGTGCTAAATACCTCCAACTATGGCCGCTCTGTCTGATCGTATCGTTGAACCTATTGCCGAAACAACTGGATGGGTAATTTCATCACTGCAAAGAGTTGCTGGCATGATAGCGGGTCATGATGGAAGATGCCTTTCGTCAAATGAGTTGGACAGTTGCATCGTAACTCTGGAAAAGGTGTATCGTGAGTTACTCGTAAGAGAATGTACACAGGGCCTCACTAGCGATGGAGAAGCCGGATTAGAATACATCAGGATGGCATTGAATATCTTGGAAGAGTTGCGTGAAGTTAATGGATGCCATTTTGTCGCACAGCCGCAAACTGAAGTCACTGGGAGTGTCGGGAGGCCCAGATTTTTGGTTCATTTCGATCAACTAGAAAGCCTTGTTGAAAGCCACTTTACAGTACCTCAGATAGCAGCTATCATTGGTGTTTCACCATGAACGATACACAGACGAATGACTGAGTTTGGACTGTCAATATCTACCCAGTATGCTGAAATAACGGATGAGCATTTAGATGACATGGTTTGCAGAATACAGCATGACTTTCCTACCTGTGGTAATCGACAGATGCATGGTCACCTCTTAGCTTTAGGGTTGAGGGTTCAACAGTATCGAATTAGAGAGGCACAAAGAAGGACGGATCCAAATGGAAGCCTATTGCGTCAGCTATCAACTGTGAATAGGCGTAAATATCGTGTTGCTGGTCCCAGAGCATTGTATCACATTGATGGAAACCATAAATTAATAAGGTTAGTGTATAATTGTCCTGTGCTATAAATTCAGGCGTAGTCAATTGTTTGTGCAAGATGAACAGTTATTATTTATGGCAAAACATGGTTTTACTTATTATTTGTTGTTTCCCACGCATTCTGTTTGCAGATTGATGTTTGATCAAATGTAAGGCAGAGTGTAATGATGTATTTGTGACTAATCTAAAGTTCTATCACACTGACCAAAAAGTGCAATGCTTTTTTTTGACATTGAAATGCACACCATTACATGCAATATTTTTATAATCACATGCATTTGTGACTGCATCAAATAATGCAATGCCGTGTAGTGGAATGGCTCCACTAAATGAAATACATGAACACGAACTCACTGCCTGTGTTTAGTGGTTGTGTACATGTATGGCCTAGGTACCACTTGATGCCCTCTTCATTTGAACATATTTATAGGTGGCGTTTTGTAATACATGGTGCAGTCGATGGCTATAGCCGAAGAATTGTATATTTGCAGTGCTCAGATAACAATCGTGCAGAAACAGTTTTAAAGCTGTTTGTGGATTGTGTTATGGAACTTGGACTGCCCAGTAGGGTCCGCTCGGACAGAGGTGGAGAAAATCGGGAAGTAGCACGTCTTATGTTGGAACATCCACTGCGAGGACCAGGAAGGGGAAGTTTTATCACAGGTCGAAGCGTACACAATCAGCGTATTGAAAGATTGTGGCGTGATGTTTTTGCACGTTGTACTACTTTGTACTACAATATTTTCTATGCAATGGAAGATGAGGGACTACTTGACTGTGACAATGATATTCACCTTTTCTGCTTACACTACATATTTTTGAGTCGCATAAATAGAAGTTTGGAAGGATTTAAAGCAGCATGGAATCAACATCCATTAAGCTCTGAAGGAAACCTCTCACCATATCAGTTGTGGATCAGTGGAACCTTAACTGCATCTAGCATGGAAACCATGTCTGAGGTAACTGAGCTTATTATTATTTAAACGCTTTTGTAATTCTATTTTATCTTATCAGGAGGAATTGTACATGTATGGAGTTGATTGGGCAGGTCCTCTTCCGCTCTCAGATGAAGAATGTGTCACAGTACCTCCTGTTTCTTCTCCTTTGTCTGATCTTCAATACCAAGAACTACTGGATACTATTTATCCTCTTGATCGAAGCCCAAATCATGGCATTGATTTGTATATTTCCACTTTGCAATTTGTAATGGATAGAATATAGTTAGGATAGATGATGTTGCATTTTGGTGTACATTTTTGTACAGACCTAGCTTGTTTAACATTGAAGAAAGGTGCATAGAGTTAGATTTTAAGCTAGTGAGCGGGTGGGTGCTTAATTTGCAATTTGCACATGACAACTGACAAGAATGAATACATCTACGAGTTGGTCAATACATAATAAAACATGACCTGGATTTGCTCCACCTTTCCTTCTCCCTCCTAAGTTTATCACATCATGTGATAATATACATGTATAGGGCACTATCCTTCATGTTTCATGCTTCACACTTATTTGTTGAACTCACTCAGATATAATGCTTCATAAGTGGTGGTTGTGTTACAACTAGGATAGGTTGTACTGTATATATGTAAATGAATAATTCACTGAGTGTGCATTTTTTTGGAAGCCCTTGACCAATTCAGTGTATGTTCAAGTTGGTAGTGCAAGTATGAGAGTGAGGTTATTTCAAGTGATGTTAGCAAAATTTACTTCACCAGCGGCATGTATCTATGTTTTCTAACAGCACCCCTAGCTAGTAAGAGTTTGCCTTTCACCTCCATTGATTGAACCCTCAGCATGTACATTTGCTCTTGATAGTAGTGTGAACAAAGAATTAAACTAATCTGTCTAATGTTGCAGTGCATAAAACAGCCGTATACTGTACATGGTTCCTTAAAGGAGAGGTAATGTAATGAAATAGAGCAGCTTTGAGCAACATTTCAACTACATCATGATGTAGTGTGTGTACACAGTGAATTCTGGTATTAGGGTTTGTTTTGCTGTATTTGCACTTTACTTGATAGGACTGTGGTGTTGCAGGTAGAAATCATTTACAGCTCATTGCAAAATTCATCACTGACATTACATCTATCCATCAGATACAATACCTGTGTGAAACAGAACATAAAATTCAATAGAAATTATAGAAAGCTGGTTTAATACCTTTTCACTAAGTCTGAAATATGAACTAGATTAGGACTTGTATTTACATGTGTATGAGTGTGTGTGTGTGTGTGTGTGTGTGTGTGTGCGCATGTGCGTGTGTGTATGCGTAATGTCTGTATGTGTGACGACTGCACAATACTTGTGGGAGGGACTAACAAGCTTTTACTTTGTCAACTGTTCATCAGTATACATGTCAGGTGTTATGTGTGTCAGTGTGTGTGTGTGTGCTGGCACAATATTTGTGGGAGGGACCTAACATTAAAGAAATGCTGATGTTTTATTTTTAAAACTGACATCAGTATCAGTCCTCAGTGTACCTGTGCATGTGTGTGTGTCAGTGTGCATATTGATGTCAGTGTGTGTCAGTGTACAGTAGTCCTAGGAGAAGCTTGTAAGCATCTGATAAGGACTGTGTAAACGTACCAGGGCTCTGACCTAACTACAATCTGTACAATAAAATTCACAGCCACAACAACATTGTCATTGAAAAACTGCTCTACTGTACATCCATGCACCCTATTACACACATATGAGTGTGACATTGCACAACTATGTTCTGTACGCGTGCACCCTACTGAAACTGGTTTTTGTGTCATACATATGGTCTCTATGAGACTATATCACTAATGCTTGGGTAGTTTCGTACCCAGCCCCACTATTACGTAAGCTGTAAGTACGGTGGGCGTACTTTCCACGTGCTATACCTATCGATAGCTTAATTAATTTAAGTGAACCCACTGAGTTCCGGGAAAAGTTTTGATCTAAAATCCCAATCTACACGTGGCATTGATCAGATCGAATGGCGGGCATAGATGGCAGGGACGCATTGCAGGCCATCTTGTCTGAAGCACGCGACAGGATATTGCAGGAATTCGGCCAAGGCAAGCTTTCAGCCCGTGCATACTTATTTTAACATTGTTACTTCTATCACGTACACAGGCTTTATTTCACCTCAGCAGCCCGAGTCAGCTCAGATGCAGCAGCCTGCTGCTTGTCAGGTGACACCACCTCAAGTTAGTTGCATTGGTTGAATTTACAGATATACAGTATGCATGGGCATATACACGTAGGCGTTTAGATGTTCATTTTACCCTGCGTTTTATGGAAACAATTTAGATCATTTGAATTCACATGGTAGAGTTGTAGCTTGTAAAGGAAAGTAACGATTATGCGAGAGGTGGGAATTGTCGCTTTCGCAGCGATATTGGACGTCTAAAACTTGGTTCACAATTTGACAACATGTAAGCGCCAGTGACGTATTTCACGTTGCAGCTATTTGACATATGATCGAGTCGCGTGCCCCTACACTGCAGTGTGCGTGTTCCTACACTGCAGTGTGCGTGTTCCTGGAGCACTTGTTGTGCGTAGCGGACTCAGTCGGACCAGTGCATGCGAGCAGAGATAATATATAGAGGGATTGGAAACGCAGTCAATCAACACTAATTAACACGCGCACACCTGGAAAGAATCCATACAAGAGCTTGCTATGGATCAGAGCTACCACTATGACATATATGTACATACGTTTACGCAATTCATAATACAAGACAGTTGACAAAGAAGCAGGCTACTTTGCTAAGGCCAAAGGAGCAAGCTACTTTGCTGAGGCCAAGGGAGTAGGCTACTTTGCTAAGGCCAAGGGAGCAGGCTACTTAGCTAAGGTCAAGGGAGCAGGCTACTTTGCTAAGGCCAAGGGAGCAGGCTACTTTGCTAAGGTCAAGGGAGCAGTCTACTTTGCCAAGGCCAAGGGAGCAGGCTACGTTGCTAAGGACAGAGATAAGATATAGCCACAACCAGTTTCATAGAGTCCCTCTTCTTTCTTTCAGCGTTCTTAACGTCCGGACGTTTAAATTTTCTTCCACCCATCACCTTTGCAGAAATTCACTAAAGAAATGGGATACATTGGTCCTTTAAAAACTTGCAATGGGCACACAACCAACACTGCACTGTAAAAATATAATACCAAAACCAGTCAGTTCCGTAACACAGCGGCGTGGCTACCCCCAAAAGTACGGGTATAGGAAATGCGAGTGTGAGAGTTTACAAAGATCCTACGCGCCAAAACTAAAGCGGTGGCACACAATAGGCTATATACTAAAAAAGAAGATAACAGCTCTTCTAGATAGGCAGATTCTCCCCCCAAGGCTATAAAAGCAAGGCTATAAGGAGATTTTTGTTCGTCGTCAATTACAAAAAAAAGCTAAACCAAATAAGGCTGTGCCTAATGAATGTATTCAGGATTATCAATAAGCTGTTGGTTTTAAAAGTGAAAAAATACCTTGCAAAATCACAGAACTTTATTCAAAGCACAAAATCCGCCCCTTTCTTTGGTCTACTTAGGTGTGATTCACGCATGCGAGCATCGCACGTGTTAAAAATGCCTCAGAGTATGGCGCATGTGATTCGTTTCCAATCCCTCTATATATTATCTCTGATGCGAGTTAAAATTTCAACATTTTTCCCCCCGCTCGCATATAGTTAATAAGTGTGTGTGTGTGTGTGTGTGGTGTTGTGTGTGTGTGTGTGTTGTAGCAACGGATTTTTAACGACCCGCATGCCACTAACATAGTGGAAACCATCACACTTGAGCATATAATTTTTTGGTGATGTAATTTTCTTTACTTCAATTTATTTCAATAACAGAAAGCTATATGCTAATCTGAAATGACACAATTAGTGCACAACTATCTAGTAATGTATATGGAAAGTAAAAAAGCATCACGTGATTATTTAATTTTGTTATTAAATCTTGTATTGACCCCAGTGCTAAAACACTTGTTAGCTAAATTTCTCCCCTTGTTTGTAATTAATCGTAACCAAATCTGCAGTGTATCTATGTACCATGTCGTTACATCGTTTGGCCGCGTCGATTTTCAAGTCCAATAAATAGCCATGGTTTTATCCACATAGAAGTGCGTTTTTAGTTGCTAAAACGTTAGCGATGCCGTTTTGTGTGGCACTCTTACTAGGCTGGAAGAATTGGTTTGCGGGTCGATACATGTTTGGTCTATTGAAAAACAGCTCTGTCGAGGCAATAGCCCCTACTTTGCCGCTGAAAACGTGTTGTGAAACACGAATGGCTAAAAACAGCCGCCATGTCTGCTTTTTTTTTCAATGAATTTCATAGGAAACGTGACATTTTCCCTAGTTATTATTAAAATTAACGCTGTTGATCGATCGAAGTTGTCATTGGAGAGTGCGAAAACGGTTCTTTTCAGAACCAACCTGCCTCAACGTGGAAAGATCTCACAACATGTCGTAAACCGAGAGGGAACCCTGCAGAACAATTTATTTGCGCGTGGCTGGAAGAGGCAGCATCGCTAGGTTGGTTCTGAAAAGAACCATTTTCGCACTTTCTAATGACAACTTCGATCGATCAACAGCGTTAATTTTAATAATTACTAGGGAAAATGTCACGTTTTCTATGAAATTCATTGAAAAAAGCAGACATGGCAGCTGTTTTTAGCCATTCGTGTTTCACAACACGTTTTCAGCGGCAAAGTAGGGGCTATTGCCTCGACAGAGCTGTTTTTCAATAGACCAAACATGTATCAACCCGCAAACCAATTCTTTCAGCCTAGTAAGAGTGCCACACAAAACGGCATCGCTAACGTTTTAGCAACTAAAAACGCACTTCTATGTGGATAGAACCATGGCTATTTACCGGACTTGAAAATCGACGTGGCCAAACGATGTAACGACATGGTACATAGATACACTGCAGATTTGGTTACGATTCATTACCAACAAGGGGAGAAATTCAGCTAACAAGTGTTTTAGCACTGGGGTCAATACAAGAATTAATAACAAAATTAAATAATCACGTGATGCTTTTTTACTTTCAACATACATTACTAGATAGTTGTGCACTAATTGTGTCATTTCAGATTAGCATTTTAGCTTTCTGTTATTGAAATAAATTCAAGTAAAGAAAATTACATCACCAAAAAATTATATGCTCAAGTGTGATGGTTTCCACTTTACTGCATGCAAGCCGCAGGGGGTGTTTTGGGGGGGGGGGAGGCTGACAACTACCAAGTATGGTAATGATCATCATGAAGTACACATAGTTGTACCCAAACACCCCTGCCTACAGCCCTGTCAGCCTCACCCAAAAAAAAGGCTAGTGTTGTATTGTCAAGTTGGGCGTGGCCCGCCCAGGTGAAGGTCGGGTTGCAAGCCTACATGTGTACCAAGAGCTGCACCTGGGATTGCGTCATTATAACCCTTTGTAGCGGCTGATGAGATATAATGATAAGTAGCTGTTCTTCCTTTTTTATTTATTTCATGGTGTGTTATCACATCATCAGCCTGAAAAGCATTGACAATATTACATAACACAAAGGGCTGGCAACGCCCAACTACGTATTGTCATACTCAAGCGCTGCTGCCCCCCTTTTATCAAAATCTTGTTTGCATGAGCACCATTTTATTTCTAGAAATGTTGAAAAAGGTAGGGTGTGGGGTAAATGTGGAAAGAGGATTTTCAACGATGAATAGGAATAAGACAGATCCCAGGAACAGATTAAAAACATTTATATGTTTTTTCATCTGAGATTTTCATATGAGGATCCATGCATTGATATACTTCTGCAGCTAATTTTTGGTCATCAAAATCAAATCAAATTAGGACATGCAGTGTTACTCCTTTTTTGTTAGTGACCTGATAAGCTACTTTAGGTCCATTGGCTGGTCTGGTCACATTTATTGTTGATAAAGCAGCCCACAACATTCTACCAATAAATATTATCATGAATTAGTAAGTGATTTAATGACAAAAAATCGAATACAATTTCAAATCACCACAAAAATAGTCTAGATATAAAGGGAAAAAATTTCAACAGGTGTCCTTGTACATAATTTTAAAAAGACAGTCCAAAAGAACAGAAGCACAAGGTTGAAATTAGCTTGATGTTAAATATGCTCTCAAAATACTTGAACAGCTACAATGGTGATGGCGGATACTAGATTTAGTACTTCAACACATATAGTTTTCTCCACCACAACCATGGGATCTGTCATGTTTGCTAGTGTTTGCTGAAAGCAGCAACATAGTGGGAGTGTTGCAATTGGTACCAATAATATTAGCAGAATCCAAACTTGAGTATTTTACCCAGCACATTACAAGTAAACCTCTAAATGTGTATTCTCATAATATTCAGTAGTTTGGTAAAAAAATAAAATAAACTCCTTATGAATCAATTTAATGTACGAATGCGCAAGAATTTGTTTCTGCACGATCTCGCCCATTTTATCTCTTGCACAAATGCACTATTTCTGCTGATTTGTGTGCCAATACACGCTTGTACCATTACTAATCTATGGGCTATATACATACAAAGGTCTAGGACGAGGAAACGCCAGTGCTGGGAATGAGTTAGTATGCGGAATTGTTTCCATAATAAGTATATGATTACAAAATTTCTTGGTAATGGCTAGCGCATGCGTGCTAGGACCCTGGCAGTGTCTTCCAGGCCCTAGTTTTTTGCTCCCATAACATAGGGCCTGGAGACTAGGCTAGGTTTAGGGGCTTGTTTTCTAATGCTACACATCTTATGATGCCTGACTTACCAATGTGGGTAAGAAAGTTTAAGTTTTGCATTGATAGGCATCTATCTGTGCCATTGCTGCTCAATGAGTGAGCATTTTTGAGAGTCCTTCCAGCATGGTGAACTCATGTTGTATGATTCAGTACAAAGTACTTTATATACTTCATTCATTGATTGACGCATTCAGCGTACCATCATTTGTCTCTAAAGTCAGCATCACTGTAGAGGACTTGCAGTGACGTCACGTGCCTTACATCACTTATAAACGTTTGCTGTATGTGTGCAAGATAAACAATAATTGGACAGAAATGAAAAGAAGGCGTCATTTGGTGCATATATATTAATCATGTATAGCAATATAAATATGATGTAAGATACGTAGGTTAACATTACAAGATGCACGTGACGTCAATGCAAGTCCTCTATTGTGCACTTTATGTAAAGCAGGCTTTCTGTAGGGCTGTTTGTTTCAAAGATAAGCAAAGTTGATTAGTGTGTATCTATTGTGACAGCTAGTAGAATGTGTGTACACATGCCTTGATTTTAAAATTACATATATCATAATGCTTATAGTTGATTGTGGTGGTTAAAAATTATTCTTGATAAGAAAAGGCTAGTTATCCTTGCAATTAAATAATAAACAAACAAATAAAAGATAACAGTATGTAGATAAAGAAACAGATTACAAAACTTTCTGCTCAGACTTTGGTGGCTGCTTTTTCACAGACTGCACAATCCCACCCTGGTCGCTCCACTTTATCTGGTGTCAACCGTCCTTACAATCAGTCCATTCCATATTCAAATCAACCAACTCCGCAGTCCACTTCTTCAAACCAGTTAATACAACCACAGTCACAGTCATCATATTCTAATCAGCAATCCACTTCAGCAAACCAGTTAATACAATCCACCACAGTCATCATATTCTAATCGGCAATCCACTTCAGCAAACCAGTTAATACAACCACAGACACAGTCATCATATTCTAATCGGCAATCCACTTCAGCAAACCAGTTAATACAACTACCACAGTCATCATATATTAAAATCGGCAATCCACTTCAGCAAACCAGTTAATACAACCACAGACACAGTCATCATATTCTAATCGGCAATCCACTTCAGCAAACCAGTTAATACAACCACAGACACAGTCATCATATTCTAATCGGCAATCCACTTCAGCAATTCAATCTATCCAAAGTACACAACAGCAACCTTCTAGGTCACTTCATCCGCCTGCACTCCCACCGTACTTGGATCAGTCTGCACATCAATCTAGTAGTCAGGGACTTACCCCATTAATGTCACAAGGATATAGTAATGAGTTGTTAAACTCTATGTTCACTCGAAAACGCAGCCGACATTCCTCTCATCGAGATAAGAAACGAGATAAAGCATGGACACATACATTTGTCTGTCTGCATGACGTCAAATGCAATGAAGTTCCATCTGTTGTCGATAACACAAACCTTTCAATTTCTGGCCTTGGAGAAAAGCGATTCCCATTACTTGTTACTAATGATCCAGCTGACTTAGATGATACTCTGTTCAGTGAGTACCCCAGTCTTGAGAACGCAGGTGGATATGACTTATTAGTGAAGGCAAAAGGATCTAATGAGCTTATACTAATTGAGTGCCCTCCTGGAGGATACACCACACAGTATATTAGGAATGTTGTAGGAGGAGCAAAAGTTTATGTACGACCACTTCAAAGAAGCATCCCTTTTAATCGCCAAAATGCAAAGGTATACACTTCATGCATTGTTTTATTCTACATGTAATGTCCCATTTTTTAGCCTCTTCATCTGCAGCAATGTTTGACCTGCAATGAGTTAGTAGCCAGACATGAATTTGCAAGTCATGTAGTAGTGTGTTCTGTAAAGTAAGTTATGCATTTAAATAA
Source organism: Ephydatia muelleri (assembly GCA_013339895.1). Lineage (NCBI taxonomy): Eukaryota > Metazoa > Porifera > Demospongiae > Spongillida > Spongillidae > Ephydatia > Ephydatia muelleri. Next base: position 99,256 of record JABACO010000008.1, on the reverse strand, counting down.
AACTGGTTTATTGCTTATTTTTGTTCTTAAGGTTAACCTCTGAAGCTAAATCTGAAGCTGTTGAGGTAGATGAACAATACGAGGTGGGTGTGGTTGTATCAGCATTCATATACATAATTCACTTTAAGTTTAAAACCAACAACGCAATTAGGACAGGCCATATTGATACAATTAAATTTTTCTTACAATTAATAAGCACTAAAGTAACCATGCACTCTACACTAACCATACCATATATGTGCATGTATATTTGGATCACAGTCCAGTTTAATAGCTTTTTGTGATTCAAGTAGACATAGCTGCAGATGATAAAAATGTGTCCAGTGTCCATAACTGGATGTGCAATGAAATTGTGTCTACTTTGAAAAGTTTACATATGCTGTAATACATTTGTTTAGCTAAATGCAGTCATGAGATCAGTAAGTTTTCTTTTGCAATATACTGTATGTTGAACAATCTTTTCATTTTCATTCATCAAAAGGAGAAGTGATGCAAGGCAGTCAGCACTAGTGCCTAGAACTGCACCTGAGTCTTATGTAAGCAGTAATTGTACTCGAATCAGAGAGACATAGATGTTTACATTGACCATGTGCAACAGTTATGGGATGATTCATTTCACAATTTATTTATTTGGGGGGGGGGGGGGGGGGGGGGGGGCAAATGCAAATTTTGCATCCTGACACTGTTCACTGATAGCCAATTGAAGAGCTAGTACTGTGAACTATGCAATATATTAATTTGCAGGAGGATGTTGAGGATGTTGATGAACACTGTGCTGAAAGGAACAGTGAAAATATCAAGTAAGAATACATTTTTGCGAAACCAAGAATCAATTGTACTTTCTTTTAATAGCCTTGCAGACATAATTCACAACCTATCAAGCATGATTGACCACAATGATGAATATTGTTACACAGTTAGAAGACACTGTTATTCTCGAAGATGCTTTTAAGTTATTGGCAATACCTTCATTTTCACCCCAAAAGAAGCTAGTGGTATGAATTGTGTTATTGCATGCAAATGTATGCGTCGTGCGTGAGAGAACTGTTCAATAATGTGTCATTCAAATTTTCATTTTAAGAACTGTTAAAATTCTGTTCTGCTGGAGTAGTTTTCATTATGTTTTGACATTTCATTTTACTCTACAGTGTTTTTTTAATTTAAATCTTTGTGTGATTGACATTTTATAGATTGAATTTGCTGAGGAACAAGGGGTGGATGCAGGAGGGTTGTTTAGAGAGTTTTTCACACTTGTGTTTAAAGAAGTGAGATATTCTTATTTTGAATCCACCGGCACAGTCAAACACAATTGGTTTGCTCTAAAGGTAATTGTTTTGTTGCATTATACCCATACTGTCATAACTTGTCTTCTTATGATAGGACAATACTTATCACAAAATCGGTCAACTAATGGCTATTTCCTTAATTTATGGTGTTAGTGCATGTAGGTTCATCGCCCATCCAGTGTACATGTATATGTGTGGAACAGAGATATCGGAAATCAAGTGTAGTGTACAGTTTGTTTCAGATGCATCAGTGAAAGATTTGTGTGAAAAGGCAAGATGATACATTGCGTTTCTCAAATGTAATTCATAATGAGAATTTTTTTTATCAGTTGCACAGTATTTCAGATGAAGAGGGTTTAGCCAAGTTCATTGACATGCACAGTGATGCATTATCAGAATGTGGGGTTTACGTAAGGCTAACAATGGCTAACAGAGATGAAGTGCTCAACATGATGTGCTTGCATCATTGTGTATTGAAAAGTATTGCGGAAATAGAGCAGATAATGAGTGGATTGAGCACATTAGGAGTCATGGAAGCGATGAAGTCATGTTCAGGAATTTTGAAGAAGTTTTTTGTTCCAAATGAATTAAACCTTACAGCTGGTAATTACTATTTAAGTACCATGATGTTACAAATATGTAATAATGTTTTTGTATTCCCCCTTACAGATACTATGATGAAGCTATTTCTAATTAATTATAGTGTGAATGACCGACAGAAGGAAGAAGAAGCGGTGGAGGTGTTCAAACAATACTTGAAGTTATGTGAAGGTAACTTGAACTGTAATAATTCAGGCATCATTAAAAAGTAATCACTTCACAGGTGATAATGTTCAAAGTAAGGTGATTAAATTTTGAATTTGTATTTGATCTAATGTTTATGTACTGCAACAGAGTTAGAAGATGTCCTGCAGTTTTTTTCTGGTTGCAGCCAAGTTCCTGTTACAGGGTTCCCTACTCAAGCAGTTTTGTCATTTGACAAAAACAGTTCACTACCCTCAGCTTCTACCTGTTCAATAGAACTATTCATTCCATTGAAATTTTCGTCACTTGATGATTTTAAAACGCACATGAATGAAGCACTACAGCATCAGGTGCAGTGTCTTATTTTAATGCCATTTGTACTTGTACCTATTGTGTGGGTGCAGGCCTGTTTGTCATTACACGTAGTTTCGTACATTGGTGACACCATTGCCTGTTCCTGACAGGGTTTCAACAAGGTCTGAATTTCCAGTTGCACCCTACCAGACTGTCGTGGACTTGAACAGATTTTTTTTGCTCATTGTTACACTGTTTAGCAGTATCAACTTTCATTTGTATACAAGCTGCGCATACATGTAATCCTTCCACATCAAATCACTATCTGATACGAATAAGACTTAATGGCATGGTATGGTATCATATTTGGTACTTATCAGAAGATGTAAAATTGCTTCCACCCTAAACAATCCACTCAAATATCTTGTTTCGTTTTGATTTTTGAAATTAAAGTCTAGAACTTATCAACAACCAGTTTCGTGTGCGTGTGTGTAATACATGCATCTGGTACAATACCTGCATGCATTCAATGCTCCTGACGGGACTTCAACATGGTCAAGAACGACTACTAACAGATGCAGCCAGTCCAGACCAGTCTACCTACAGTCATTTAATTGCACAACGGTACGGTGACGTGTATATCCTATATCAGCATCAGTAGGGCTCAAGGCCGTCTATAGGGCTTAGGGTTTTAGGATGCACCGAAGGTGCCTAGCCTACGCAGGGCTAGCGATAGAGGAGGTAAGCCGGGTTACCTGTATTGTGGCGTGTTTTGGGGCTTTTGTCACCCCGGACATCACTACGGCTTTCACCGGTCCAGCGCCTAGGACCTCAAATCTCATCCGTCTCGAAGAAAAAGGATTTAGCAGTCTTTGTGTTGTCAACGTTTGGCACCGTATCAATACTCCTGGAATGCGGGCGTAGAGGTTCGAAAGGCAGTCGTGCCAGTAAAAGTTAGCGCTGACATGCAAAGCGGCTAGCTCTATAGATTGGAATGGGTAATATTAGCTGATGATCGGAACGGGGACTATCATTCCCCCAACCCCCCCCCCCCCCCCACCCCCCCTCCAAAAAAAAAAATTTGGCACGAAATTCACGTGAGCCAGAGTAGCGAGAAAAAAAAAACCCGCCTAAAACCGAAGTGATACGGCAAATAATTTTGGCAGTGATCACCCGCCATATTTCTCCGTTGTCCCTCCAGACGCGAGTGAAGTTTTTTTTAATGATTTCTGATGAGATGGTAAGCTAGCCGAACCATTGCTGAACTTTAGCTGGATGGCGTAGTGTCAGGTTTGTATTGTTTCTTTGGCAGGCGAATCTTCTCTTGAACACCTCAGCCAAAATTCCCGCATTCGGTTTGGGGTATGTGAATTTGTTTTTCTCATTTCCTTTCTCTTAATGGCGCGTACTCACTGCAACCTCTCGCCTCCGATCCTTCACACCAAATCTACTCTTTTCCTGTGCTGTGTGGCCAACAGAACCTGGCAGTCCAAGCCAGGGGAAGTAGGTGCAGCAGTGGAGGTAGCCCTCAAGGCTGGCTACAGGCACATTGACTGTGCCCACATCTATGGCAACGAGGCAGAAATAGGAGAGACCCTACAGAAGTGCTTCAGGGAGGGCGTGGTGAAGAGAGAGGAAGTGTTTGTTACCTCCAAGCTGTGGTATGTTTGTATAATGGGAGTGGAATATATGTAAGTATGGTACTACCTCATGCATGATGTGTGGACAGGAATGCAGACCATGCTTCAGAGGATGTAGAACCAGCCTGTAAGCTTACCCTCAAGAACCTTCAGCTGGAATATTTGGACCTCTATTTGGTCCACTCACCTTCTTCACTTGCAAAGAGTACAGTCCAGCTCACTGAAGATTGCATGCTTGGATATGACCCAGCACGTATGGCTAAGACATGGAAGGTGGATTATCTGTGTTTCAGTCTGATTGTTGTAACCCACCCGATCCTTACTTCTTCCAATCAGTTCATTTTCATCCTCAATCACTTCCTATAAGTTTGCAGTTAATAACTCCCCGTACTGCTTAACTTGGGCTTTAATAACCATATGCAACCTTGTGCAATATGAAGTAATTTGATGATCATTTAATTTCTTGAAGTGGTGTTAAACTATGTGTCTAAGAGCACATCTGTTCATAGCTAGTGTGGCATTTAGCTTCACAAAAGTGAACAGTTGTCATGTCCAAGTGATCTCAAGTGCAGACAAGCAAACTTACAATCCATCCCACATTATGTGTTATGATTGAAGTTTGTACAACGGCTTCACACCTCTCCCTCCCATTCCTTACATCCCATCGGTCTTCCTCTGTGCCCACAGGCCATGGAGGGTTTAGTGGAGAAGGGTCTTGTCAAAGCCATTGGTATCTCCAACTTCACCATCACCAAGACAGAGAACCTATTGAAGACAGCCAAGATTGTCCCGGCTGTGAACCAGGTGGAGTGTCATCCATATTTCCAGCAACCCAAGCTGAAGGCATATTGTGATAGCAAAGGTGGGTGTTAGTGTGGGTGTGGGTGTGTGAGGGTGCATACATCAGAAAACAGCATGCACAATGATGATGTATCATACTCAACTAGTAACAGCTGTTCAATGACTCTGGATCCTAAATCTATTCACAAATAATTACACTGTGGCATATTTTGGATGTCATGGACCATCACAATGGCTACTATGACTTATATTACAGTGTAATGCAGCACTCGTTATCATTTCAGATAATTAGACATAGCGATCACTTTCCTTCCATTTCCTCCAATATAGGTATAATTTTTGAGGTCTACGCTCCTCTTGGCAGCCCTTCTCGTGTCAGGAAACAGGACAGTGACCCTGATCCCTTGGATGATCCAGTTATTAAGGAGATTTCTAATAAACACAGCGCAACAGTGGGACAGGTATGGGCACCTCTGATAGTATTGGGGTGTGTGTGAATATTGGATATGTGCCCAAGATCTGCATAGCATTCCAGCTTCACCGAGGTCTGGTGGTGATACCCAAGTCTGTGAACCCTGACAGGATTAGGGAGAACCTCAAGGCCACAGAGGTCAAGCTTGATACAGAGGACCTTCAGAGGCTGAAGGCACTGGACAAAAACCTGAGGTTCTTCGTTGGTACCTTCTTTGTCAAGAAATCTGTTACAATTGAGGAGATATGGGATGTAGCAGCTGATGCCAACTTTGTGCTACCCTCTCAGAAGGCTGCTGTAAGAGCGCAAAACTATATGTGTTAAAAGAGATGGCATTATTGATCCATCTGTCCAGGCATGGAGTGTAAAGATGAACACCGGAGTCACGATTCCTGCCTTTGGACTGGGGTAATGTCCAGTGTACAGGAGTACTATGTATGTATGTATGCGTACATATGTACGTGTATACATGTGTATACATATATACGTACGTGAGGTAAATCAATCTGTTTCTTAACTGGGATAGGCATATAATAGCTATAAATTGGTGTGATAATTTCTGTTGATCTGCACATTAAATTAAATTAATCAATCAATCAATCAATGAATATTTGTAACCAGACTAATTTAGGGAATTGATTTTACTCACAGGTTTTAAACATGAAACAAGCATGCAATATCCAGGCATCATAAAGGATCAGGTGGCCAGAGTATGAAGACAATAGACATCTCATGGTTTGTTGTGCCACAAGAAACCATGAAATGTCTATACAGGTTTGTTGTGCCACAATGTGTATACAAAATGAAATGAGAAATACAATTTTTTCACAATTCTCTGTGTTTTGGGGATGGTTGGTACATATGAAATGCAAAACTCAAGGGGGGGGGGGGGGGGGGGTGGGGGGTGGGGGGGCGGGGGGGGGGGGGGGGGGGGGGGGGGGGGGGGGGGAGGGGGGGGGGGGAAAGTGGCTAGCAGTCTGGCTGCAACTGGCTGGAATGGCCGTCTGCTGCAGATGGATGGCTGTCTGTGGATGGGTGGCCATCTGCGGATGGCTGTTTGGGGATGGATGGGTGGCCGTCTGGCTGCAGATGGGTGGTCATCTGGCTAGGTGGATCTGTCTGTGGCTTGAACGGCTGTCTGCAGCTGGATGGCTTACAACCCTAAATAAATTTGTGAGGGTTAGTTGACAAAGGAATTGGTATGTATTGCGTGATTCACCTGAGGTGGTGCCCCTAGTTCTTCTTTGTCTTTGCTCAGTTGGGAACGGGCAGTGGCAGTTAACGTACTCATTTTGTATCCTATCAGGAATGGGGGTTTCAGATGGGAAGTACTTGGCTCGTTCCGTAGTTGGCATACTGGAAAATGTGGAAAACAGTAGCCAGAAAACACCCTTAACCAATACACTATCGTGTCCCAGGCTGAGATGATTGCGCACTGCAAACGCAAACCAGTACGGCAGGCCATAGTTTGCCAGCAGCTCAATGGCTTGGTCCGAACTGGTGCGGATGTCCTGTTTTGCAGTGACAACCATCTCCTGTCCACCACGTTGAGTGGTGTAGACCACGTTAGCGTGTTGGTTAAAGATATTTTCGGCTACTTTTGGTTGGTATACATCGCCACCTTGATCCCTGTCGCAAGAAGCCACCAGGGCCTTGATCCCTTCTAGGAGTCCACCCTGATTAATGAAGCGGCCGATGTTTTTGCCGTCGTACACCTGGGGATCGTACACGACATCCACCCTAGCACCACCACGTCGTGTCGATCCCAGCTCATAATCTGATGGGTGACCCTCGGGGGCAGGTGTGTGGTTGGCAAAAAAGCACAGATATGCCCCCTTAGGGATGGTGACTTCCTGTCGGCCTGGAGGTGTGGGCCGGACCATAAGGCCTGACCCTGCCCCTTTTATCAGGCTGGGACTTACGCTCATGTGTGTCTCATTGAGGAACTGCATGCTGTTTGCAACGGTGCATACCACGGCACCACAACGGACAGAATGTGACGACCCCCTATCAGCCAATCTGTCCTTCAGTACCCATGGCTGAGCTCCTCTGCCCCCATCTCAAGCCCATATTGGAAAACTCCACGGCGCTCGGCACGGGCAGTTTCCAGAGCGAGAGTGTATCGTCTGGGGGCACCCCGAGTGGGGAATGAAAGTCCAGACTCCACACGCCTTACGCCACTTGACACAAAGTGACCAGACGCCTCGCTGCAAGTGTACAACTCAGCAAGCAAACGATCGCCGCTACGACCGTGGTGTACCCCGCAGGGGACCAGCAACACTCTTCCACATGTCGGCCTGCCTATCTCACACCTGGCGTGAACAAGGGCGAGATAACCGAAAGGCTGGACCACGGTCTGGGGAAGTGCATTGCTCGGCCCCGGGAGGGTGCCGTCTTCCACGACAGACACTGAGTATTGGTGACCCAGCTCAATGGCGTCGTGGAAGGCCTCCCTGAAGTACACCAGATCACACCTGGGATTGCACACGGAGTGAGTGGGAATACCACTCACTTGGAGGTAACGGCGGAGGCCCAGGAATCGGTCCACATGTATGGAACCCCCATCACCATCAAAATAATTAACTGCCTCGGCTGCCACGTTTCCAACCTGGGCAAAGACTGCTCTATCTCCCGGCTGGACTGGTCCACACACTCCTGGACACTGACCAGGCTGTACGCTACCCTCTTGAGGGTGTTGGGGTATGGTCCAGCCAGCATGACACAGTCGGCCAATGTCCTTGAGGCAATGAGTCTGCATGAGAGAGACAGAGAGAGAGACAGGAGAGAGAGAGAGGGGGGGGGGGGGGGGGAAGATTAGATTGCAGATCTAGTAAGGTGTATAAGAAAATACCTGCAATCCTTGAGTCTAGTTTGTGTGACCTCAAACTCATGCTGTAGAAGGCGATAGAGATATTGCACGCCCCTGCATGGGTTGGGGTAGCTGGTGCTGTCATGCACATGGTCGCTGCAATGCTGGCACATGTACTGGTCAGCGCACTGCTGGACCAGGTGTTGAAATAGCCTGGTTTTACTTTCCTCGCAGAGGTTAACGAGGTCCGCATCATTGGTCCCACTGGTGTGTAGGAGGCAGCCTACACGGTGATTGACCATGTTCTCCACGACGTATGTCAGCTGGAACAGTGCATGCACCTGCGTGTAGTGTATTAAAAAAAAAAGAAGCTGTAAAGTAATTGAGTGTAATAAAATGAACGTTAATATTGGTATTCTTTTCTCAATATAGAGCAGGCAGTAAATGGATTCTAACTTGCCTGTTGAAAAAGGCTGTTTCCGTCGTGTAGTGTGGACCCCAGCAGTGCGTTGATCTTTTCTGATGCCAGCGGAGAGATGGTGTCCTGCTCGACCAAGTGCGCGACGTACCTAGCTAGCACCTCAGTCCCGCATTGGTGTACAGTAGCGTCGCACGTCAGAGCTGCTACCTGGGCCTCTACCGGAAGGTGGTGCTCGCTAGTGACGCTCAGCTGCCAATGTGTGTCCCGACGTCTGTGCAGCTGAACGACGGTATCGCACCTCCGTCTCTTACCGCCTGTGAACAACACGTTGTGATAGTTGGTTATGCAGCACAGAGGGCTGACCTCTCTGAGAAGGACGATCTATCAACTCGGGTGTTCCTTCCAATTCCCCATGCGTATCGGAGGACATTGTGAGCGCAAAGGGAGAGTCCTCGTGTACAGAACGTGGTGTTGACCCAAAAGAGTTGCTTGCTGCGATCAATATGGTTATGAGAAATAGTAAGGTTTTGTGCACATACAAAACATCATCCAAACCTGTAGGAGAGTCGACCCTAATGGCTGAAATGCTGGCTGCGGAATAGTAATTATATCCATAATACATACATACATACAATACATACAATACATACAAACAAACATACATACATACATACATACATACATACATGCATACATACATACATACAAACATACAATACATACAAACATACATACATACATACATGCATGCATGCATGCATGCATGCAAACATACATGCATACATGCATACATGCATACATGCATACATGCATACATGCATACATGCATACATGCATACATGCATACATACATACATACATACATACATACATACATACATACATACATACATACATACATACAACCTTTCGACCAATGATGGAACCAGGTTCGGCGTCTGCGGCGTATTACTTCAGAGGACCGTGCGTCGCCAAAGTTAACGACCCTGTATGTCTCGGTATGGCAGTTTCTATGGGAGGCGTAAGGGTCGCTCCGCCTACTGTTGTTTGAAAGACCTGTAGGCGGAGCGAAACCTACGCCTCCCATAGAGAGGCCCGTACGGATTCATCTTGGGTCGTGAACTTTGGCGAGGCACGGTCCTCTGAAATAGTACGCTACAGACTACAACATACACATCCACGGTAGGCAAATGGTTACACGTGAAGAAACCTCATTTTCCTACTAGTTAGGGAGGTCGGATCTATCCCGTATTACAAACATACATACATACATACATACATACATACATACATACATACATGCATACATACATACATACATACATACATACATACATACATACATACATACATACATAATAATATTCCATCGCAACTGTACGCATACATGTCATACACGCATACAATACAGTCACGTTTGGGAAGAAGAAACAGTGGGGGACACAGAAATAGTTGTAACGTCCACGCAAGACACCAACACAACACCATACACTACGCCGTTCGAAACTTGGGCTTTATTTGCTCAGTGGAGCCACGTGAGCGCGTCCGTTCATATTTTCAAACCAACAATCGTTCAATCTTCTATTTCAACTCCAAACAGCCTTCACACACACTAGGACACAAACTTTCTCGTTTTATGAGACGTAGCAATGTTGCCGGTCAGTGGTTTGGTAGACGAGATGGAAAAAAAAAAACGTGTAGCTCCAGATAGAGCGCACCACTCAGGAACTGTCTTCTCGAGAAGAGCCGAATAGATCTCAGATGGTAGCGGCATGACGGGGCCAGCGAACAAACCACTTTACACGTGGCAGCGTAGTAAAAGGAACGGGGGCAAGGGAGAAAATCCAATGCCATGAGCCGACCATCTACGCGCCACGCGGATGTACATACATACATACATACATACATACATACATACATACATACATACATACATACATACATACATACATACATACATACATACATACATACATACATACATACATACATACATATGCGTACGTAAGTACATTAAAAAAAAAAAACCTGTTTTGAGCGTGCAGGGATGCACAGAGACACAGCGTGTGAATGGTGTACCTGTTGGATAGTCTGCCGCTCGAGAAGGCGCACGTGAGACGATGCGGGCCTGAGGCAGCTGTCGCAAAAGTCGTCCAATGTCTCGCTTGATGGTGCGGAGCAGCGGTTCCAGTTCTGGGAGATGTTGGAGGACATCCCTCCCTGAGATGGCCTGACTAAAACTGGTCGTCAAAGCGAGTAGTGTATCCATGTCGTAATGACGTAATGCAATTTCACCGCCGCGATTTTATTAATTAATCATGGGCCAAATGGTAGGGGAGATCCCTATTCTTTGAGCCGTCGAAACGTAAGGATAAAAAGACAGGTGTGCATGCGGTAGGCAGCAGTGTGACATGTGCTGATCTCACAAAAGCTTACGTGTTAATGACTTTAAGGATAATAAAAATCAAATTCCGTTGAACATATATAACGCCCCCGCCCATGGATTTTAACGACAGGGATCGTGCAGTTCCGTTATAGACAAGAGACGCTGTCGGATGTGGATCGAAAGGGAGAGATGTGACAAAACCCGGGGGAAAATATATGAATACAAATAAAAATAGCACAAGTCCATTGGTTACGTAACCGCACGACGTCACCGCCCATGGATTAATTTTTAACGAGAGGGGCGATCCCTATTCTTTGAGCCGACGCAAAGAAAGGTTAAAAGACAGGGATTTTTTTAGTGTGCGCATGCAGTAGGCTGTCACATATATGCGCGCACCTTACCCTGAGATGGTTTCACGAATCGGTAATGCATTTACTTGTAGTAATGACGTATCGCCGTATCGTAGTATGTAAGTAAGGAAAGGAGAAAGACAGGTAAAATAGATGTGCAAAGTCCATTGGTTACGTAAACATCTGCGCAGTTATTCATGCTGGCGGTGGTTCTTCACTGCGGCATCTCGCCTGGCTGTCAGGACAAATTCCATGCACCAGATTCTGCATGTTCGGTGCGTGCCAGCCAGCCACCAGCCAGAGAGAGAGAGAGAGAGAGAAGAGAGAAGAGAGAGAGAGAGAGAGAGAGAGAGAGAGAGAAGCGAGAGAGAGAGAGATCGCGAGAGAGAGAGATAGAGCGAGATTATGATATGGCGCTAGAGAGAGCAGAGCGATCGCGCGAGAGAGACGCTCTCCTCTCTCTCTCGCTCTCGCTCTCGCGCTCGCGAGCGCGCGAGCGCTAGAGCTAGCTCTCGACTCTGTCTTTTTTTTGTGGTGTGTTGTGTGTGTGTGTTGTTGTGTGTGTGTGTTGTGTTGTGTGTGGGGTGTGTGTGTGTGTGTGTGTGTGTGTGATATTGTTGTCGGCTGGCTGTGGATTGTAGGGGGGAGAGATGCGACAATAAATGTTTTTAGCAAAGTCGGTTGGTTACGTAACTGCATACGTCATCGACGATAGATTAAATTGTAACGAGAGGGTCCATCCCTATTTTTTGAACGATCCTCCAGTTGCGTATAAGAGAGAGTGTGCGTGTGTCGCGTTGTCGTGCTGGCTGTGGATTGTATAGGGGGGAGAGATGCGACAATACTGGGGGAAAAAATAAAAATAAGCGAAGTCCGTTGGTTACGTAACCGCCCATTTGAGCCGACGAAAAATAAAGGTTAAAAGACAGTGTGTGCATGCAGTAGGCTGTGAAACATAAATTAACTTGTAGTAATGACGTCATGCATATCGTAGTATGTAAATAAGGTCCGTTGGTTACGTAACAAAGTGCAAACGTGCAGTATGTAAGTAAGTAAAGTGGGTAATTTTAGGCCGTTTTGGGGGAAAGTAAAAGGTCCGCTGATGAGTATTTTTCTAACACCGCGTCCGCGAGTAAAGTGGTTTAAATTTAGGCCGTTTTTGGGGGAAGTAAAAAAAGGTCCGCTGATGAGTATTTTTCTTTTCAAATGCAGGAATGTGGAAGTACAACTCTTGAGACAACATTGGATGCATTCGTTCTACTTGCTGGATGCTACAAATGCGGCGACATAAAAGTGGTCCATGTCGATGAAACCATATTTCATCATAATAGAAAAACGGCAATAGTCACATTGTATAAGCCAAGTTGAACTTTTTCAATCATATGCAATGTATTTTATTTACTGTGTGCATGTGTTGTATCGTGTCTATCGGTTTAACTTTGTTGCTTTGCACGCTGCTTTGCGAGTCTGCATGCACACATAATTTTTTTTATTTTCAGGGAAAACAAGAGCTGCATTGATATAGATTGCTTATGCATGCTTATGAATTTACAGTACAGAAGGGAAGGGGTGTAAAATGATAAAATGATAAGCGTATATAGTACCGAACTAGTTTATTTAAAGTGCGTGCATCAAAACTGTGATAGTTGCAGCTGTTATAAATTATAATGCGAACATAGTGTAAAAGGTTACTCTACTTATTTTACAACAAGTACCTCTTATTCTGTTGCTAGCGGATCTTTTAGTTTCCCCCCTAATTCGGACCACTTTACTCGCGGACGCGGTGTTTAAAAAGGCTGCCGGGCGGTGCATCCCTCAGACTGTTGAGGGGTTCTCTTCACTGCATGGTCGTGCATCTGTCTTTAATGACACATTTGACTGCTTGTAGATTAGTGTACATGCATACACGTTAATGGGTAATATCTTTCGTGCACGTGATATGGCTGTACAAGGCCTATATATGCATGTATCCTCCCTCTGATGATGTTTTTATTTTATTTTTAATTTGGACCTCCTTACTAATAGTATATATTGCCAAAGCCTGGCCAGTAATAAGGCCTGCATACACCCAAATTTGTGACACTGATGTATATGCATGAAAAGTAATTATATTGTGTCAATCATCTTATTTATATAACTTGTGTGCTGCTGTACATGAGAGGAGTTAACGGCGTCATTCTCTGCATGCAGTAATATATATGCAGATTGCACCTTAAGGCACTGTAATATGTACAATGCACAAAACAATAATCTGACTCTTATGGGTAGAGAAGAATCAATCTTTCTGACAGATATAGGCATGCAAAACACACAAGTTGCAGGCAAAGACACGTGCAAACTGCTCTCCAACTTGAGCGTTTTGTAACTGTATATTCCAGAGCCATCCCTAGTAGAGTAAGGGCTGAACTTGCACTAATAATATTATAGTTCAGTACATACATGTATAATATGATATAAAAAATTATTATCGTCATTGACATACTCTAACAATCGCGATACAACTTACATACAAGTTTTGTATTTTATATGTCCCAAATATAATAAACGAACATCATGATATATAGTAACGATATCCATGTACAATGTAATACAAAAGGAATACATAAACACACTCAAGCACGTGCATGCACACTCGTACAGAAATAGCACATACAAATTCTACATAAGCTGATGTGGGTAGTCCAGCCCCATCATCCATGTGCACTGCACTTATCCATTTCACTCTGCTTCCTCTTATGCACAGATTACCCATCCAGTCAGGGGTGGTCTTTTCCCTGCACTTCAATGCTATTGCTTTATGACAGAACGAGGACACCATCAACATATATATATATATATATACATAGCATGCACACACAAAAAATTTTCAAACCCAAAATAAATTCATTGTGTTACATCAATTCTGAAAAAACATACAATGAACATGTAAATGGTATACTGGATACACAGGGTTATACATGCACTGTACAAATTACACGCTGCCCAATACAGAGGCTGCATTGCAGTGCTGTAGTGCAATGGACACTCTCTGCCGAGAATGGAGTCCCAATTGCAATTGGACAGCCAGAGTACATTTGTAATTGTATATTTATACGATTTTATGTGATTGGGACCAGCAGTTTCCACGATATTTGCGCCGCATTTTATACATATATAAATGTTGGCCTTACAGAAAAACGCAGGAACTATTGCTCAGGCCAGCTCCTCCATTATACGACTGCACATGATTGCCTGTTGTGCATGCATCCACACAAAGGTTGCAACATGCACATATCTCAATCGGCATTCAGCCATTGCGATTTTTATATATTTTTGGTGACAATCACTCCAATCACTCGTCGTTAGACTTTGCACAAGCCCGTGCAAGCCAAACTTATATATACTATTCATTTCTTAATTGCGGTCGGGTGATGCATGCATGGGCGGGATGCATGCATCAACGCTGCCATGCACTATATATATTCCAATCGGCATTCAGCCTTTGTTATATATATTGTGAATTGTTTATTCGTTACACTCTATATACGCATGCACGCCCGTGCACGCCAAACCTATATAACCAATATTCATTTATACAGTTGTGGTGGCGCCGATGCGCGGCTCGACCGCAACGCACATGCAAACTTAGCCGCGGCTAGCTACATGGGTATTGCCCGCGCGATGTGAACTCTCCCACATTGCCATTGGCTTTGCACGTTTGGCAACACAAACAGGAATAGCCAAGGTTGCAGGCTGCCCCGGCTTGGAAAGAAAGATGCCGTCTATATCTATATACAGTTTGGCACTGCATGCATGCAAGACGCTTACCACGCGGCGCATATGGAAAACACAAAACAAAATGGTAAGTCAATCCCCTCCCCCCCCCACCACCACCACCAGGTTTTAAAACTTTAGTCCGGGCCCTGCTGCACGACAAATTGCTCAAATGGCTTTGCACATTCCAGGCATGCAGACGATTCTATAGCACTCAACGTACTTGTGCAAAAGGGTAACCTGCACCCCGCCCCCTTTCTCTCTGGACACTTTTTAGTACTAAGCATGGCCCTGGCTTAATGACAAAACTAGTCCATTGTCACAAGGCAATATGCAGAATGGATTCCTAATGGCTCTGCGCATTCCTGGGAGTAAATTTTGCCGCTTTGCTCACAAACGCCGTAGACTCCAAGTACTTGTACAAAAGGGTACATCTGCCGTTAAGAGGGCGGCACGACCTTGCATTGTACGGATGCTTGCTGTACAACCTTTCGACCAATGATGGAACCAGGTTCGGCGTCTGCGGCGTATTACTTCAGAGGACCGTGCGTCGCCAAAGTTAACGACCCTGTATGTCTCGGTATGGCAGTTTCTATGGGAGGCGTAGGTTTCGCTCCGCCTACTGTTCTTTGAAAAAACAGTAGGCGGAGCGAAACCTACGCCTCCCATAGAGAGGCCCGTACGGATTCATCTTGGGTCGTTAACTTTGGCGAGGCACGGTCCTCTGAAATAGTACGCTACAGACTACAACATACACATCCACGGTAGGCAAATGGTTACACCTGAAGAAACCTCATTTTCCAACTATGTTACTAGTTAGGGAGGTCGGATCTATCCCGTGGAACAGTATGGGATTGTCTATGGGATTTCACTGTACTTGCAGGAATCGGACCCTCCAACCTTCAATAGGGGTCCGTCCCTATGCACACGTGCCTCGCAGATGGTTTGGGCAGGTCTCCCTATAAATTCAGACCCTTCTCTTGTGATCAGAAGCTAACCTGCACCCCGCCCCCTTTCTCTCTGGAGCGTAAAATGGTTACTTTTACTTTTTAGTGCTAAGCATGGCCCTGGAAGAATGACAAAACTAGTCCATTGTCACAAGGCAATATGCAGAATGGATTCCAAATGGCTCTGCGCATTCCTGGGAGTAAATTTTGCCGCTTTGCTCACAAACGCCGTAGACTCCAAGTACTTGTACAAAAGGGTACACCTGCCGTTAAGAGGGCGGCACGACCTTGCATTGTACGGATGCTTGCTGTACAACCTTTCGACCAATGATGGAACCAGGTTCGGCGTCTGCGGCGTATTACTTCAGAGGACCGTGCGTCGCCAAAGTTAACGACCCTGCATGTCTCGGTATGGCAGTTTCTATGGGAGGCGTAGGTTTCGCTCCGCCTACTGTTCTTTGAAAAAACTGTAGGCGGAGCGAAACCTACGCCTCCCATAGAGAGGCCCGTACGGATTCATCTTGGGTCGTTAACTTTGGCGAGGCACGGTCCTCTGAAATAGTACGCTACAGACTACAACATACACATCCACGGTAGGCAAATGGTTACACGTGAAGAAACCTCATTTTCCAACTATGTTACTAGTTAGGGAGGTCGGATCTATCCCGTGGAACAGTATGGGATTGTCTATGGGATTTCACTGTACTTGCAGGAACCGGACCCTCCAACCTTCAATAGGGGTCCGACTCTATGCTACGTGCCTCGCAGATGGTTTGGGCAGGTTTTCCTACTAATTCAGACTCTTCTCTTGTGAACAGAAGCTAACCTGCACCCCGCCCCCTTTCTCTCTGGAGCGTAAAATGCTTACTTTTACTTTTTAGTGCTAAGCATGGCCCTGGAAGAATGACAAAACTAGTCCATTGTCACAAGGCAATATGCAGAATGGATTCCAAATGGCTCTGCGCATTCCTGGGAGTAAATTTTGCCGCTTTGCTCACAAACGCCGTAGACTCCAAGTACTTGTACAAAAGGGTACACCTGCCGTTAAGAGGGCGGCACGACCTTGCATTGTACGGATGCTTGCTGTACAACCTTTCGACCAATGATGGAACCAGGTTCGGCGTCTGCGGCGTATTACTTCAGAGGACCGTGCGTCGCCAAAGTTAACGACCCTGCATGTCTCGGTATGGCAGTTTCTATGGGAGGCGTAGGTTTCGCTCCGCCTACTGTTCTTTGAAAAAACTGTAGGCGGAGCGAAACCTACGCCTCCCATAGAGAGGCCCGTACGGATTCATCTTGGGTCGTTAACTTTGGCGAGGCACGGTCCTCTGAAATAGTACGCTACAGACTACAACATACACATCCACGGTAGGCAAATGGTTACACGTGAAGAAACCTCATTTTCCAACTATGTTACTAGTTAGGGAGGTCGGATCTATCCCGTGGAACAGTATGGGATTGTCTATGGGATTTCACTGTACTTGCAGGAACCGGACCCTCCAACCTTCAATAGGGGTCCGACTCTATGCTACGTGCCTCGCAGATGGTTTGGGCAGGTTTTCCTACTAATTCAGACTCTTCTCTTGTGAACAGAAGCTAACATGCACACGCCCCCCTTCTCTCTGGAGCATCACGTGATGCTCTGTATTCAGTAACAAGGCGTTTATGTTGAGCCTAAATATATACCAATTCTACATTGTGTGACAGCTGGATTAAGTGCGCACCCGTGACCAGGAATTAGGAAATTCGGAAGAACCTCACCCTAACCCTAACTGTACATACATTTATCCCATTCGTGTATTCTTTTGTATCTTGTATTCTAATGATAATTATATATTTCAATATTACTGAGGTCACTGCTGATCTTTTTGGCAGACTTAGTCTGGTGTTAACTCGTAGCATAGCAAGAGCTATTTTGACGACAAGTCTGCCCCAATCATTTGAGTAGACTATGTCTGAAACATTAGTTTAGTCTGTTTAAAGAGTTTTATTATCATGTATGTATTAATTAATTTATATGTTAAATAAAATGAAATAAAAATATTTAAATTAAAATTCCTCCAGATTAAGCCAGACTACAGAATGGTAGTCTACGCCATTTAAACAGATGGGTCTGGGAACACGCTTGGTAACTAAGCACAAAAGAGATTGGCTAGGTAAGTGACAAACTTGACATCACAGCGTGTGGGAAGCTTTTAGGTGGTACTGTACTCGTAGGCCTATGAGTTTGAGCTTATAGTAATACGACAGTGTCACGTACACCATATTTACATACACGATGACTTACAGTTTACGCCATCGCACTAACGTCGTGCACGGCGACTTGTACGAAGATAGTACGTGCCACGGAGAAACGTGTACACAGATGGCAAGACTACTGCGTGCGCTAACAGGCCCATAGAACCTGGCGCTAACTTCTAAATTGTCGATCGAGCCGAGTTCTGCCAATGTCACTAATTGAGTGCTATAATTAGAATTATTAATAACAAATCATTTCAATTCAAATGTTTGTGACGAGTGGATAGGGTGTTTTGTGTAGCTTTGTGTTGCGTCGATAAGGTTGTAAACAGGTGAGCAAGGCACTGTGCTTATCTGTGTGATGCGTGCGTGTATGTGTAAAGACTAAACGCTACGCGCTGGATAGCATAAAGGGTCTGTCTCGTATGTACTAATGCAGGTGGCACTTTGAGCCTACGCTAACTTACTATGCACACTACCCCGACGTTCTAAAGTAGGCCCTCGTGAGATATAATGCTGTGGTCCACAAATAAACAGAAGCCTAACAATAGCCAATATTGACCGTGGCTTCGCCTATTAGTTTGTACTTTTGTGAGTTTGTAAGCTCGGTATAGCTAGGTAAGAGTGCACGTATACGCTAACGCATGCACGCACCACCACGCAGATAAAAGGCGTTTGTGTAGATATAGCGAAGAGTGACTGTGCGTAGCTATAGTGAGGCTCTTGCCTGCTACCACTGTTTGAAGCTCTGTAGTAAGTAGCTACACGTACATGTATGCGCGCCATACACATGGTAGTGATGGAGTCCAGCCTAAGAGCAGCAAGCGGTCACCCTAATAGCCATGTAAACAAAGAGTTTAACTCGTGCCCGGATCATACATTCGTTGGTAATTGATGCTATCTTCGTAAGGTTGTGCTAGCTTGTCTCTAAGCTTCTAAGCATGGTAATGGTAGCTATAAGTGTTATACGAGGCGGCAAGGCAATTAAATGGTTTCCTTGGGTGTACAAGGGCGCCGTGGTTTGGTTAGCTTTTTTTTTAAGCGTGCCTTAGTATAAAGGCATTTCCAAGCTAAGCCTATTATGCGTGGCACGATAAGGCTTTAATAGCACGGTGTGTTTAAGCTTGCTGACTTGTGTATTTATACTAGCAGGCTTACACGTTACTAAAGGCAGTCGTGTGTTAGTGTACAACTGGCACGGCAGCTGGAAGTTTAAACTTGGCGCTAAAGTCCAGGAGATGTGACGAGCTAATACGAACACACAGCAGTGTAAGGTTGTCCTATGGCATTGACGTTTTTTGTGTAAGTGTCGGCTTGTAAGTTTTTGTGTGTAAGTGTCGGCGTGACAGTGTAAGCTTGTCCTGTGGCATTGTAAGTTTGCACAAGTGCCCCATAGCAAGCAAGCCTCCAAAGCGTACGCTATAGCCCAAACATACGCTATGGCACGAAAAGGGTTTTCCCATAGGAGGCAAGCCTTTCTAAGCGTACACTATAGTACATAAAGGGTCTCCCATAGCGGGCAAGCCTTCCCCAAGCATACGCTACGGCACAACATGGGGTCTCCCTCCCATACGGTGAGCAAAGCCTCTGTATGTATAGTCAGGCGTGCCAAGTGTGTGTAAGCCTTCTAGGTGGTGCAAGGGGTGTATGCTCGTAACAGGTATTTAAAGCTTTGGCGTGTGTGAATGTTACTGGTGACTATAAACCCATCGAGTGTGTGAAGCATACAAAATGGCGCGTGTACTAGCCAGTACTGACATGGCTTGCTTGTGTAGTGTTTTGTTTGTACACAGCAATCGAGCGTGACGCTTCGCTCAAGGGTAGGTGAAACGGTTGGTTAAAGGGGGGTACAGACTGTGGCTGGTTTGAGCTATGTGAATCACAGCTGGCACTTATTCTTTCATCCAGGTTATGCTCTACAATTGCAAGAACCACATGTTGAACTCGTTGTCTACAGAACCCTTGTATTATTATACATATATGCAGGAGTTAAGTGGTGTTTATGTATTTGAGAATGTGAAATAAACCTGATAGTTATGTGTATGGGCACTTTCATCTTATAGGAGTGTGCTAAGCTTCAAGGTAGCACAGCTGGCATCTATTAAATGTAGACAGCTTCTACGTGATACGGAAGGCATCTACTAGACACTGCTAGTGTATCAAATGGCAGGCATGTGTATGACATGGCAGAGATGCACAAAGCTTGTTTATATCAAGGAAGGCATGTACATGGCTTGTGTATGACACGGCAAGCATGTTCAAAGCTTATTTACAACACGGCAGGCATGCTCAAAGGTTGTGTATGACATGGCAGAGATGTACAAAGCTTCCATTTGACACGGCAGGCATGCACACAGCTTAATGCGTACGATGAATTCAATAGCAAATGATTGTTGACGTACGTGAAGCTTTTAGGTGGCAAATGGATGACTTGTGTCAAGCTTTGATGCGGTACGCCAAGGTACAAGGCAATGTGGCAACACTGGTGTATGAGTGAGTATACAATACTACACTGTTGAAGTACATTGTGATGTGTGTGGGGGATGTATGAACTTAACTATTGGCACGTGTGCATCTACAGACCCCTTCTATATACATGCATATGATTGTGTGCACATGTAGACGTTAAAGGGTGTACAGTTATAAATAATGGTTTATATTTAACGTGTATGGCTATGTAATCACTTTCACTTGTGTGGACATATTTGTACAATGACAGTGATAATTAGGAGTGCATGAATGTGCAATTTTCTATGTTTGTGTTTCAAAACCTGGAGGACTCCAAAACACGACTCCCATAAATGATCCCACTCATAACCTGACACTGACAGTTACTTCAAAATGGGGAGATTGCACAAAATAAAAACGTGTCTACAAGCACCAACGCGTAGACGTTTAAGACCGTTGCATCATGGGAGGAAACATAGCGGACCCAGGCTACGAACCTTGCCCGAGTACTTTAGTTCCTCGGGTCTAGCTGGTCTAAATAGCACGTACTCGATTTTCTATTTATAGCTATGTTTTAACCTTACCAAGTTATTGTGGGTTCATGAGTATGAATGTCATTTAGTCAACGAATCTGTTTAGGTCGCTTGCAAATTGGTGAAAATGTTTCAATTTGCAATTAGATATGCATGTAATGAAGCCAAATTTCTTCACATACTAAGGACATGTACTACAGTAAAGTATGCCTACTTGTGGTATCTTTGTGCAGTGTGTATGTGTGTATGTGTGTGTGCATATGTGTGTGTGTGTGTGTGTGTGTGTGTGTGTGTGTGTGTGTGTGTGTGTGTGTGTGTGTGTGTGTGTGTGTGTGTGTGTGTGTGTGTGTGTGTGTGTGTGTGTGTGTGTGTGTGTGTGTGTGTGTGTGTGTGTGTTTGTGTGTTTGTGCGTGTACAGATTTCGCAATATAGCTTTCTTCATGCAGGTAGAAAACTGAAAAGCTATTAACTGATTTTGTTGTAAATCAGGGCTTAGTAAATCTAATGGTGCCTGGTTCATATTAGTTGCAATTGGATCGAGTAATGGCTGGCAGTGTGATGATATCTCAGGTAGGATTAGTTTGACAGGCATGTGAGAGACAAAGCAGACATATGTGAGTGAAAAAGAAACTAAAAAGCAGAGACTTGAGAGTGCATACACTTTTTTAAATACGCTGTCATTAGGGTGAATTAACAATACTTTTTAAAGTGAAGAGACAGTACGTATTTTGCAGTTCTAACCCTTTAATTTTATCTATGTAAATTAAAATAGTATACCTGCAACCTTTCTATGTCACCAATGAGCCAATAAGGTACCGAAAT
The DNA here is from genome assembly GCA_013339895.1 of Ephydatia muelleri. Classification (NCBI taxonomy): domain Eukaryota; kingdom Metazoa; phylum Porifera; class Demospongiae; order Spongillida; family Spongillidae; genus Ephydatia; species Ephydatia muelleri. The sequence goes on along the minus strand of JABACO010000008.1, from coordinate 77,312 downwards.
GTAAAAATAGTATAATCAATATTCTAACTTTGCTAAGGTTGCGATTCAAAGCATTAGTGTGTCACAGTTGATATTAGTGCATGGATGCATTTTTGAAAGTGATATACATACAGCTATAAATATACACACGTTATGCAAGCTTACACTGTTTTCCCCTAAGCTAGGCTCGCATACATAGATATATGCACTTCTATTTGATTATACCTTACAAATATGATGCATAGAAAATTTGTAAGGTATAATCATATAGTCGCAATTAAAAGTGCATACATCTATGTATGCGAGCCTAGCTTAGGGGAAAACAGTAAGCTTGCATAACGTGTGTGTGTGTACATGTGTGCTGGCAGCTTTCAAAGGTTGTGTGTGAATGAAAGCTCTGCTAAGACCACAATAGACTATTATTTTTCATGTCATATTTCTTAACAAATCCCTAAGGACACTCAAATCTGAAGTTTGTACAAAGCTTTTAGTTTGCACAGGCAGTGATTGTGAATGCTTACCATATTTTAGCAACGTTGGACTTCAGGAGACACCTCGTAGCAACCGCTCATAAATATATGTGACTTGTGTCTACCTGCAATGGAATTAAAAATTTTATTTATGTTTCCCGTGTGCATGAGACACTTTTGAAGTTCATACATGTGTGAAGCTTGTTGAGGCAAGAAAGACGTGTGTGATACTTCTAGGTCCCTGGGCAACAAGTAAATACGCACGCTATACACGTTTACGTGACTACTCTGTGAGGGAAACCTACTTTAGAGTGTTACTGTACACTCTTGGGAGGATGAACGCTTTGTTTACGCTGGCGGTTATGTACTAATTGAAATAGTACACAACAGATTGCTGTGCGCGCTGTTATGCAAGACGAGTTTATCCCACTTGTTGTACGTGCTTAAACAACCCCACGTACAATGGTGCTTACTTTGGAATCCGTCGAGCTCAATGTCACTTCAATGCGCACGTGATAAATAAGTAATGATTTAAAATTCAAATTTTCGTACAACGTTACAGTAGGCTGGTACATAACCTTAGGTAGGTAGTTGTAGCGTGCGTAGCTTATTGTTGCTTATTGTTGCAATGAGAAGATTACAAAGAGGTGAGAGGGGCAGAGCGTACATCTGTGTGGTGGGTGCGTGTATGTATACACACTTGTGCTCGTTCGTAAGTATAGCCGTTTTTCGAACTCTAGGATAAGTGCGAAGGCGGGAGCTAGTTCCTAGTCAGCCTCATAACTACGTTAGGTGTGCTTGGTGATTGGCCCTGGTTCATATCATTTGGTAGAGCACATAGCAAGCTTATAGCACGCACATTCATTGGGCCTTGTAAACCCTATGCCCTTGTGAGATTCAATGCTAGTATCGTGTATAATAGGCGAGTCACTACGACAGTAAACAAATATTTTTACTCGTGCCCGGATCATACATACGTTGGTAATTGAGACAATTGATGTTCAATTGGCCTACTTAAAAGCAGCCATACAAAAGCCACATTAGCTTGAATCACTGTCTATTAAAGTTTCTCAGAACAAAGTGTACCGTGGCTACTTAAGACATTGCAAGTGTCCTTACGAGGCGGCAAGGTACTAAAAGGGTTCCCTTGGGTGCCGTGGTTCGGTAAGCTTTTTTAAAAGCGTGCGCCTTTATACTGTAAAGGCATTTCCCTAGCATAAACTATTGTAGCCTTACAAACGAATAGGTCGGTGTGTTTAAGCTTGCTGACTTGTGTTATATAATCTAGCAGGCTTGTACGTACTAAAGGCAAGCGTAAGTGCAATTGGTAGAACAGTTTCCCTTACCTGCCATAAAGGCACAAAACTCCAGACAGGTTCCCATAGTAGTTGTGAAGCTAGTTAGGCACGGCGTGCTGATAGTAGCAGGCAGGTCAGGCATGTTTTAAAAGTTACGGCAGACGTGTTAGTGTAGGCCTACCAGCATTACATGTATGTAAGCTAGGCAGCTAGCGTTGTACTTGGGACTTCAAACTTGGCGCTAAAGTCCAGGGGATGTAATACAAACGGTTCACGCTCAACACGCATACACACAGCATTGTACAGCTTGCCCTTTGGCGTTGTATGTTTTTGTCTCTTGGCAGTGTATAAGCTTTTTTAAAAGCTTTACAAGTGTACCCTTGGCAGTGCATAAGCTTTTTTTAAAGCTTTGAGGACCCTTGGCAGTACATAAGCTTTTTTAAAGAATTGAAAGTGTCTCCCGGCTCTGGCCTGCATAGATAGTATAGATGCCAACTTGGCTTGCTTGTGTAAGCGAGTGTGTAGACTCGCATTGTATAGCTAGCTGGTGAGTCTGTAAGCTTGGTATAGTAATGCTAGAGCTGGTATAAGTGTGTCCGTAAGTCTATAAGCTTTCAGGTATAGTTACGCTAGCTTGTACGCTATAGCTAGTATACGCCCGCGAGCCTGTAAGTTTCTGGAGTAGTAATGCTTGTGAGTCTGTAAGCTTGCTAGCTAGTATGAGTGCCCGTGAGAAGTTTTAAGCTTGTGGTATAGTACTGCTAGCTAGTATAGAGTGCCCGTGAGCTTGTAAGCTCGTGGTGCAGTACTGTTTGCTTGTTAAAGTGTGCCTGTGAGCCTGTAAAGCTTCTGGAATATTAATGGCATATGCCATTTAGGATAAGTGTGCCCGTGACTCTGTAAGCTTGTATAAGCCCGTATACGTAGACACATACACGCACAACGTACAGTAAAGAGGTTCGCCAGGAACAGTTACTCACCTGTTTACAATCTTCTCGAAGCAAGGTGTTGGCCACCTCGGCATTAGTCAAGTCTTTAATAACAAAAAAGAAAGCATAGTTTGTGCTATGCATTGTAGGCTTGTGAAAGTGTCCCACGGGTATGTAGGTGAACGTAAGTGCTCCCGTGACTACGTAAGCTTGCCCCATGGCTATGTAGGCTTGCGTAAGCGTACCCGTGGCTATGTAAGTCATTACAAGTAGGACGTTTGTGTTAAATGCCGCTAGTACGCTCGCCCGCACACACAGCAGTACCTTAACAACAGCAGTTAGAGCCCAATAGAGTTAGGCACGTCTTCCAGAAGAGTTTCAGAGCAGTATTCCCGCTGCAGCAAAAGAATAAAGCGCTTGTGTCAAAACGTACAAGAGCTAGGGTTCCAGTTAAAGCGCTCGCACATGCGGTACCTTGTCCAAACACATCTCCCAGAATAGATATGTGCACGTAAGGCGCTCAACAACTTACACAGTCCTGATGCACGGAGCTTTCAACGTCAAAATCCAGCTAAGCGTTTACATAACAATAGAGCAGTCACTTTTAGTAAAAAAAGAAAACTAAGTTTAAAATTACTTGTGATCCTAGGGCATACGTGAAACTCCTATTAATCGTTGGGCGTACACGCCAAATCTATGCTGTGACGGCACGTAACCCTAATGGGCGTACGACGTACGCCCAAATGAATGGAATGAATACGCTGTCAGCTGCTGACTTTGACCACTGCGGGTACTAGGTGGGTGCAAGTTGACCTAGTCCTCGCGCCTTCGGCGCTCGCACCCTAAACCCTAAACCCTAAACCCTAAGAATCCTCCTAGACCAGCTAGCTGCTGGGCTTAGGGAGTAGTAGTCTGGTGCATCACTGATGATGACGGGCCAGAATAAAGATCACCGTCGAAACCGGTCTGATGTAATTGGCTAGTTGGTGGTT